>JARKIP010000164.1:1200000-1800000 GCA_029990175.1 Petunia secreta
AATTAATACTGATGCGAGATAGAGTAAACTTTCGGTTAACTTTAGTATTTTATGAAAAATTACAAGGTCAAAAATATGTCTGCAATGAGGTTTATTCTTTACTAGAGTATCTTATTTTTTCCATGAGCTAGCTAGTACCTCCTCAATAAATATATTTCTATTTATTTTTCAATAAGTTATTAGACAAATTTCTTAGTACCTTTTACGACTGAATAAAAATAATATTTTGGTTTTTTCCTAAGATGTTTCACTATTTGTAGTAGCTTTGGTTGCTAATTTGGCTCTTCTAGCTTTTTTTAGATTGACATCTTTTTCTCTATTGAAATTTGAAAGACGTTTTTTTATGGCAATCCATTACACGCACTTATCTAACAAAAAAATTAGAAAAACGTTTATAACAAATTACGTGATAAAGAAGACGAAAGCGGGAATGTTTTATTGCAAGGATGCGGAATATTTGAATAAAATAGGCACATAAAAGAATAGGTAATTGCACCCCTTATTTATAATAATAACAAAAACTACGATCTTGATTAGAATTCAGAAAACTTATTTTTATATAATATTGACTACAAGTATCCAGACATGAAATAGAGAACCATCAGACACAATACTTAATAATTAGAAATAATAATATTGAATAATTTGAAAATATTACTAATTTCGATCTAATTCCAACAATAATGGTTCAGGTAATCATTCACGTTTGTTTTCTTTATTTGAAGAACCATTATGCTTCTCATTCCAGCTCAGTATTGCTACATAGCTCTTCACCAATCTACTGTTTATATCAATGTGTTCATGCGCCACCACTGAAAGTTTAATTGACTAACAGCTCTGCCAATATTCAGTGAACTTGTTTATCACTTTCATTGACTTATATACTGAATTTATCTTATGCATTTTCTTAATGGACACTTTAAAAACATTATGACATATTGGAATTTGGAACCCTTCCTCCAAGAGGAAGTTCAGAAAGTTCCTGGATGGCACCCATGAGGCCATGCTCTGCCTAATTCTTTCATTTCCAGATTTTGCTCAACATTTTCTAACTTTGATGTAAATGTGCACATGCTAAAAATCAAATTTAAAATATTATCATGATAACAAATATTTTGGCTAAACATGCAAAGTCCAACTCTTCAGGAGATGCTTTTGTCAATTCAGCATGGCTATAATTTAAAACTAAAAGAAATGCATGTAAATAAGTTTTACATTTGGCGACTGTTCTACCTCTACCTACTTGTTTTTAGCATATATCAAAGGTAGTGTAGGGGTGATAAGTATCTATTCATATTTAATTTTAAAGGTCTCAATTTCGATATATATATATATATATATATATATATATATATATATATATATATATATATATATATATATATCATCGTTAATAAAAATCGCTTAACCCCAAAGTTTGAACTGGCACAAGTTCGATTTAGTTTGGAGCAAGGTGTGACCACATAGCAAGCTGGAAACAAAACAGACTAGTTTTTGTACTTTCATAAAAACTTTGTCCAAAATCACGTTAAATGGGCACTTGGGAAATACTCATACGCAGTTGTTACAAAAGAGGATAGGGTTGCAATATTAAAATAAAGTAGTACTAAAATTAAAGAATATGAAAAGGAAATGTGGAAGAGATGGATTCAAATAAATAACTTACCTAGGAAGATCAATAAATGACTTTTAATTTAACGCCGTTGATTCTCCTCGTTTCACATTGTACATGCAAATTTCGAGCCAAACAAAATGACTTTTATGTTAGAAAGCAATAGGATAAGCTTTAAGATCTCCATACCTTATCTTAACAAAAAAATTACTTTGTCTGCATATTTAATTTTGCGTTTTTTTTTCATTCGGTGTCAACCTTTTATTATCACATATAAGAATCCAAAGAAGAGAGCAATTTTAGATTTGTCCATTTACTAGATTTGTCCAACTTGATTAGCAAATAACCGTTTTCTGTCGTTAATTAATCCTTCTAAAAGATATCAAGTTTGAAAACTGTTGTTTGTCAAAACATACCACTTACAACCTTTTTTTAAATCTCTCTCAAATAGAAACTACCTATAAGACGGGGAGAAAGTGATTATCTTAATTTTTATGACGCAAAAATAAAATCTATATATATTTATGGTAAATCCTAAGTGCCATTCATAATGAAATTCAAGTTAACAGTTGCTATTATCACGATTTGAGGATGATGGCGTGTCTGGCTGAAATTAAACTATACATATGCATAATATAGACTAGGGGTCATACAATTGCAAAAATTTAAATAGCCAATGAACTTAGTGGCATTTGAAATTCATTACGTTCAAATTTTGAATTCGATTCTACTAATTAATATTTTATCAAAATTTCATATTTTTTTACCTTATTCTATATTTTTTTGGTTAAACCTTATTCTATATGATATTCATAAATCATCAACGACTCAACTAGTTCTGGCACACAAATTTATCATGGAAGGTTTTAATGCTGGCTAGTTTTAAAGGAAGAACTCTATTTTCATAGCTCTAACTCTTAACTCCTTGTACATCTTCTTAATTAAAACTGGATTAAAGATTCATATGTTGCGCGGCGCCTTTATGATGTCTTTGCGCGCGCAATGTCTTTGCACCACAAGTGGGCCGAGTGTCGGCCGTGCGCTGAACGAGTGTCAGTCGGCTGGATGAAGGCCAGTCGTGCGCGGGACAGATGTCCGCCGCGTGCTTGAGAAGAAGCCTTGGCCATGTGTTAGCCATGTGTTAGACATGTCCTAGATGAGGGCCAGCAAGGTGCTAGATGAGTGTCAGCTGGACGCAAGCTGAGTGTCAGCCGTGCGAGCTGTGTGCGGGCACGAGTGTCAGTGCAACACGTTTTGGAGCTAGTAGGAATCTTGGAATATAGAGTGAGGGCCTTATTCCTAAGATGCTATAGAGTGTGCATACCAAGTTTGATGCCGATCGAAGCTTGTTTGCCTATGGGCTCGACTTAGCCAAGAAGCAGTGGCATTGTGGTATTTATATTGATCTTCCGAGTGCTATATCTCTTTCCACGAGTATGTGAATGAGATGAAAATTTATGGAGGTGTGAAAGAAGTCAAGAGGAATCTCTAGGAACAAACGACACCATATTTGGAGGTTGGAGTGGAAAGTTAAACCCTTGTACGATTCTCTGTACAAAGGATGTCAAGTGCTGAGATATGGGTTTAATTTTTAAGGACATATATAAGGGGGGCAAACATGGTGACAGCCTACCAGCCCTCCCCGTCCACTTTGTCGGGAAGTCGCACCAAGTGAGCTGCCTTGAGGAAGGACCTCAAGAGCCTGCCTGGACATATCAGAGGAATGTTCCAGGTATCCATACGAGTCAGGCGACTCTATGGACGGCGTGTGGCCAGAGGGCCAACGTTGGGCGCACAACGGGCGACAGAGGCTCGACGGAAGGAAAGACTAAGCCCCGCGGGCTGCCTTTGGATATGATAAGGACCTCTGTGCCGATCGAGTACTAGAGGAGCTATTGAGAGCCTCGTGTATTGACTTGTAAGCATGGCAATGGTTCAACCATGCAAGCAAGGGCTCGTTGGCCTATATGTGCGGTCGTGGGGCGACGCTGCACCACTCGGGAGGGAGGCATGATGCGAGGGCTACTTTTGCCTATGTCAGGAGACATTGGGAGGTATCTTTGGAGTCGCACATGACAAGGGCCAAGGGCTAAAGAGTTGTCCTACTCGGGCGAAGCCAAACCAAGTGCCACGGCACAAGGCGAGGACCGAGCTTGAGGATTGCACTTCGCGCGCAAGAGCGAAACTTAGTGCTAGGTGAGGGACGGGCAGGTCCTAAGCCAACCCCGAATGTGCGCATACCGAAGTTTCCGCATATGAGATGCGTACAAGGGAGAGACCTTCGGGCGACACAGTTGAAGCTAGGCCACTGAGGCAAGCTTCCAAGAAATCTGGGACGAGGAGTAGGCTGGCTCGTAGTGAGATTGGACTACGAGCGCCGCACGAGCCAATTGTGTGCCATTGTCATTGGGAAGGTGCGGCCCGTGACAGTAAGTATGTAACCATTCAACCACGTCGAAGAACAATTAGACAGGTACGTGCAACCCACCTGAGCAGAATGTTAAAGGTGGGGTCCAAAAGTGTTTGGTACGTGGCAAGTGAGTAGTGGCCAGAAAGTCACCATAGTTCGTTAGCCACCAGAAAGGGTGACGAAAATAAGGAAACCTGAACCTCGTGTTCTATTTGGACATGAAACGTGTGGGTCCCATTTGCTTACGTGTCGACCGTTAGAGAAAACCTAATTCTATTAACCTCATTCACTTACTGAAGGACAAAAAAGCACAGAACAAAACAACTACGTCAAAGGTTGGTATTATGATTAAGGAGGTTGGCCATTTGCCCAAATGACTTAACTGTCCTCTACTTGTCCACTCGGTTTCTCTTGTGTTTTTGCTGTTAAGATTTATGGAGTTATGGTTGTTTTCCTTTTTGAGATTTTAATGTTTACTCATGATAAATAAACCTTTTTTTTAATTTTATAGAATTCTGTTGGAAGTTAGGAGCATCACGGTGACGTGATCTGATGTAAATATCAATTGCAAAATTACTTGCGCGGCATGATATGCATTTATTGTTTGGTATAATTATTTTTGTGTCAATAAATTTTAACCTAGTGTTGTCATTAGCTTGTAAATAAAAAAAAAAAATTTAAAAACACAATAACGTTCAAGAGCTTTTAAAATTATAGGTATTTTAATTTCTTAAACTCTGTGGTCAATCCACATGCAATGTGTATTAAACACGGGTTAAGAAATTATTATTGATAAAAAATGCAGTGTTTTTTCTTCCGAAAAAATAAATGTTATTCAAACAATTTGACCAACAAAATGGAAGTCCAGCATACAAATCATTTTACACACAAGTTTGTCTCAAATTCGAAAAAGTGGCTTGCTTTCTAACAAATTACTCATTAATTACTAGCAGTCTACGTACGTACTAAGGTCATTAGCTTTTAATGAGGTCAATATTTGACATATTAATTACTAGTATCGTTGGATCACGTGATAATGTAACTGGATAACGTACAATATTCCAACTAATACACATATGTGAAATTGTATTGTTGGCTGGCAGAGGCGTTATAATTGGCTACGCAATTCTCCAATAGTATGGCAAATATCTCACAAGTCATAACCTATGCCAAGTTGTTAACCCCCTATGAAGACAAAATATCGTCTATGTATTAGGTTTTGATAGCGTATGTATGTTACGTTACTCAACGTTACCAGCATTTTCTTATGATACAGTATGAATTCACGTGTTAAATTTCAAAATACGTACCTTAACTTTCGGATTCAAATGAATAGTTGTATATCTAAATCGAGTACTGTGTAGATAGCAAGTAGATGTGGTTAGCAACTTAGAGTTTGTTCAAGCACATCGATCCTAGGTATCCAGCTAATAAAAGATCACGAGTTAGAAGAATGTTTACAACTGTACTACTCATTGTGACAAAGAAGGAAAAAGTTCCTTCTATTATTTGCTAAAAGAGAACAATTTTGAGTGAATTTTCAAGTGGAGGATTAGATCAGTATGAACAAGGCCTCAAAATTATTGCAGCCACATCATATATCCAATGTATGTTGTCAAGGAAGTTGAATGAATGAATTCAAGTCTGAAAGGCCAATATAATGGTACCTTAATTCATTGTTTCCCTTTTGACATGACAAAACTCATACCGTTTTGCATTTTTCATGTATGTATATGTGTAAGAATTTAATTTATATACATTATTAACATAGTGAATTTTTTCTACTATCAAGTCACCTCAAACATATGAAGAAAATATGTCAAAATCCCTTCACTTATTTTGCCTATGTTAGCCGGTTAATCCTACCGCCTATCATTGTCCATATGAATGATCAGTATTAACATATAACTTTAAATAAAGTATGAATTCAATAATACAAAAAAAAAAAAAAAAACGTGAATTCAAAATCAATATATCGGCTTTGAGTTAGTATATTTAATGGTTCTGTTTGTTCAGTTGTTTAATGTGTAAATATTGAAAACGGAAAAGAAATAACTTCTATTTTTGTAATTGTGGGTTTGTGCATCTCTATTGACTTCTAATTGATTGTATTAATTACAAAAATCTTATAGTTAAAGTCATATAAATTGATGTCGTATTATTGCTAATTCCAAATTTGTTGCAGTATATAAAATGCTAGATAATTTTTTTTAAAAATAAGAATTTTTACATTCATTTTCGGTTTTTATTTTGCCAATAAAAAATGAAGTTGAATGGAAAAAAAAAAAAAGCATAGAGAATGAAAACCTATATCAGTAAAAAAATTTAACAAATCAAAATTTTGATTTGATCGAGTTTTAAGTTAATCAACTGAAGAATGCGCAACTCAACAATTAAATTATCAAGGTACGATTGGAGATTTGGAGTAATGCAGCATTTTGATAAAGTATAATTCCGTAGGGACAACGACAATGACTAGCAAGTTTTTTTAATTTAGTTCAGGAATAAAGAAAAGAACCTGTCGAGGAATACTACCAAAAATTACTAGTATTACTCATATTTCTATAGTTGTTCAGTACTTTAATTGGCACTGAACTTACCATATGTTTATAACTACTATTTCCTGAAAAATATTTCATACTTCAATTTGGAAACATAATAACCACATACACATACATGTTGTTGGACTTGAAGGATGACACACATTATGCATATCACTTCTATAATACCAAAACCTGTCTAGGTACTGTCATGCATTCCATACAAAAATTAAGCATTGCAACAAGTATTGATGAAATGCCAAGATATCACCTGTGAGTTTATCATGAAATCAACAACCTTAGTTCCATTAGTCAATTCTGTTTGTGATAGATTTGTGGGATTGTAAAGTTTTTTCTTTACATTGTGATCAATATGTACATATTAAAAGGTAGAAGCCACAATTTATAATAAGTTTTCAATTTGTCTTACATTTTTCATTTATTTACCTTTCGATCCATGATTTCAGCACGTTCCGTTATCTTACATTTTAAATATGCCCCTTACTGATCTTTTCAATTGTTTAGGAGTGTATTTGGACTTTTTCATCAATTGTTCAACTGAATGCATGCTTCAATATAAATAACACTGTGAGCTCTCATTGACCGAAAGGTAAACATAAAATAGATAACAGTGCAGGCTCTCTCATTTTCCTAAATGTGTTATAGACCAAATAGCCCAACCAAAAGACTAGTCTAGTAGCTGGGAGAGACCATTTAGTCTATATACCCATTAGCATCTCTTTTTTATCAATGTGGGAGAGGTGCTCACAACAAAATCACATTCTTACCTTTTTTTCTCCTTCCAATTCGGCGAATTCTTTACAAATTACAAATTGATTTTCACTGCAAATCTGCAAGTACATAAATCTTCAAGCCTGCATTGTTGCATATGGCCATATGGGACTAGTGAAGCATGAAAGCAACATGGATACGGCAGAACTTCGTCATGCTTAGCGCCTCCAACTCTTTTTGTCCAATTTATTGCGTGGCATGAACCATGTTTTTGTTATTTTTCATTTCTAACTTAACTTATACAATCATTTGCACTTGTTAACATTATCGTCGTTACAACTAATTGACCTGATGACATTTGGTTCAGTCTGAGCATTGTTTACGATAATCCTGGGCCATTTCCAACAATAAACATTGAGTACTCTACTTCGTAAAAAAAAAAAGAAAAATAAAAAAGATAACGACTAGGCTCTCTCAACTATTTTGAGATTTTTTCTTGGGCAAGACACACGTGGTTTATACAATGTTTTGCCATCTGAAGTGGTCCTAAAGCACTTTTGATTATCTTCTAATCATGTCACAGTTAACACTAATTGTGGGGGAAGCAGAGGGTCCACGAACCATTAGTTTAAGTCCCCACAAACAAATATGAAATTAAAAGTTCACAGAAATATTCGGTTAAAAGTTTGGATGAAGCAACCGCTAAAATCCATAGACAAGGAAAGTAGTACTAATTTCTAACGAGAAAAGAACACAATAAAAGATTGGTAAGCCACCAACCTGATCTCACACAGTCGCATGTTAACAGTGTTCAGTACTAGTACTAAATTTACAAATTCAATAACACAATAGAACAAATAACAATAGTGAGAGACAAGTAGTATATATTTTGGGACATAATATGGTAAACTTAATACAACTTAGGTAAGTAGAAAATTATACACAACAATTAATAACACACCATAATAGCTAGTACTAAAGAAGCTCTAGTAATTTCTGCTCTTTTGATATTTGCTTGTTTTTGCTGTCAAGAATTTCAGTAACTCCACAGGCAATCAAGATCCTGTTGAACTGATGTAATTTCAGTGTTCATGTCAGTGCTTAGACCTGTTTCTTGTGATAAACTGACCATGTCTTTCTCTTGTTTGAAACTCTGTTGCATGTTTTGTCCATAACTCTCAAGCAAATTCCTAAGAGTGGCAGGGTCTTGTACAGGAAATGAACCTGGCTGAGGAAAGTTATGTTGAACAGGGACTGTTTGGTTCCAGGCAAATGAATTTCTTGGGAAAATGTCCATGGGATTTGAGAGAGCAGGGAAATTAGCAGAGGTAGTGAAATAGTTGATCATGTCTTCTTGGCTCTTTTGAGCTGTAAGAAAATTGGAGAAGCAGTGCACGTGACTGGGTTCGGAAGCAGTGGCTTTGGTTCTGTTATTATATGGTGATGAATCTGTTAATGGTGGCAAAATTGAATTGCTCATTTCATCTCCAGTAGAGTTTGATCTCATTAGCCCCGAAATGTGAATTTTCTTCCCACCAGTTGTCTTTTGAAATACTCTGCAGATCACCCAGTCATTCTGTAACAAACAAAAAAAGAAACAAAGAAATAATTAGGATTCTTGAAATGAAATAACCACCTGGTCCAATTAATTTAGATTCGTGTTGTGTAGGGCTATTAAAGAGAAGCGTTCTCTAGTATAGTTTCTTCATTCTAACGGATTCCATCACATCCTATGATGGTCTCGGGTTCGAGTCCTATGGAGAAGCTCCTGATGTGCCGTGCTTCTCCTTTAGTGATTGTTATGGTGCGAATCCAAATAAGTCGGTCGGTGGGTATAGAAATGGTTAAAAAGAGAGCTTTAGAGGGAACAAAACAGAGTTACATAAGAACAACAGTTAGTACCTTTGCTGTCTTTGGAAGGTTGTGAAGAGATAATCTTCCTTCTAATCTGTACTCATGAGTAACCCAATTTGTCTTCTCACCTCTTGGAGCTCTGCCTTTGTAGAAAACCAGAGTTTTCTTCATGCCAACAAGAGATTTTCCTCTAAAAATTTCCTTGTCTTTTCCTGTGGCTTTCCAGTAACCTGCAGCAGTTGCCCTGTTTGTCCTTAAACCAGTTGGGTACTTCTTGTCTCTCACACAAAAAAAGTACCATTCTTTTTCTCCAATTTTTGCCTTCCCTTCATTTAGCAACAAACAAGAACATAAAAAAGAATCAGCAAGACATAACATGTTATATAAAAGAAAAGACGACGACGACAACAACATACCAGTATGATCACACATGTTATAAAACAAAAGAATTTACAAAACAATCAACTTACATGGTAGCTCCCAAGGTTCAACTTTATTCATGTCTACATCTCCAATAGCAATAGCAGAGAAATTTGTATCCACAACTTTTTTAGACAAATAATGAGTGATCAACTCTTCATCAGTGGGATGAAATCGAAATCCTGGAGGAAGCTCCATCTGTTGCTGATCATCTTCTTTAACAGCTCCAGAAAAATTCTCCATAGTCCTATTCACACTTCTTGTAAACAAACTTTATGAATTACTTTAGTCTTTATAATAAAACTAAATGGGGTTCGGCCAAACAGTTCGTAAAAATAATACTATAACAAGACTAATGATTAAAAAGGTATGTTTGGTCTTTCAGAATAAGGAGAAAAAGTTAATGAAAAGTGGGAAAGGAATGAGAAAGGTGAAGAAAAGGATAAAGAGAAGCCATAGAACTAACATGAAAGATTGAAAAAAAGCTGAGTGAGGAATAGAAGGCCATAAATACTGGTTTTTTTTGGGGAGATATAGAAACGTGAACTCTAAGGAACTTTTGAAGGAGGGTGATGGGGAGGTTGTTTTTGGCCTTCTCTCAACTCTTCCTCTATAAACCTCTATATACCCCCTTTTTATATTGACCAAATACATTTCATCCCCTAAAGGCTAAAACTATGCATGTAATTCTGTCAAATTTCTTTTGTCATATAGTTTTTCTCTTTTAAATATATACTCATACGGTACATTGATCCGACTAATTCAGATTCACGCCGTGTAAGTTCTATTAAAGAAAAACGTTCTCTAGAGGTGTTTCTTTACTTTTGTGTCTTGAATCGGGACCTTAATCCTATCCATCTACGGTCCACCCCTCGACGATCTTTACTCTTTTGTCGCTTAGTTATTTTTAACTAAAGTCGTGTTTTTCTTTGGATTATATAATTTATTTATATTTGGAATTTCTGTTGTGATCAATAGTAGTTGAAGCTTTCAATTTTGTTGCTTTCATGGTTGTTTCAACTGTATACCAGAACTTCCAATATGACTTAATAGTATGTTTAAGTATTTTTTTCATATAAAGAAAATTAAGGCTTCTTTCAATATGTATCCATCTACTACATTCTTTTGATACGATTCTTTAATGAACTTCCCAAATTAACCTCCTCTATCCCAAAATACTTGACTTTTGAACGTGTGAAAACGAGGCTATATATCTTCATGAAATCAACTGAAGAAGATATTAAAGTGAAGCTTTACATCATCTACCTGAAATTAGCTTAAATTCCATTAAACCAAGTGAAAGTTACCATTTTAACCTCATATTTATTTCCCTTTGCAACAAAAATGAATTTGGGTGCATAGTATCATTACACAGAATCTCCATGCTGTTAGTTTTCAGATTAGACACGTTCACCTCACCATATAAAGAAGAAATTTTGTCAAAGTCTAATGTTCTTAAAGGCCTTTCATACTTTTAATTGATAGTGACACAAGATTTTAATCAAAAAGACTGTTTTAACTTTTGAAAATTTACCCATCTCTTATTTATTCTTAGTTCATAGTTTCTCTTAAAAAGATTATGTTGTGTAACCCACGGATTCAGAACAAGTGTAATCTTATATCTCCTTTGTAATAATAAAAAAATTGTGTGCTCATTTATAAAATAGATCATTTACCTTAGCAAGCTTTAACCAGGGCCTATAAGAAGATACATACATAAAGTCGAAAGGTATAATTATGAAGACTCTTTGTGGTAAGGATATGGGGGTCTAGGAAGTTCAGCTTAAAGATACTCTTTTGGACTCATCTTCAACTGTCTTTTATATACGTACAAAAAGCTTACCATTGCAGGCCATCCTGTCTTTCTATATCCAATTGCTATGGTGGGGTTCGACTTTTTAATACTTCAATTATAGTCTTCTTGAATGTGCGATACTCTTGGCATGATATCTTTAGCCATGTTTTTTAACTGCAAATAGTTTCTAACAACACTGGCCATATTTATATCTGTTAGGAAAGTTTCACGATGTGCTGTAGTGTAAAGAATTATTCGTGTAAATTTTAACATGTCGTATCAAGTAACATGAATAACTTATTTTTCAATTTACTAATATCATCTTTTATATAGTTATCTCCCAAGTATATTATAAGTGACTTGATAGCACATAAAGACCAACCTTTCTTGAGGATTAGATTGGTCTATTATTGATGAGAATGAAAAGAACTTAAAACTCACCCTCAGAATCAAAACTGAAAATCCAAAATTAGTTAAGAACATAGACGAAACAATCCTTATTATTAATCTTTAATACGAATACTCTATTAATATAAAAATTTCTCGTATCCGTCTTAATTTAAGGTTATCGCTCTTTGGGGAGGTCCTATACATGTAAACATGCAATCACTCGCTAAATTTAAACCAAGTGTTTGCTTTATAAGAAAAAAATGAAACCGTTGGAGTTTCTAAAACGAGTTTGGGATCACAAAAAGAGGAAAAAAGAAAATTCCTCCATATTTGAGTTAGAATTATAGACTTGTCGTTTGCCATCCTCTATGTGCATGAATTTAATTTAAACAATGTATGCAAAACTTTGTTACAACGAACTAATTAAGGTGCTTTAGTTTGTTAAATGAAAGTGATAGTGTGAACACTTCATAATTCATTCATCGTGTATCCCTAAAAGTGGTAGGATTTGCACCTAGACAAAGAAGTTGGGTGTGAAATCGTCAATATGGTTACAAATATGCATTTACTAGGATACAACACAAATACTAATGATAGGCAATAGAAATTGTTAAAGAAATTCATCATATTAATCTAAAAACCTTCTCATTGTTTACTAAATTATGAAAAACAAAAAACTGAAAAGAAGTGGCCCTTTTTCTTTTCTTAGAGAACATATAGAATAGTAGGACTTTCTTTTTCAGGAAAGAAACCCAATTATAGGAGGGCCACCTGTCCAAGATTGCGTTTCTTAAGGAATTTAAATATAATCTCTCAACATTGAACCGTTCAGATTGGATTAAATAGTCAACTTTCATATCAGCCACCAAAATTTGTCCAATGAAGAAAAATATTTAGTGCCGCCATAGCCCCCCTTATTAGTGGGCCTAATTACCGAGATGATCATGAGATAGCTAGGTGGGACAATTGAAAAATGAAGATGAAAGTGTTGGGATGTTTTTCGAAATTAGAATTTTTCATTCTTAATTAATCAAAAATTTCGGGTTAAAAGTCTTAAAAGTGAGGGATCCATCAACAAAAGAGTGATGTACTCTCTTAGTAGCAACGACGGAGCTAGCTTTTGACAGGGGTTCAATTGAATCTTTTTACTAAAAAATTATATCGAGTAACAAGGTAAATTTATTTCTTTAGTTATATATAAAATGTTGAATCCGTTTCAAATGTGTAAAGTGACTAGGAACTAAATTATTACTTTAGCTCACACATGCAAATCTCATATATGCAAGTTTTGAATCCACTTGTATGCTTAGTACGTCTACTCGATGTATATCCAAATTAATCGCCTTAGTGTACTTCAAATTTGTTTAATTAAAAAATCTGCAGCTTGAGCGAACCAACAATCACCCAAATCTCTATTTTAAGAGGCAGTTTCGGAACTCGTCTAGGACTCGCTCCGGGGCGGGGCACTTGAAAAATACCCTGAGACTCTCGGACGGCGCTTAGATCCGTGAGGCTTACGCCTCAAGTAGGGGTGGGCACTATTCGGATTAAACCGAAAAACCAAACCGAACCGAATTATTTTTTTAATTTGGTTTGGATTTTTAAATAATTGGTTTGGATTGGATTGAGAATATGAAAACTTTGGTGTTTTGGTTTGGTTTCGGATTTCAAATCATAGAAACCGAAAAACCGAAAAAACCAAAATATATATATATACAATACACACACAAAAAGAAAGGCTCTCATACTTTTATGATTATCTCTTAACCTAAACTTGTTCAAGGGTTTTAGAGTTTGAATATTTCAATACTTTATGCTTTCAATACTTTAACCTCTTTGTATTATGGTATAATACATGTGAAGCTTTCATCAAAAGTTTCAATCAGTTTTTACCTCTTGAATGGTAAGATCTCCTTTTACCGAGGATTCATGTTCTCTCTTTATCTAGAATTATGATTTAGATTTAATGTTTAATATTTTGACTTGTATTTATATTCTTTCAAGTATTTCATTTTAAAGTTTGTCTTATATGACAAAACCGAAAAAACCGAAAACTAAACCGAAAAGAGGAAAATCGAACCAAACCAAATTTATTTTGGTTTGGATTGGATTGAAGTTTTTCAAAACTGAAAACCGAAAAACCGAAACCGAATAGTTAAAAACCGAACCGAAAAACCGAATGCCCACCCCTAGCCTCAAGTGCCCGACGTTGCGCCCAGAGCACGTCCAACGCTCGGGACTCGTCTCATAGAACCTATGCAAATAATCTGTCCAATTCCCAAATTAAGATTGTTCATCCACAATTTTCTTTAAAAATGAAGTTATATTCATCTAAAAAGGTTCTATAATATTTTTTTTATTTTTAATTTTTTTTATACTTTTGATATTTTTTTGGCTTATTATGCTATTTTATTAATTTAAAATTAATTAAAAAATAAGATCCACGAGACTTATGCCCCATGTCTCGGGGCTTACGTCTCGCCTCATTGTAAGTAAACGCCTCGCCTTGCGCCCCCGCCTTTTAAAAACGTTGACCAAAATACACACTTGGCTGCTCCCAATTGATCCAGAAAAGAAAATAAACTAAACTCTGGTTAAGTTAATTAACTCTAGGGTTGACTATTAAACTCTGGATTAGGCTAAGCCCTGTTTCTTTTGTTCCAACACATACCATGAAATGAGACAGCTTATACTTGTCACAAGAAGATTGGTTCTTATTGGAAATTAGGGAATAAAATTAGGCATAAGTCAGGCATTTTGAATTGCCATAGACTTCCCAAATCTTTAAAGGTACACTTCTAAATATGCTCCGTGTATTGATTGGCTGCTTCATGCATTGCCTAACTATCAACATAAGATTGTGATAAGTATTGCATTTTGTTTTCTGGTCAGCTCACTTGAGATCATGTTGAAGTTCCAAAGCATACTGCAAATTGCTTAATGTATTATACTTATTAGATTAGGTTTTACTATAATACGTGGCTTATGCACCATTACTTCTTTGTATCTGTAGATGCAATATTGCCAAGTTCTCATGCTCGCAAGTTTTATAGTGTTTGACCGAAAATCAATTATGCACGATTAATCAAATCTCACATTTTCTAAATTGCTTCTTGCTGTTTGCATAGTTTGTTTCTTCCTATTTTTGGAGATTTAACGTTCTAAGCTAATGAATTACTACTCATTTTTGTCCCACTTTATTTGTGATGCTTTTCTTATTAGTCCATCCCAAAAAGATTATCGTATTTCTGAATTTGGAAACTATTCAACTCTAAAGTTACTTATTGACTCATTTATAGATACACAAATATTTTTAGACTACAAGTTTCAAAAGTCTCCCCTTCGTTATTAAATTTTGTACCAAGTCAAACTATGACAAACAAATTGGGACGAGGGAGTACATATTTTCGATGAGTCAATTGATCATACTGAACTTGATGCTCATCGTGTTATTTAGTTACTTATTAGTCTCAGATTTTCTTAATTTTCTAAAGTTATCGATATATTTTTGTCTTGAAATTTTCCTTTTCTCCCTTTGTGTCTCATTCATTAATGCTCATTGGAATATTATGATTGTAGCTACTGTATTTTGGTTTCCAGTATACGTTCACACGATCTAGGTATTACATATACGCATCATTCAGTAGCAGTTGACATGGTGTATTTCAAGACTATGTCTTGTTTTTCAATTTGCTGGAGAAATACACAAGCTACCCTACTTTGTAAATTAAACATATACTACGTACCATTAGTACCGCGTGATGTGTGCAAACATTAATCAAACAAAATTAATATCACAATAAAAATAATTCAAAATTAATAATTAAGTAAAAATTTCATTATCATAACTATCGTCGTCGTCGTCATCATTATGAACAACAATTCTGGAATCCTCGAGTTAGTTAAATAAGTGCTTATTCAATTCAAATAAGACTTGAAAGCCTTGAATAACCTCATAAGGAATTAGGAATATACCTATAATTGGCCAGAAATAGTAGCTCTCTTAATAAACTGATGAAATCATGAGCTGGAGAAAAATCATAGAGCTCTTATTGGGAATATGAGAGAATAATTAATAAAAAAGAAGAAGAAAAAATTATCATTCAACTCGAACTGCTATTGTACTATTGGGTACATATCATTCTTTAAGTCATTATTATATTTTATTTGAGAAACAGGTTTTGAATCGTCGATGTTACGTTTACAAGTTATTAATGATATATTCTGAATAGTTAAAATATACTACTATCAATTTCAAAGTGACTCAATCAGCTAGTCATGAAATTTCGAAGGAGCCAGAAGATTTCATGAATATGTACGCACTCGTCCTCTCTAATTATGTTTTTAATTATTGGGTTTATGCATTACAATAGTCTCCACTTGACTCGCGTCAAGTATACTAATTACTAAAGGAATAAAACACTATCAACAAAGAATTTCTCTATTCATATGTTTATTAAAGATGGAGGGATTCTATTTATGTTCCGAGATCTTTTATTATCCTTCGTTAAATCAACAAATAAATGTTAACCTTTTTTCTCTATACGCACGCCTAATTAATGGGAGCTTCCGATTTTCTCATATTCTCTAATGCACCTAAGAAAAGCACCATACCTTAAATGTTGGGTTCAACTAATCAATGAAACAATGATACCGCAAGTTTATTTAATTTGAAAATGCCGGAAGACTTGGGCTGCTTTTCATTTTATATAATTAAAACCCTTCCCTTACATTTTAATGGTTGAAAATGGAGTATCACAGAAATTAGTTTAGTAAAGGTAACGACTAGAAAGGCCAGAGAGGACAAGCTGATTGAAGTGCATGAAAGGGATGGTTATCAAGTAGTATGTGTCTGGATGAGTTTATTTCGATTTCTTTTTGGATATGAACTATGAAGGATACTAGTTATACAAGTACTCGTTTTGTTTTAAGTTAATTAAAAATACTTTCTGGAGGTCCGAAGTTTATGGTTATAGGTTCTCATTTTTCAAATAGAAAACATTGGTAAAGTGATGTGTTTTCACACTTTGATCTGTATGTTAAGGTTCAACATTTTTATTAAGTGTAAACTTTAAGTACGTGTGCTCTACTTGGTACACTTGGTAATTATGCATGCTGCAGACAATCTTGGGAGAAAAGGTTCTATGTCAGGGAATTAATGGTCTAAGATGACACATTAGTCATCGCGTTCATGCAAAAGTTTGCTTTGTATCACACGAAATCTTTTACGTCACAAACAAAACAAAAATACAAGAATGTCGCCACCTAATTACTCTTCTTGGTTTGAGTCAGGATTTTAGGATGTTAGTTATCATTTGATTGATTCTTCTTTGCATTTTCTTGTTTCATGTGTATTTATTTAGAGCCATTTTCAAGTTAGTTCGGTGGCTTAACTCAAAGAAACGTGCAATATCAGGGTTGGCCCTTTTCTTTTGGTCACTTTTATCTCCCTTTTCTTTGTGCCTAAAAACAAAATAAAAGTTGCTAGTCATTGTCATCAACAAATCGCAGGATTTCATTCTGATGCAAAAAATCAAACTAAGAAAACTCATTCTAACAGTTTTTTAAAATATTTTAACGTTGAAAGGTAGAACTTCAAATAGGTGCCATCCTTAATTGGTGGATTTATCAGACACAAAATAAAGATGTAGTATTTCTTAAGTTATGAAAATACCTCACTTATATGTGAGGCTAATGCATATGTTGATAACAATAAGAAAGTGTTTTAGAGTACAATTTAGGAATCGTTTGGCTTACAATATTAAGGAATCCTCACATTATTATTCAGCGGATGATAAATTACATATTATCAAACAATCTCTGCATTATAGTCACTGCATAATTTGGTACGTGAACCAAATTAACTAACCAAGCTTACATTTTTCAAAGCCGTAAGAGTTGTTTTGCACTTAAAAGATTAAAAGCCGTGGCTTAAATATCTTTTGTTGCTTAAAACACTACTCCAGTATATAAAAGACTGGTGACAATAATTGAGATGGGCTGGTTAGCTAACTCTGGCATGATCCCTGTGAAAGCACAAGATGATAGACAATAGGCCTACCAGGAATGATTAATAAGCAGAACGAAACAACGACATCAAAATCCAGGGCCCTGCTGATGTTTTTTGCCTTCATTGCCACTTTCTGTTTCATTTTGTCATAGAACAAATCCAAACCAACTGCTATTACAGACGTAACTGTCACTATATATGTCACAATTTGGCCAATTGAGAAGGTGGCTTGTAACCTGAGGAGACCCTCCTCCATCATCTTCGGACATCAAAGTTCACAATCTTTTGTTTTATCTAATGACACGTCTGATGGGATGATTAGGGGAAGCGTTGCGGCTAAGGAAATGAAAGAGGAGCTAGGGATAACGGATTACTATCTTCCTTCTTTAGTGGTAGAAAAAAGGTTAAATGGAAGAATGTTGTACCCATCTCATAGATTCTTCAATCATCTTAAGATACTTTTTTGATGGAAGTAAATTAACAAGTGCATCCCTCCGTTTCATATTTTGCGACCATGTTTGACTAAGGCACTAAGTTTAAGAAATAGAGGAAAAGATTTTTAAACTTGTGATATCAAACAAGTTATGACATATGTATGGTTATAATGCAAGTTGAATTACTTTCAAATTTTTAAACGAGTCATTCTTTTTTAATCAGACTAACAAAGAAATGGAAACATATAGGATTGAGTACTATATGTAAAGTTAGCCAGCCGGTTAAGCTTAGGGTATGACCAGTTACTACTTGAAATGGCAAAAGGTTTTCACTTCCTGCAACAGGGCCTGTTCCAAGACTCAACAAGTGTTCTTAATCTTCAGCACAAACACTCCCTAAAACTGTTAAAAACATTCAATCATAACCAAAGAGCGCAATATTTTCTCTCTTTTCAAGATATGTTGTACTAAACGACAGGACTAACCCCTATCCAAGTTGGCAAGATCACTATATTTGTGCTCTCTTAGAGCAGCAGGGCTCTATGGGTTATGCTACCTCAGTTACTGCGAAAAGTGATAACACATGAGTTTTACTGGAACACCATAACCCGTTAAAAGCCTCTTAATACTTCAAGAAAATGCCGGAAAATGGATATATGGCTGATAGAAATACTCTCTTATTGAAACAGTGTGGACCATTAGGATCAATCATGCTACCTTAGCTACTTTCTAGTCTTGTAAAACATGGACAGGTGTAACAGCTCAGCAAGTTCATTAAGAAATGATATGAAGAAGGAATGGTGGGAAAATTTGAATAAACGAGGCACTCTTTTGCCAACAGAACAAGTTTATGAGAGAGAGAGTCGATGAGGAGCAGGAGCATCCAGAACAATCCCCAGGTAATAGTCTACTGGAAATTCTAGAAGAGCAGGTCTAACAATGCGACACTTGTAATGAATGAAAAAGATTTTTTCTAGCTTCTTTATAAAAGGAAATGAAACACCTGGGCGGAAGAGCAGTAGGGCAGGATTCCCAGCACACAGCCTCCAGAAATCCTGCTGAAAGATGACAAGTACAGTGCATTGTTTCTTTAATAGTACAGATACTGCACATTCTCTTCCTTCTGTACGTAACTGGCACTGGTAAGAGGAGACGGTCAAAATACGATCCCTTTCTTTCCTAGGCCTGTGTCTCTGAATATGTTCTTGAAGAACTAAAAGTGGAAACAACTTGAAATATGAGAGAAGTGTTGATATTTAAATCAAGCACTAATTGTGCAGTAGGTGCCACCTTAACTTGTCCCTTTAAAAGGAATCCGGCGCCAAAATGGTGTCTTTTTTTAACAATGCAACAAAAATGGAGTGCTCAAATACATTGCAACATAAATGGGTATATCGGCACAAATTGTGCCGACTTACATTAAGAAAATAGACGGCACAGGTTGTGAAAATGACGGAACAAACATTTATCACAAGTCGGCAGAAGTTCTACCGACTTAGTAAGTCGGCAGAACAAATGCCGACTTACTTTTACCACAAGTCGGCAGAAGTTTTGCCGACTTACTAAGTCGGTAGAACAAATGCCGACTTGCTTTTATGTTATTAACAAATCGGCATTTGTTTTGCCGGCTTGATAAGTCGGCAAAACTTTCGCCGACTTATGCATTCTGTTTTTTCCGCTCTATATAACCTCTCTCATTTTCCACTTCTCATTACATTACAGATTACTTCACATCTTTCCACAACATATCTCTCATTTATTTTTTTCGTCATGGCCAAAGTAAATGTATCAATTTATTGGGGTGGCGAAGTGTTACATGAAAACAATTCAATCAGATATAGCTTACCTCCTAAAAGTAATTCCAAAGTGCCTACTACTATTTCTTATGATAGGTTTGTTGGTATTTTATTTAAGAAAATGAATATTGATCCAACACGGGAAAATATTTTAATTTTTGGTAGGTATCCACACTCATCTACTAGTCAAGGTGTGTCAATATATTGTGAGTGGAATATATATGACAATGACACATTGATGGAATTTTTAAAGTTACCGGAAGAAATGTCCATACGAGTGCTTGAAATTTATGTCCGTACTGAACCACACGTGATGAATGAAGTTCCTTCTGAGCAACATTGTGTTGATCTTAATGTTCCAACTGAATTTACTCAATTGCAAGTAAATATGCTGTCAGATAGGCCTTCTAATCAGTTTGGACAGCATTCTAGGTACGTGTTTAAAATATTGGTATGAACAAAAATAAATGGTCCATATAATTTTTTAATGGTAAATTATGTTTTTGTCATTTTATTTTCGATGTTACGATAACCTATACATTAAATTATTTATGTAGTTGTTCTCCACTAGAGACTACGTACTCGTATGATGCGTCAAGAGGTTATGAACAAACACGTTATGATGGCATATCACAACAGTCCGGTTACTTTGATGGGTAATTGATTGATTTTTTTTTTATTTTAAAATTGTTAGCAATTGGCTAAAATATGAGTGTATTTCTGTTGTAGTAGAATTAAAAGTTATGTATCCTTAATCTTGCAGGTGTTATCAACCTGAAATGATTCCTAGTGAAACAATGAGAGGAAACGAAGTTGCTCATATTGATGAGTTGGCTGTAATATATGCACCTACCTTGATATATTCAAATATTTTCTATTTTCATTACTTTTAATTATCTTTTATTACTTTAATATTTGTTAGGCTACATCAACAAGAAGATGATTCATTTTTTACAAATCTCAATAATCGGGTGACAAATAATGATGTTGCTGATGGAGGTAGTGAGGAATCAGAGAGTGACATCCCAAATGATGCCGATAATTCAGATGATGAAATGTCATTTTCGGGAGAAGAAAGTGAAGAGGAGCACCCCATACATGTGCATGATGAGGGAAATATGAATTATCACGCCGACCATATTGCATATCTAGATGACCTACCAGAAGGGAATGATGTGTTTGCTTTAACACGAGAGGATGATCATATCCGCACATCAATGTGGTCAGCAGACAAGCCAGATCTTCAGTCAGGTATGTCATTCTCTACCAAGGAAAAAATGAAAATGGCGGTGAAGATTTGGAGCATTCGTAAGAATAGAGAATTCATTGTTGACGAAGCAAAGGGTGATTATTGGAAAGTTGTTTGTCGACGGTCCCAAGAAGGTTGTAGTTGGATGTTGCGTGCAAGGAAGGTTGAAGGAGGGATGTGGAAGATTGGGAAATATAAGGGCAAGCACACTTGGGATATGGGAGAAATACGTGGAGATCATTTTAACTTGGATACTAAAACAATTGCAAAAGCTTTAAATGGTTTTATCGTCAATAACCCGCAATACAAGGTAAAGGACTGCATCGTTGCTATTAAAACAAGATATGGTAGTGAGCCATCAATAAGGAAGGCGTGGCTTGGTCGTAGGCGTGCCTTCGAGAATGTGTATGGTAATTTTGACAAGTCATTTGCACAACTTCCGAGATACATGGCTGCACTACAACATTTTAATCCTGGGACCGTTGTTGAATGGTGGCACGAGAACGCTCCGGCTTCTATTTCATTTAAAGTATTCAAATATGTGTTTTGGGCATTTAAACCATGCATTGATGGATTTAAAAATTGTAGGCCAGTGATTTCAATTGACGGCACACACGTGTACGGAAAATACAATATAAAGTTGTTGATTGCTGTTGCAGTTGATGCGAACACTAATGTGTTTCCACTTGCTTTTGCAATTGTTGCAAACGAGAGCACTGAGACATGGACATGGTTTTTGAAACTTTTGAAGAAGCATGTTGTCAAGGATAGATCAGGTATTTGTTTGATATCAGACCGTCATAAAGGCATTCTTTCTAGTGTGGATGCCTTGCCTGAATGGAATGAGCCTGTAGCAAGCCATCGGTATTGTATTAGGCATTTGAAGAGCAATTTTATGTCGAAGTTTCAAAACAAACACCTTGAGAACCTAATGTGGTTGGCTGCTACGGAGCATCAAGTAAGAAAGTATCGTAAGAGGATGACGGACATTCAACAATGCAATATCGAGGCGTATAATTGGTTGTCAAAATTTTCAGTAGAGAAATGGACATTATGCATGGATGGTGGTAAAAGGTGGGGGATTTTGACCACTAACGTGTCCGAGTCATTCAACGGGGTATTAAAAATGGCTCGAGGATTACCTGTCACTGCAATGGTTAGGTTGTGTTTTAGCCAGGTTGTTAAGCGCTTTTATGACAGAAAACAATTGGCAGAGGCTTTAGTTCGTAAAGGTCAGAGATATCCTAAGCGGCCAAAAGATTTGATAAGGAAGTATGAGAAACGTTCGAAATGGCACACTGTCTGTGATCGTTTTGATAAGGAAACTGGAGTTTATGAGGTGATCACGGGTATTCACGGTGACAAGGGTAATAACTTGCACAAGGTTTGCATGCAAGAAAAAAAATGTGATTGCAATAAGCTTATGTCATACCATCTACCATGTTCTCATGCAATGAAGGTATGTGAACATTTTGGCAAAAATGCAAATTCTCTAGTAAATAGTCACTACACCGTGGCGAACTATTTACAAACATATAGTGGGTTGTTCCAACCGCTCGGGCACGAGGCATACTGGCCACAGGAGCCATTCAAGATGGTGTTGAACAAAAGTTATTTGCGTAGGACAGGTGTCAACAGAAGGTCCAGAATTCCTAACCAAATGGATGTAGGGTCTTCTCGATATGTTAGGAAGTGCAGATCATGCAAGGAAACAGGCCACGATAAGCGCAATTGTCCAACTCGTGCAAGCGGAAGTAGTAGTGCTAGGCACTAAATTTATTATTATTGTTTTAGCAAAATTTCTGTATTTCTTATTGTTGTATTAACTCTTTTTCTAGAACTATCCAGGTTCAATTAAATATGAATCTATGTTTAAGAAATAAGTGTGTTGTTATTACTATTAATTCTTTTATAATGTGTGCTCTTGTTCTTTTAACATTCTGTAAACTAGTAGAGTAGTACATTTGTACAAATACATTTGTGCTCATAGAGCTATATATAGTAATTTCTTAATACCAAAACAAAGATAGAGCATCATGTAAGGTATATGTAATTTATAAATACACCTCAACAGCCAGTACATGGCAAACCGTGCCAAAATTTGTATAACTTCAAAGTAGAGATGAAGCCAATGTGTTTCCTCAATGATCTCAAGTGGTATGATTTTATGTCACGGCCATCGATTTTGACAGTACCATTTAAGGGATCATAGAATCTTTCAATAAGACCAATTATTGTTGACTTGCCTGATCCACTTTGTCCTACCAATGCTGTTGATTTTCCTGCTTCAATTTTTATTGAAAACCCCTTGAAGATAATCACATTAGGCCTAGCAGGGTAAGCAAAATCCACATTGCACAGCTCTACATTGCCTGTTATTTTCTTGGGCTTGTGACCATCCGAATCCTCTGGTTCGATTAATGAATATCGATCCAACACTGCAAAGACCGATCCAACAGAGCTATATGAGAGATGAGAGATGTCCTTTGTGGACGTACTAAAATAAAGAAAAAGGAAATTAGCTTGGGTAAAGCATTCGGCAGAGATGAAGCCAAAAAATAATAATTTGTACAAATATATATGAGCAAAAAATGGCTACAATATTCTTTGCACATGGCCTATACATGCTAATAATGCCAACAAAAAAAGTAGAGAGCAAGGAGTCAAAGCTATTCTTCAATCAAAAGCTTTACGCCTAATCTTAGACTTCGGCCTAAGCACTCCAGCATCCGCACTGCCATCAACACGTTCTTTACTTAACGCCTTCCTAACAAGCCTATTCTTCTTGTGCGCACGCTCTTTTTGACCCGGTAAGTCTTCCACGATATCCATCGAGTCATCCTTTAATTCAAAGGATTGATGAACACTAATATTAATTATTAATCAAGAAAATATACAATGACTATTGGAAAAGACATATCACCATCAGAAATAAAAAAATAAATTAATTACATGTACGAAAGATGTCACAGGAGGTGTAGCCGGTTGAACTTGCGGATCTTGACCAACATCCATATGACCCTACAAAAAAGATGAAGAAATGAGCAAATAGTCTAAAGCTGATATAGGAACAAAAAACACCATCCTGAAAAGTGGACATATCAATACATACACATAGATAATATTCTGAAAAGAAAAAAAGAGACAGCAGGCACATGGCTATGGGATAAAAAGCTGAAGGGACTAGTTAAAGCAATAAACGAGACAAAAGAACATAGCTGTAGCTTTGACACTTTGGCTAAGCAATTACCAAAAGTAGCTGGGATAAATAGTTTTCTTTAATGGACAGAGAATCTACCAGATCAACAGCAAACACACAGAGAACAGGCCTCACAAATAGTTTTCTTTGGCTAAGCAATTACCAAAAGTAGCTGGGATAAATAGTTTTCTTTAGTGGACAGAGAATCTACCAGATCAACAGCAAACACACAGGGAACAGGCCTCACAAATAGTTTTCTTTGGCTCAGCAATTCACTGAAATGATTGTTCCCTGTTTCTGGAAAATGATGGGCCTATATCTGATTTCACAAAAGAACAGGCCTCACATTTGTTTTACTGAAGCTGTATGGACTCTGTTCTGGAGTCTGTTTAGGCTCACTCTCTTCTGTCCTCAAGCAAGGCCAAAGACAAGACTGTCCTGGCTGTTACAAGTTGACCTAAGGCCACAGAGTGAATACCATACACCAATGAGTCCAGTTCAAAAATTTGGAAGCTGTTGTTTCACCTCTCTGCTGATCAGCCCACCCTCTGTTGTCTGGAATCTGCTGAAGTAGGATGGCACTCAACTGAGCTCCTACTAGTTTCATTGGAACAGCAATTCTATGGCCACCTCTGTGACCTAGAGACCATGATTCTGTTGTACTCTTTTCTTGCTAGAAAGGTGCATTCTTCACAAGGGATATTTTCCATCCGACTGATAGCCCTTATGAAGAATTGTCTATCTTCACAATTTTCATGTAGCCAATGCTATGTAATTAGGCTATTTTACATTAGTAAAAGGAAAGTATCACTAGCACTAGAAACAGGGAACAACCATTTCAGTGTTATCAATGAAGAGGTAAATAATATATGCAGCTATGGATACATGTATATGACCTTTAATAGAAGCTGATAGATAATCCATTACTTCACTAAATTAGGTATAACGACAGAGCAATCAGGGCCAGTAAAGCATGCATTGCATTCACAAATAAGCCCTTCCATGGCCTGAACAACTAACAGAGGCAACATTCTCTGCTGCCGCTGCTGCTTCACTCGTCCAGCTTAACTTGTCAAACTCAAAATTATTACCACAAGGAAGAAGAGAATATTGAAAAGAACTGAAAAGCTCAAGCACGTTGCCCACTTGAAGTTTACTAATGACTTATCCATGGTTTAAGCTCTGAAAAGATTTTTGCTGTGGTTATAATGTTTAGTGTGTCAAAATGTTCACAGCTTTTGACCTTAAGGCACATAATTATATCTTTTTTCTAAGTTGGCTGCTTTGAAACATCGCTAATGTTGTGGTAAAAACCTGTAATGGCATGTCCAGAAACCAAAAGCTTGATTCTAAGAACAAGTATTAGTGATGGGAATTGAGATTTTTGTGCTATGACTTTTCAATCTTTGGGAATAACTGAGATGCTCTAGCCATCTCTTAGTTTTCACATTTTCTCAACTAATGAGCACCTTCTTGCCGAGGAAGCGGCTGAGCATGAGATTACAGTGGAACAGCAATTTATTCACAAAAGGCAACCATGTTTTTCAAGCACAATCTCAGGCACAATAACTGGGCATATCTATCAGGCACAATCTCAGTTACAAAAGAACAGCAATTTATTCACAAAAGGCAACCATGTTTTTCAAGCATTGTTACCAACTGTTTGGCAGCGGAGTTAGAGCTACATAGATATGGATGGTACACTCCTATCTGCAGAGAGTGCATTTATCCTACTTCAAAAAATATTTAACAGGAACAGGGCAAACAGAGATAACAGGAACAGGGCAAACAGAGATAACATTTAACAGGCAATAACTTACCAATGACTCGCCATGCTCCTCGTCACTGGCGTAGTCCCTTGACGTGTTAGTTGAAGAATCGTTGGACTGATTAAGAGAACCTTTTACGTTGTAATAACATTATAATGTTGAATGAAAAAAGGATAAAGCCAGTTAAATAAAAAAATAAATTATATCTAAAGTACCTGTGTTGTACTAGATGTCTCAACACGCCTCATTTGTGTAGCAAGTGTAGTCGCAGTTGCAGGCTAAACGGGCAAATGAGCAAATGTAGTGTAGCCAGAACATACACAAGAGATTAGACTAAATTAATGAAAAGATAACAACTAAATAGGCAAGCAAGGCACCAATTAAAGTCTTTTGACATACAAAAATAAATACCTGCGTCATACTAGGACTCTCATCATACTGCTGCAGTAAATTCAAAAATGAACTATCCCCGCCAATCAAACTGCTAAAATGGCCAGCTGACCACTGTGACGACTCTGGAATTTCTTGTTCTGACACTGGTGGGCATGAAGCAGGTTGCGACACTGAAGTTGACATGGTAGCTGGAGGTGGATCATCAATAGCCTCATCAACTAGTCTAAGACCAACGGAAGCTTCTTGGTCAGCCCCATCACCACGTCGATGTCTACCACCACGACCACGACCACGACCACGGCCTCGTAATTGATTAGGAGCACGAGCAACTGTTTGTAAGTTCACAAGTGGACCACCATCATATGAGGCCGCTGGATCGTAAGATGGGTCAAACGACAGTCGTGTACCCTGACTAGCAGCAAGTAGTGCTTCAACTGCAGTTGCAACTACCCGCTGACCCCATTGCTGTGAGGTTAAGTTATTCTCAGGCACCTGCATCTCAATTCCCATGTGGTAGAGACGATGCAACCCCCTGCCCTATAGATATTAAAAAATCGCATAAGTTAGTTAAATGCCTACGAAAATTAACATTAAAATTGTATATCAATGGGTTGTAGCTAATTACCAGTGCCTCGTGCCTTCCTGCAAACGTCTGGTAGCCATGTTTGGTTTGATGAACCGGATTTCCTATCAATGTCCGAGTAATTCTCCGATACCATATCATGTACGGATCATTATCAGCAATAATACCAGCGGCCGGCTCTGCAACCACAACGTGCTCCGCGCGTCTCTCCCACAAAGCAACATTGTCTTCTAAATAGCGCCTGAACACCTCATCCAACTTACTGCGCATATCCCTGTTAAAGTGTTTCATGTCATAGCAAACAGCAGATGGGATACCCTGTCGGCAACCAAATTGTCTCAACACACGGCCAGGCAGGTGATGCTCGACTATTTCATCACAAAGCATAGGTACTTCTGCCATCCACAAGTGTCTCCCACGAGAACACCAAGGAGATAGTCGCTGAATAGTATGCTCGTCATATGGCTGCCAAATAAACTATAATAATAGGGTCATAAACAATACCATTAAATAGAAGTTACTATGAACCTTAACCAATTATATAAAAAAGAAAAACAAAAATAATATAGACGTACCATGTCAGACGCCATGCCATCCAGGACGTCCCTATATACTTGAACATCTCCAAGCGCAACATCACGATCAACTCTAGCCTTCCATCTCTCCGCATAAAACTCAAAGAAAAGTTCAATCGATGGATCAAGTGGATTTGGTTTTGGCGGATCATGCGGAATCGGTTGAAATGGTATTAATCGCTCCCAAGCCCATACCTGCATATCGTACAGATTAATGCTACAGGTACATTTTATTTTTATCTTATATAAAAGCGTAATTACATTACCTGTAGAAGTGCTGCATATCCACAAAAATCGCTCGATCCACTTACAGCCGACCGACACATCGCCCAATAAATGTAGGCTAAGACAGAAGAACCCCAACTATAAGAACCTATAGCATCTACATCATCCAGAAGTGGTAGCAGATTAAGCCTAATATAACGGCCCGAATTATCAGGGCAGAGTAGACCACCAACAATCCATAACAAGTAAGCCCTAAAATATTGTTGTACAACCTCATCTGGATCATCTTGGGTAACATCCGGTATTTTCCTAATGTATCCCTGAAAAGCCGTAATACTCAGCCTGCTCTTGCCATTGAAGTGTGAGGCCTGTGGTCGAAAGCCAGTCAGACGATACATCTCATCCTGCCACTGTCCAACCGTACGATCTCTACTTAAAGTAAATACCGGAAGCCCATCCACAGGCAAACCGTACATCACCTCCACATCCTGCAGTGAGATAGTAACCTCACCACATCGAAGGTGAAATGTGTGTGTCTCGGCCGCCATCTATCCAACAAAGCAATAATCAGTGCCCAATCATATTGTATGCGTCCAGCCTTCATTATTCCAATAAATCCTGATGTATTGAAATAATTCATTATACGATCATGAAGAGGCCTTTCAGCGATTAGATGCCAAAAGTTCAAGTCTAACCGCCGTGGCCGAATACAATCCTTTAATCCCCGTCCCTCCCATATATCTGTAGATCGATGCGTAGACTGTAGAGACAACACACTAAAGTCCCCCGGTCCAGGATGAATAACATTAGACATTATAAATACGCACCTATAAAAAATATTAAAAGGAAAGAAATATGAATTAGAAAGAAAATCACAAAATAAGATAATATACCGCTTTTATGAAAATAAGAATGATTTCGACTACAAGTTAAAACTGAGAGAATTAACTATTCTAACTAAAATTTTGTACTTTTAATCAAGTTTAAACGCTTACATTGCTAGCAAGTTAAAGAAAACTACAAACATATTTGGATGTAAAGAAAAAAAATTATGAAAAAATAAAACTGAACTTAGACATAAACAAAATGAAAAGATCGAGGCTAAACAAAATGAAACGATAGTAATTTTGCATTACTAGTTTATTTAACATGTTGTAGTAGATACATAATAATAGTAGTAATAATGTAATCAAGAAAAGAATTGTGTTAGATTTAAGCTAATAATTATGAAAGTGATCAAGTTCCATTCATCTCTTCCTTATCTTTAACAACAAGTGGATTCCCAAGCAATCGTGCTTATAAGAGGACTAACCAAAAGTTACCTAGGATACGTTTTCAAGAGAAATACATTGTTATAAAGCGAGAAAGGATCCATATTGCTCAAAACTACTGGATAACTCAATAATGCTAAATGAAGGGAAGTTGTTTCAATCAAGTTATCCAAAATCTTTCAAAGATGGGGTGATCACAGCACAAGGAGAACAACAGAGGAAACAAAAACATGGCTCAGTTTCTTATTTAATGGAAACAAACTTTGAACTTTCAGCGCGCCATTAATTTGATGGTTAATCAACTACTAGGAGTGTCCAGTGAATCAGATGGATGTCAAAAACATTATCACCATCCCCATCCCTTTCTTTATTTCACTCTCACTCACAAAAATTCAAACCCCACCTTTTAAACTCATCTTTTTAAATTATAACCAACAAACAATCATTCTCCAAGAGATTCAAAAGATAAATAGTTGTGATTAAAAGGGAAAAGTAAAGGATTGACACGAACTAAATTTCTCCTAAACTAAATTCTAGGGTTTAACGAATTAATACAATGAAAAATAAATGAGAGAGACGCAACATTTACCTGGTGGAGTTGATCGGCAGTGGTGGAGTTGACGATGGTGGTGGGTGAAGTTGGGACGGGTTTGCAGTGGTGAAGTTGGGACGGGTGTGCAGTGGTGAAGTTGGGACGGGTGAGAGAGAAATCTGAATGTTGGGTTACTGTAAATATAATGTATAAGTCGGCACAAATTGTGCCGATTTATAGCTATCAAATAATGCATAAGTCGGCACAAATTGTGCCGATTTATAGCTGTGAAATAATGCATAAGTCGGCACAAATTGTGCCGATTTATAGCTATCAAATAATGCATAAGTCGGCATAATTTGTGCCGATTTATTGGTATCAAATAATGTAACAAATCGTTATTATTTCTGCCGACTTACTAAAATATACACCGTTACTCCGTCGAATTTGACAGTCTATTTTCTTAATGTAAGTCGGCACAATTTGTGCCGATATACCTATTTATGTTGCAATGTATTTGAGCACTCCATTTTTGTTGCATTGTTGAAAAAAGACACCATTTTGGCGCCGGATTCCTTTAAAAGAGGAAAGTCATGTTCTGCATATAACACATTTCTTATGACATGTTATGCCATAGGATATCCACTAAGAGTAGAACACAAAGAGGAATTTCTTTTTAGAGAAGAAATTATGAGCAGTAATAAAAAAAATTAACGGTACACCTCCTGCAGTGATTGGTTCCCAACATGTCATTGCTACAATGCTTATAATCAAAATCCTATGGATTAAAATGGAATGCAAAAAGTAATATTTAGTAGGTAATCCAATTTACATCTAGCAAAAACTGGTAAGATGCATCAGGTATCAAAACCCACAAATCCATCACCAGATGGTAACTGAAACCACAGGCTAGGAGCATTTTGACAATCAGTTAATTCATAAAGGATGTATACATAACCAAGTTACCGTGTACATAAGCAGTTCATACGTGCACCATCTTCATTTCATTTACAGATATAATTGGGATACATAATAACTTCACACTTTCATACTTAAGATATCTTCTTCTGTTTCTTCTCCTGCCATTCTTTGATATCAGCATCAATTGTTGCTTTCACTTTTGAATGAAACCCAGGGTATGGTTCATAGCCAAAAAGAGATTGGAGTGCCTGTGAGGAACCAATAGGTCATGAAAAGATTAGACCCAGTGCTACCACTGAAAGCAATTAATCCTAACATAAAACTAGCATATTTACCTCAAGGAGTACAAAGAATGGTGCCATAAGGAACGCCTGTGTAAGATTGTCCAATAGAGCAGGTGCTCGTTTCTACAAAACCGAATAACAATATGTCATGCGAGTAAAGCAATGGAAGCTTTGAAAATCACGCATAAAAATGACTACAGATGATCACCTCAAACACTCCATGACCAATAAACTGTCCAGTCCAGCAGAATAACTGGGCCGCTAGAACAACCTGGCCACATGTTTGTCATAGTTAGCACAGACAAACTCACATACTTGATTCAAGAAGAACTAGACAGATTCAAAAGTATTTCCAACCAAAGAGATCATGCTGCATCTAGTCCATATGAGATTTGGTGGATGTCCAAGTAGAAATTAGTCATTGGTTATTGGCCTCTAACAACAATTAGATGACTGTCAGGTCTGACTAGATCCAACAAGACCAAACAGGAAAAGGCTATTACTGTCTACCCCAAAAAACTGATGTAGCTAAAGAAGTCAAAAGAGTTGGATCCCCGGCATACATAGAACACCCAGACATCCAAACCAAATTATATATGAAGATTTATAAGCAAAGACAGGAAGATAAGTTGAATATATGATTCAAGAGAAGAGAAAACATCCACACCCAGTGTACCACCAAAGTTATCAAGTTGAAAAACACTCAAGCAAGGCAAACTTCCATAGGCTGGTCATATGTCATGTATAACATGTTGTGTCATGTAGTATGGACTATAAGCAACATGGTAGCTAGCTACATGATTTTACTTTGACCAGAAACTTATAAAATTGGTTAGTTCAGCTTAACAACTAGAACTTTAAATGGTGCCACACTAATATCATCAATGTAGTGTCCAAGACGAGCAAAATAAGCTACATTATAAGTAAAATGGTAAGCTACCCTCTTAAGACTTTAGTTTGCTATTGTCTATACAGGAATAGCAACTAAATGATTTCATTAGGCCAATTATTATAAGATACAGGTACAAAGAGCACAAAATCCATAACTTCTTATACAAAATGACATGAGCTAAACTTAAGCTCGACAAGTGCAACCCAGGATTATCAGAGTTCCAATTTTATTTCAGCTCATAGAACATTTGTTTGCATTCACTTTTCAGCGAAATCTATGAACCTATATCTGATTCCCAGCTTGCATTAACAAGCAAGCCTGTCCAAGTGGTGTGATCAGGAGTTATTCTCCATATGTTAGTGCAGGTGTAAGAGTGACATATAGAAAACCCCTAATTTACCTTAAAAGGCAACTTTTTTAGACTTTTCAGTATTGGAATGAAGCAACATAATTGGCGCGAAACAGATTAGGACACATAAACTAACTACAACTAGCTTGAGATTGAGATTTCGTGGATTGCTTGATTCAAAGAACAGGCTCAAGCAACAAACCAAGCAAGCATTGCAAGAATATACTAACAGGAGCGGAGCTAGTGGATTAGAAGCAACTAACCAGAACCTGTGTTTTCCTTAAGAAATTAGCACAATACTTACAAATTATTAACTAACAAAGCAAGCGGTGCAAGAATATCCTCCTGTGACCCAATTTATGTGTGACATTGTTTCTTTTTTAGTCCGTCCAAAAAAGAATGCAACGTCTATATTTAGTAACAATTCAACATAAATTTTCCATTTACTTTAATAAGATGATTTCTAGTCGCAAACATTTCAATAACTTAATTTATACCACGACATTCAAAAGACTTCTTTTATTTCTTTAATTCCTCGATCAGTCAAACTCCTTCACATAAATTGGGACGGGGAAATACAAAATACAACAGATCATTTACCTTCCAGGCAAGAGAGAACCCCAATTGACGAGCAACCATACTACTGGAGACCCAACAAACAAGACATAACAAAGCAGCTAAAGACCCAGCTTTCCAGTCCAAAGCTACATAAAACAAGGCATAAACCAAAGCAAACAAGAACCCAAAATTAAGTACCAAGGAACTGTGTTCACAAAGCTGAATTGGAGGTAAATTAAAAAGTGAGGGTGTAAAATCGAAAAGAACAAGAGCTGTAAAAAAGATAGGCCATACAAAAATCATGTGAATCAAGATATTAATTGGGTTACTATGGTATGCACCATAGAATGCAAATTGTTTCTCTAAGTCAAATATACCCATCTTCAATTGAATGAAAGATTTGACCTTTTTTTTTGGGGGAGATTATAAAGAGGAAAGTTAAGGGGATGGGGTTGGGAAATTTGTGCCTATGGGGTTTGGAAGAAGTGGTAATGTTGTAGAGAAGTTGACAAATTGAAACAAATAATGGGTTTATTTACTCCATCTACTCTATTTTAATCGCCAATTTAATTTAATAAAAAAAAGAAAAAAATTGTTTTCATAATAATAATCATTTTTAAAATTTTAAATTTAATTTATTATTTATTTCCAACTGTATCATTGATCATTAAAGAAATAGTACTAATTTTTTTCCTCTCAAATAAGGTAATCCGCAGCTGGTAGCCGCTACCTTTAGGATGTGCTTTGGATAAACCTTGCTCTAGTAATAGTGCACAAGTCACACTGGAGATGTAAATTGTATTAGGCAAATAATTACTTCTAAAGTAAAAATGGGAAGTAGGAATATTATTCTTCTTACGATCTAAAATAGTCCCTTATGTATAGGTGTAGATCTATTTCCATCCTTTATATATACTAGTGAACATAGAATGTCCTTCAAGTTTGTTAAAAGTTAGACAGTTTTAGTCTTAAGCTAAAAAGACATCCAAAAGCTAACAGAACCAATGAAACTTGTAACTAGGTTAGTGACAGTATAAAAGAAAAACAGAAAAGCGTTGAAAATGCCTTTCCTTTTAGCTTTCCAGACGATTTTGTTGCCAAAATAGTAATTTTTGTCTATTAACTTTAGTACATGCCACTTTTCTCTACGACCCACCCCCTTCTCTCCCGCAATCTACTCTTACTACACGCACATTTCTATATTTTCTGTAATTTTCACTTGCTTGCGCCTGTAATTATTGTCGTCTTGTTGCCACGTTTCACTGCGCTCTAATAAGAAGTATTGAAGACCCATATACAGAACTTCCAACCCAGTGTTTGAACATCAAAACATGATCAACTTATCTTTTTTAATAGCCCAAACTTTTGGATTCTAACAATGGTTCAAATGATCATCTACGTAAATTGAAAATGTATGAAAACTCGAAAAGACATACTTGTACTAAAGTTTCAAAACTCATGAAGTAATTGCTACTTATTGCTTATGTTTGGATTCCGATATCACTTTGAAATTAAACCTATCCCTTTGACAGAGCTCTCAAGCCCTCGTTTTTTTAGGCTTTACTTGGTTATAACTTTGGTCAGTTGATTATGATAAAATCGTGTGCATCATCGAACTTTGATTCTTAAAGGTATAAGATTTTGTTATTTCATGAGTATGTAAGAGAGTGGTGTGTTATTTTGGTAAAGATGAAGAGGATGATGCACTTTGATTCTTAAAGGTATAAGATTTTGTTATTTCATGAGTATGTAATAGAGTGGTGTGTTATTTTGGTAAAGATGAAGAGGAGTTATTTGTGCTACTCTGACTTATGAACCAACGTTTAACTTTATAAACGTCAACTACATGAGGTCGTTAGTTTTTACTAACAATCTCCTTTCTCTGTTAGTTTTAATAGCTTAGGACTAAAATTGTCACTTTTTTCCAAACATAAAGGACCTTTTATGTCTACTAGTATAGATAAAGGACCAAAATAGATCTACACCCATACATAAAGGATGATTTTAGTCATTTTCTCTTGTTTATACCAATGTTTCTTTTTCCTTATCCGGTCAAAGGCGTGTTTTAGCTTCTTTCCTTTAGACTTCTAATTTCTCAAATAGAGGTTTATTCTTCAATCAGAAAAAATTTGGGATTTTTACATTTTATACTCATAAAATTTAAAGTATTTATAAGTCATACTCATTACGAATTATACTACCTATAAAACTAAAAGTATTTACACAACCTACCCATTTATTATTATATACCTTTGTTATGCCTTATAGATGTAAGTATACTATATAAATTATGGTATACAAGTGTGGAATGACATTTATTACTGTATATCTTTGTTATGCCTTATAGGTATATACCTTTATGGTATACTGCATAAACTATGGTATACAAGTCTGGGTGGGTAGAGTGGGTAAATAATTTAGTGGGTATATCCCGTAATATTTGAAAATAGTGGATAGTGGCTGTAATTATTTTAGATTTTGTGGGTATTTTTATAAGTGTCCCAAAAAATAAAAAGGCGAATTCACATTATTATGATGGTCTTAATTCGACATGGCTGAATTATCCATTTCTCACTTGTTTTTTAAGTTTCGTTTTTGTTCAAGAAATTTTTATTAATTAGCATACAATAAACCTATTCTAGAATGGTTATATAAACCTCTTCTGAAGTTTAGTTGTGAGTCACAATCAGTGATTTTTAGTGTACCGAACTGGAAGGTTGGATATCCACATCAAATATACTTCATTTTATAGGTGGTATGGAAAGTTATGGAAAGTTATTACTATTAAAATATTTGTTTGTTACGGGAAGTTTTTACAAAGTATGTCATATTTTTAATAGAGAACGTACAAAGAGTAGTAGCCCTAGTAAGTTGCATTGCAAAGGTGAAAATTAAGTAAAGGAGTTTTATTTTTTTGGAAAAACAGCTTAAAAAAACGCACAAAAATATTGGCCCATGCAGGTCTCGAACCTGCGACCTTCGCGTTATTAGCACGACGCTCTAACCAACTGAGCTAATGGGCCAGTTGATAGTACGCCTGATAAAAACAATTATATAATTTAAACCCATTATATCAGCAGCATAATCGTGGACACAAATTAATTCCCTATGCAATTTCTAACAATGTCTGATCGGCCTAAAAGAAACTACAGAATTCGCAGCAAATTGTACAAAATTTAACTGCAACCTTACAGTTTGATTTTTTTCAAGAAATGGCTGAAGCAATAATGAGAGTTATGATCATCAAACCAACAATTCATAGCCCCTCTATCCAAACTACTAAACTGGACGTGCACCCCTTTACAAGATCAGTTAAGCATTACCTATCTCCTCTTAATTTTCTCTCAAATTCGTTTACGTCATCTTCACATCTTTATGTAAATTTCTCCGTTTCTCTTTCGCATTTTTCAGCTCAAGCAATGCTCAGGCATTGCCTTTGGCAGTAGCAGACACCAGGTAATTAAGTAATACAATTAACCACTTATGATTGGATGTCATGGTTTCGTTCTTGTAATATTTTAAGGTATTGACTGCTCGTATATATGTGTGTGTGTGTGGAATATGCAATAGATTGAAGGTGGCAGAAGAGATTCTTGTTGTAGAGTGAATATACTAGTTGAGCGCATCACTCACAATCTTTTTGGCACTTAAGTGATGAAGCCATGAAGAATGTTTGTGAGTGTTACAATCATTCCCAGTTTACATATCAATACGACCAAATGTTGAAAATGCTGCCATATAGTATCTAGTAAATAAGTAATTATGTTAGCAGTTTGTCACTTCAAAAGCTAATTTCGTCTGTTTGAAAATTGTCCGTCTTAGACACATTTTACATCATGTTCAGTGCATGGGGATGCTGTTTCTTTGGTTCTACTAAAGTAAGTGTATCCGTATTGTTCTGTTTTTGTAAATTTCGGCTACATAAAGTTGCATTTTTGCAACTGGTTTTAGTAAAAACAAGATTATATCTCTTGTAGGATCCTTACTATTCAGAACATACAGTACAGTGGAGATGGAGGTGATGGTACTGGACATTGGGTCTATGAGAAGGTACAATTTTTCCAAAAACTAACTGAAACAATTCTTCCTTATAATGATTTATAAACGAAGTTTGCTTATTAGCTAATCCAACACTTTCATGATTCAAGAACCTAGACGTAAGTGAATTTTTTTTTTTTTTTTTTTCGCGAAGACAGAATATCATCTCTATATCACCAAATTACGAGATATTAAAATTTTGTATAAGAATACTGCAAAGCCTTAATGTTCTTGTAACAATGTGAGTGGAGTGGTTTTTATTAAAAGTGTGTGCGTGACAAGGGGCATGGATATATATACTAACTTACTACCTCAAGCATAAGTAATATCATGTCAGTGTAGTGATAAGCCTCTAATTAATGTTTTTACTTTACTCAAGAAATCAATCCGCCTGACAGAGCAGCGTTAAGGAGGGAGGAACTAACAGAGGAGATTGAACAAAAGGTAGGGGGTTTGCGGGAGCTTGAAGAAGCAGGAAAGAAGGAAAAAGAGCTTGTCAAGTGATCATGTATATATGCATAAGCTACTAACAAGTTTATGGATTATGCTTCCTTTTGTGTAAATAACGGCTCTATATCATTTCCATGAAGCCATAATAAAGATATTTTGTGCATGGACTTGTGCCCTTTTCTTAAATCAAATCTTTCTCTAGACAATTAACCTTTAGATCTAACTTCAATACACTGACCGGTAACAATAATTTTTACTTTATTAGATTGACGTAAAAGATAAATACATGTAATGATTCATCATAAGTATGATTAGCAATCTAAAATAAGACAAATATACCACATTAATGTTTAATCTAATTAGAAATCTTAAACCCATAACTGTATTCAGTAACAAAATGGACGCCGCATCAGGATCGAAGATCAATGCTAAGAGATGTACTAGGCATTGTTAATTGGTAAAAATAAAACAGCAGGGGTATCTATTACCATGATAAAAATAATAGTATACAGTAATTTTAAGTTGTGTACGTCTGACTAAAGTTACTCTTCTATTTTGTTTTGTGGAAGAAGCAAGATTTTTTTTAGGTTACATTAATTTGCAACATCATATTCCCCAAAAGGACCACAACTCCATGCACAGAGGAAGTGCAAGTAAATTCTACACGAATCACAAACATCGGTATGGGCAAACCAGCAGTTCCAAAACCATGGGCCAATTCTTTCGACGACCTCATGATCATATTCTGTGGACCATAAGACCTAATCCAAATATCCACAAAATTCCATGTATGAGAACTAAATATTCAAACAATGGATCAACTACTGTATAGAGTAGTATTATTTATGTAATGGACATCTGGTGCTGTTCTCCTATTATATCTCCACCATACTTTGTTCTTCAAACAAAATATCTTCTTTTCCCATGCCCTCTTCGCCCTAAGCTATCACACAATTTTATGCCTGTGCTATCACATATGGATAACGGATGTGGTACATGAATCAGGACTACGCCTTTTAATTATTTGGCCCATTATTTAACTAAGTTGCTTAATTTGGTTCATGAAAAAAAAAAAGATTAAGTTTGTTCATTAATTTTATTTTTCAGTTAAGGAATTAAGTATTTTAACACAGTAAAGAGGATCTAGAATCATTCTGTTGGCTAGCATCTTTCAGTCAATTTTAGCTCAAAATACTTTGTCAAGTCAATATAGGTTTAACGCATTATGAAAAATTAAAACATGTTCAACTTAACCAGTCAAAGTCTGGACAGTTACGTAAATTTGGTTAATTTTGACTCAGTATTTGTCACCTATTAATCTAAGATTTTGACTACATTTGGCCTTCTTGTTATCGATCTATAGTAACTTCAAGGCACGTATTGATGTGAAAGCAATAAAATGAATTCCTTGATTTGCATCAGTCAGGAATCCCATATTTTATGGGCTTCCTCATATAAGTATTTCAATTTATGGGATTGAAAAATCCATAAGCACAAAACACGAGACGTCAGATTTTCTTATATATAATCCGTGCTTTGATCGACTTCAGCATTTAAATTAGGCTTTAAACTCACGTCCCTTGTCACATGAAACTTTCATCAAGTTGTTGAATAAATAACTTTCCTCATCCTAAAATTATGGTCAAATTCAAATTTGGTTTAATACTTAACTACGTTCGGGACATTTTAATACATACCACCCATATATATTCTTAGGCATTTTAATACATACCACACAAATACACTTTTGGCATTTTAATGCATTCCACACATATACATTCTTTGGCTTTTTAATACGTACCACACAAATACACTCTTGGCATGTTAATACATTCCACACATATACGTTTTCCGGCAATTTTTGGCTGTGGTGGTTGTTGTGTTTGAGTCGCCTCTTTTGTTTTCTTGCATTCGCATTTGGAACAAAAATATTTTGTAAGATGTATCCATGGCCAAATGAGATGAGAGGTAAATGACAGGTTTTAACTTGGACTAATGTGTTTTCTAATTCGTACACCACACGTTTATCCTCTGCTGTAAATTTTAGACACATATAAGTAAAAACGTAAACTGTAAAAGAAAAATATATAATACTAGAAGAAACAAAAAAGGTGGCCACTAAATGACCAATTTGAATATGAACTTCTCGCTGGTGAAACTAATTTCATAACTTAACATCTTAATTTTCTTCCCTAACATCATAAAGAAGGATCTTTCTAGAGTTTCTTTTAGTACTCTCCATGTTCCAATTTATTTTATTGTTTTTGTATTTACAGCGTTATTTTTGTAATTTTTATATTTTCTAATACCTTTAAAATATTTTAAATTATTAATTATAATGAGTTGTAGTCTGTAGATTATATCTAATTATTGCTATTCATGTTCAATCCTCGAAATCAAGAAACCGCTGTATAAATGGAAGGATAGGTAGTATTTTATACAAATTTGTTTCGTTAGTATTGTATAGAACTATAGGACTACACCAATTTTATACGAGTGGTACAGTATACATGAAGTGGCATACAGTATATATTTATAGAATACTGTGCATCCACATAAGACATTGTCGGCACATGATTGCCTTGTAAATAGTGATCTAGTGGGGTCTTTTATCCAAAATATGCCCAACTGGCAAAAGACACAGTCAGCTACGCGGTGAAAATGCAGTGGCTAACTCCCAAAATTGATAAAATCGATAATGTAGAATTTTTTGGATTCTTAATTTCTTTTCCCCTAATATTAATCATCTTAATCCAATTAATCAGAACATAACAACAAAAAGGAAAAAGAAAATGCCAACACAAATACACGCAAGCATATCAATAAACAATCCTTAATCTTCTCCAAGATTCCAAATCTAATCAGACACTGACCATTCTTTAATTACTGTATTATCAATAATTATATCCAAATTCAGAAATCTAGGAGTTTAATGTTAATCTACAAAGAAAAAAGAAAGTGAAAAAGAAGGTAGAAATTTGTTTATGGATAAAGTTCGCACTGTACATCTGAGTCATTGACCCCACCTAATCCTTTTTTCTTTTCCCTTTTCACTTTTTGACCCTTTAATAATTCTTTTTCCACCATTCTTCTTCAAAATTGATTCTCTCTCTTTCTTATAAGTTCCACATAGAACACAAAAGCCACAATCTTATTTGACCCTTCTACTTCTCTCAACCACCATAACATATACTAGTCCAAAAGGACATTTTTTAAAAATCATATTTTGCCTTTTCCTATTGAAAAAGCTTAGTTATATTCAAAGAATTTGATTCTTGATCCAAAAGGGTAGGTGGGTTTTGTTGGGAATTTGTTGTTGGATACTATAACCTTGAAAATACCCGGATTTTTAGCCAAAAAATGGCATGTTCTTTAAAAACTGGCTTTTCTTTTACCACAGAAAAAGGCTCCTTTGTTCCCTCTTCAATATCTAAAGAATTTTTGGGTAAATCTTTGGATGCATCAAATCAGATTGGTTTAAGCCATTGGAATGTTAAAGCTTCAAGGCCCATCTCCATTAATGTATGTAAAATTTTGTATAACTTTTTCTTTAATGTTTTTTATATTTATGTATTCAATTGGTAAAGTTGTTTTAGTCGTTTTCGTCTGACTTATAGGTTACGGCTTCAGGTCAGTGTCCATCGTGTGGTTTCAATGAGTAACCTTTTTTTTTTGTTTGTTTTTATTTTAGGCACAAGCATCAATTTGTGTAAGCAAAGCTCTAAGATGGTGGGAAAAGACACTTAAACCCAACATGGTAGAGATTCATTCAGCAAATGAACTAGTGGATTCTTTGTTAAATGCTGGGGACAGATTGGTCATTATTGACTTTTATTCCCCTGGTTGTGGTGGTTGCAAGGCTTTACATCCTAAGGTATTGTAGCAAATTAGCAATATGTTTTTAAGTTTATCTAGGATGACTTGTATTTTATCCACTTGTTTGTGTTAATAATCTCACTTTTTTTTTCTCTCAATGTTTGCAGATATGTCAATTAGCTGATTCAAACCCTGATGCTATTTTTCTTAAAGTAAACTATGAAGAACTTAAAGCCATGTGTCATGCTCTTCGCATACATGTGTTACCTTTCTTTAGATTCTATAGGGGTGCAGAAGGCAAAGTTTGTAGCTTCAGCTGTACTAATGCAACAGTAAGTTACTCAAAACTTCTGTAAAGTTTTAGGCATGTAAGTCTTTTCACTGCTACGGAAGGGTGATTAGTTGAACACTCTTCGTTAGTAAAGTCAAAAATGGCACATCACTTTTTGCAAGTACATATGTATATTTATTAAATTTTGAACACCTTGACAACATTTTCGACGTAGCCACTAATGTATGCAAAATTTGTTATTATGCAGATCAAGAAATTCAAAGATGCATTAGGAAGGTATGGAACTGATAGGTGTAGTCTTGGTCCAGCAAAAGGCCTTGATGAATCTGAGTTGTTAGCTTTAGCCTCAATTGGTCAATTATCAAGAAATGCATATTTGGATTATCCAGTGAAGGATATAGTGCTGCCAGGGGTGAATCTATCTGGCAAATTAGCCAATTCTGATAATAATGTGGGGCTAAAGGAAAGCACTGAGTTGTTGCTTGCCTAAATGGAGATCTAGATAAAAGATTGTACTAATTTGTAAATATTGTATTAATGATTTTCCATTAGCAGGGCTGGGTGTTTTTTTGGATAAGCCCTGTATATTTGGTAAATCTGTCATTGGAACAAACGTAGTGATCTTGTTAAGCGGATTAATTACTTTGTGCTTGTCTTTTCGATTAGCGTTTAATCCATTATTCTTTATTGAATGCAATTAAACTACTTTGTCGTCATCTTCAAATTATCCATTATTCTTTATTGAATGAATGCAATTAAACTACTTTGTCATCTTCTTCAAATTATCCATTACTCTTGAAATTAAAATAAGAGTGCTTGAGGTTGTCCTCTCGATAATAGGCGTTCAAAGTAAATTCAATTAACTTTTGAACCAATTTCAAAGCTTGTAGCTTGACTAGCAGATATTTTTAGAAACACAAATTCGGAAGAGCAGAACATCTATCTTGACATTACTACCAAATTTAAGATCAATTTTCTACAACCAAATCTTCTTGAATTTTGTTGAACATAAATCTGTTAAATAGGTAACTCCATCCGTTTGAGTTTAATTGGAGAAACATAATCAATAATGATTCTTTTAACTTATTAAAAATTGGGACAACTTGGTGTCCTTGTTTAGCATTTGTTGACATGCAAGTGTCGAATGCCATTGTAATCATAAATTTGCCAGCGCTTTATTGCATGTTTGAAAGGTTTAAGAAAAGTTCTTGTTTCTCTTTTAATTGATTGGTTTAATATAAACATAAAGTGTTAGTAATATTTACTGTCCTACGCGATTAAAAATATGAACCAGAATGTGAATCCGCCGACAAGAGTCCAACTCTAATCATTTAATTTTCTCCACGTCTCTTTGGTCTAACTTTAGTGTTGCATTTTAATTTTGGTAACCATGCTCTTTTGGAAATTGGCATCAAGATGGTTGTTGGAAAACTAAAAGCCAACAAGGTGTTTTCCATAACTTTTTGTCAATGTCCTTTTCAAACTTTTGTTTAAACAGTTTTACGAAAGACAGCCTTTTTGCCCTTCGTCTCATTTTCAAATATCTAGTTCTCCACAACTTTTGCTGCTTAAATGTCACATTTTTTATGGATAATCCTTAAATTGTCATTGTGGTCCTATGTATTTGGCCATTTGGGCCGTAACCCGTGACATAACCCTACAACAGCGTGCGTAATAGAAGAAATTAATTCTTTCACATTAAATCTTGAAAATATTAGACTCTTTAACACAAGAAGTTGATGGCGCTAATTTTTTTATTAAACGACCTACGCTTCTCTTGACACGGACTTCTCAAGCTATTGTGCCTAATAGTAGTTTTGGAAGGAATTAGAAAAATGACTGCACGGAATAAAAGTTAAGGTTAACTCGTAATTTGGTAATCTTTTACTCCCTCCGTTCCAATTTATGTGGCAGCATTTTCTTATTCGTCTGTTTCAAAAAGAATGGCAGCATTCTAAATTTGGTCACAATTTAACTTCAAAATTACAGTTTTGTCATTACTGAAATGATTTACAACCACACAAACATCCTTCCTTTATTTTACACCACAAATTTCAAAAGTCTTCTTTTATTTCTTAAACTTTGTGCCGAGTCAAACTATGACACATAAAATGGAACGGAGGGAGTAGCAATTTACATTAGTATTAACTTAATGTTTATCGTTAGTCAAGGCAACTATAGAACAAAAGTTGCTTTATGATTAATCATTGCTCTAAATTATTCTAGTAAAATATGGAGTGTTTATAAACTTCATACTAAAATATTTTAAATAAACAGGGAATTAATAAAAATAGCCAATTGATTTGACGAATTAAAGTTATCAATGGGCCAATTGAAAAATGGGTGCAGCAAAGTGGAGTGTTAAAAATAGATTGGAGCTTCTCCCATGGTATCAATGATGGTTGTAATTGTGCACTTTGTTTATGGAAACAAATGGGCCCGACATCACCCACAGAAACGAGTTCCCATTAGCTGGGTAGTCGTGGAGCTGACGAGGATTGGCCCCGGTTTATCATTCAATGTTGGATGTGATCTCCTCCATATTTTAATGTTGTGGAATATGGATTGTCATGGACAATGTTTTAAATCTGGGGTCATGGGTACATGGTCCTGACAATTCAATTAGCCACACTTCACCACTAGAATCATCCCTTGTTTCATTATTTCCCCCGCTTGCACTGGTTAGTATTGGTTAATGTTTTACTCATTCAGATTATTTTGATATCATAAGATTTGATTTTTACAGAATTTGAGAGAAAAACTTTTTGAATATACCAAACTTTTAATAGCATATATGTAAAATACATACTTTGTGATTAGAGATAGACTTAGGGACATATGTGTAAATAGCATACTAGATTTTAATTGTACATAGGAACAAGACCATTAGGAGTAACTTAGGGACCAAGTTAGGGTTCTCATTCTTAACTTGTATAAATAGATGCTCTTTATTAATGAAAGGTTGAGAGGTTTTCGACCCATAAAAATATAATTTGGTCTTTGATTTTACATGGTACCAAAGCCAATGTGTAGATCCATCAGAAAAGAAAAACTCTCTTTGGAACTGAAAAATAATGGCTGCTCCACCTGCTGGCGTCAATGATGAAGGTGAATGGACGGGTACTGGCGACGGTGCTGTCGTACGGAAGACGCTTTCTCCGTACGACATCACATCAAATGACAACCCTAGTTTGATTATCACACAGGTCCAGCTGACTGGTGATAACTATGATGAATGGGCACGGTCAATACGAACGGAGTTGTGTGCAAAGAAAAAATTTAAATTTGTGGATAGGTCTATTAAGAAACCGGATGAAGATTTTATGGATTTTGATTATTGGTGGACTATAAACTCACTGTTGGTGTCATGGATAAGGAATTCAATTGAACCTACACTCTGAACCACCATATCGTACATTGAAGTTGCTAAAAATTTGTGGGACAGAATCTGTCAACGATTTTTGATCGAAAACGGACCAAGAATCCAGGAGTTGAAAGGTGCACTGGTCGAATGTAAGCAAAAACATTTGAGCATTGCAACTTATTATGGAAAGATGGCAATGTCGTGGAAAGAACTCGAATATGAAAACTTTTCGAGGTACCAGTGTGGAAATTGTATATGTAATCTAATGGGTGCATTGGACAAGAAGAGAGAGTATATTTTTTTCTCATAGGGTTGGATGAGAACCACTATGGGACTGTTCGTTCCAACTTGTTGGCACAGGATCCACTATCGTCCCTGAATCAAGTCTTCCAGAAGGTTGTTCAAGATGAACGTGTGAAGGAAATAGCACGTGGACATGAAGAATGGGGGGAGGCAATTATATTTGCTGATTGACGGTCGATGCCCACCCGGAGAGATTATGACAACATGGAGCGTCATTTATGTGATCATGGTGGACACACTTCGAATCTATGAAGGCACTGGGAATCCGGAGTAGTGGAATTATACACCTAAGCCCGGAAACCAACATGTGTCTTAGAATGGCGGTCGTGGTAGAGGAAGAACTAATGTTGCACGGGGTGGTCGTGGAAAACAACTCACTGGGCCATGTGTTGGTCGGGGACGTTGTAGTGCTCATGTCAATGCAGCACAAGCTGAGTCCAAAAGTGTGGAATCCAGACACGCTGTTATGCATTGACAATCAAATCTGCCGGGCTAAGCAATGATCAGTGGCACATGTTGATTGGTTTGTTGAACAAAAAGAAGCTAGGTTTGAGTTAACCATCAATAGGTAAGCTATTTCGTCTTCCGTAGATAATTGACACGGGATCTTCGAATCACATGACCGGAAAAATGAATGTCTTGTGAGATCTACGGGAAATTCCATAGTGTCTGGCAGGTTTGCCAAATGGAAGTAGTTCAATGGCTACCCAAGAAGGATCCACGAGGCTTAGCGAAGACATGATTCTTCGTAGAGTTTTATATGTGTCCGGAATGACATGCAACTTGATTTTGGTGTCTTAATTGATTAATCAGTTTGATTGTACTGTACATTTCACTAATAATTTTTGTTTTATGTAGGTCCAGGTTACAGAAAAGTTGATTGGTTGGAGATGTAACGCTATAAATTATTCTTTTTGAGAACTAATTCTTTATTATATATATATATATATATATATATATATATATATATATATATATATATATATATATATATATATATATATATATATATATATATATATATATAGTAATATGTTAGATCATCTTTTCAAGATTTTAATTTTAATTTTTTTTTTTAGAATTTTCAAATTTTATAATAAAATTTTATCTAATGTTTAAGACTTTGATTAAGCTTTATGTTTGTCAATAAGATTTTTAACAACTAGAATTAATGTAGTCTGTTGAAATAAATGGCTAATCTTTTGTTCTTTTGAAAAAATTCAAAAATTATTACCAATATAAATATGAGGCCTTTCACATTTGGGGGCCTAAAACAAAAACTTTAATTGTCTTGTCCTTGAGCCATCAATGAAACTAATAGATAAAAAAAAGGGAAAATTTAGAATAATTGAATTATCGCTGAGTACTAGTATAATTATATTAATTTTCCCATGTTAATAAACTGTCAATCCTCATTTCTTTGCAACTCTGTCACCTCGATATGATTCTGCACAATATTTGCCCTCCCTTCTACAACGGCCTTCACTCCACAGAATACAAAAAAAATTTAAGTAGAGTTTGTAAATTTACCGCAAACTATCAGAAATCCAAGTCGCAGCAGAATAAGCAACTAACAACTCAAACTTCCTAAACCCTAAAATATTCTCCCCTCCACGACCACTGCACGTGCCACCTCCAATGCAGCACCAACACGAGCCCGTGCAGTCTCAATGGGCAGTGAATCGTCAGTCACGGCTCGCACCACTTGAAGTTATACCCGTAACTCATCAAAAATAGAAACAGGCTTGTACGCCTTGCCAGCATTAACTGTCTTACTCTTACGTACACCTAACTTAACTTTTCCCTCGCCAACATCCTCAGCATCACCACCCCGATCACCATCATCCTCGGGATCACCACTCCGATTACCAGAACTCTCGACAAAATCTCGACTAGTCCAAAATGTGTCTGTAGTGCTTGAGCTCCCTTTAGCTTCGTCATCCAACTTCCCCTTAGATTCAACATCATATGCAAACTTCCCCTCGGATTCAACATCAGCTGCAAACTTCTCCTCAGATTCAACATCATGAACCACCTTCCCCTCATACATGATTAAGGACATGTATGATGGAGCCAAGACCCGAGTGAGAAAAGTAGGACGAGACTCGAAACACTTCCTAATCGAGATGAGATTGCATCAGGTGTCAATGCTTAGTCAATTTTTATTTACTTTAGTGATGGATGAACTAACACAAGTATTCAAGTTCAAGGTGGGATACCATAGTGTATGTTATTTGAAGATTTGGTAGAGTCAACATTGATTTGTAGAAGGAAGAAAGTTTACTATACCTGAATGCACATATTATGAAGTTGTTTCTTGTGTATATATGTTTAAAGGGAAAAAGGCCAAATTTGCCCCTGTGGTTTGCGAAATTGGACACGTATACCCTCCGTTTAAACTTGAGTCTATGTGTGCCCTCGCCGTTTATGCTTTGGCTCAATATTACCATCCAGTGGCCAATATTGGCCAATATTGCCCTTCATCACAGACGGAAGAAGGATTATGCTTAATTAAGGGCATTTATGTCCCTTACGTATAGCACAGGGGCATATTTGAACCTCTTTCATCGGTGTAGAACTGATACACATATGAAACTGTAACAATCAAATAAAGTGTCAATTTGACTATTAATTGATAGCACATATCCAAGTATCTCTTTCGCAGCAATGATTTCCTCTAAATACATTACAAATTTTAGATACCCTTGATGTAACATATTCAAGATTTGAAGCATGAGCTTAACTTCGACATGTCCTTTTTCCTCTTAAACTGCTTCTAACTCCAATTTATTTCCCTAGTACTAGGACTCCTCAAAATGTACACATACAAACTAGAAAATCAACCACAGATTTGACACTAAAAAACTTCACATAACTTTTCAAAAACTAACCACCCTATGTAAATTACAATCAAAATTAAGAGAAATAAAGCTAACCACTTAACAAATAGCCGGCATATATAGAATATATGTATTATCCGTGTATAATATGTTTATAGATGTGCACAATCAGCGTATAATCTATGTATATCAGTAAGGGCTGTAAACAGTAACTTTGGCTGCTATATGTGTATAGTAATCAAGTACAATAAGTGAAGAGCTCAAACAAGATGTATACTATAGTACAGATTCACAATATAAGTAGGAAAGCAAAAGTATTTCACATTTATATGCTATTTTCATCAAATAAGAACTAAAAATGCAAATGATTTAATTACTCAGTTGCTAACCGGAAGAACCTTCGTGACAATCTCATCACTAAGAGCAACAATCTGAGAATTTCCTTTTGTTTGTCCAAGCTAGCCAAAGCTTCTTGCAACTCGGCTTCCATATTCTTCCTTCCTTTAGCAATCTTTTGCTCCACTTCAAGTTGAGTTTCCTTCTTCATTTAATTCAATGCAACGGAAATCTCAACTCTCGCAGCTTTCATTATAGCAGCAGCTTGATCTACCAATTGTTTCACTTCACTTGAAATGTATTTTACACTGTTGAGTTTCTCTTAATCGCACCATCTCTTTTATCCATGAATTTACCTAAATCGAAGTTAGGTTCAGCTAATATGAATCCTCATAGACCATGTTACTCAATTTAAGCTCAATTCATGTTATCATGATACTGCCTGTGAAATCTTGCTCACATTGTCGGTCCTAAGCCTGGGTAAAGGAGAAGGGTCGCAATAGGCTAGCAAGCCAGCGTAAAATGTTGCCAATCATGATACCTAACAAAACAAACTACAATCTTAGCTAACTAGATTGTTGCAGTTTCATATGTGTATCAGTTTTACACCGGTGAAAGAGGTTCTAATATGCCCATGTGCTATAGGTAAGGGACATAAATGCCCTTAATTAAGCATAATTCTTCTTCCGTCTGTGATGAAGGGCAATATTGGCCAATATTGGCCACTGGAGGGTAATACTGAGCCAAAGCATAAACGGCGAGGGCACACATAGACTCAAGTTTAAACGGAGGGTAATCGTGTCCAATTTCGCAAACCACAGGGCTCCTGGAAAAGGTGTGGACAGACAAGTACGGCACCAGTGTTGGATAAAATAATTTGACATCTCCTCATGAAACTGTGTTTATAATTGCGATCATGTAATTCTAAAACCTTTATCCTTAATTATTTTTTAAATGTGCTCTACTAATTTTGAAACCTTTATATAAACATATTTTGCATCATTGTTACCGTTTTGATCCCGTATCTTACAATTTGGCACGTTAGGGTTCCTAACAACATCTATGGACAGTTTATCACTTATTGGCTAATTTTCATAATAAACACTAAAATACCCGTTTAACCATAAATATGATCGGACTTTTTTAAAAATTTTATTCAAAAACAGTTCACTTTGTGAAGATCTTTTGAAAAACCTTTTCCAACTTTTTAGTGAAAAAAAAAACACTAAAACAACATTTTATTGCTATTGATAATTTTTTTTCTTTTGTAGTCGACACTCGACAGTCTCATCCCTTAGGCCTTCTATGTTTTCACTTTCTTCGTGTTTTCTTGCCAACTCAAAGTCTCAAAGCACAGATACACTACTTTAATTTGTGATGTAATTAGTAGTCCATGTCACAGCACGGAAGTCTTCAATTATAAGCTTTTAACTTATGCATTAGGAATATCTTAAAATAAACTGCATCTCGTCTTTGAGAAGACAACAAACTGTGGCAAACCTCCAACTTATGTTTCCTTTCAGGTAAATGGCTCAAGTTGTTTCCAGTGCATCTCTCAAGCTTCAAGTTTTGGAATCAAGATGTTTCATGTGTGCCTCTCAAGCTTAAAGTTGTACCAGGGTCCAACTTACAGAGGTTATCATGCTGATGAAGGTACATGGTGCATTACCATTTACCACAAACGATCAAGATGGAGATTGAAAAATGGATATATTGAGATAGAAGATATGGTCTAAACTCTAAACAGATACCAACTAATTTCAAGATTTTGATCATATTGACAGATTACTCTATCGCAAAAAAAAAAAAAAAAAAAAAAAAAAATCCATCAAACAAAGTGGTCATTACCAATACTACATCACAGTAAATAGAAAATGAACATCCCATCATTTGCAAGTACTAGAAAAAGACCTCATTTTTTACTATTTAAAACCAAGGTGTCCAAGAAAAAGCGAAAGACAGCAGCCATTAACAAGAGAACACTTTTAAAAATCTGTCAGTACTCTACAACCAGACCAGGCCTAAAAATCAAATCTTTTAAAAGCATATACATGCTAGCCAATAAGCCTCACTAAGCACAAACACTCTGCCTACTTGTGCATAATGAAGACAAACAAAAAAAAAACCATATATTGTTTGCCTCAGAGGTAGTGACAATTGCATATCATCATCCTCTATTCTGATAATACGTGCAAGAATATATACATCATTGGCAAACATGAAAAAGATCCAAAAGGAATTTAAAAAAAACAGAAATATTTAAAATCAACAGCAGAAGCAAAAACAATTTCAAGCTTCAGTTGCTGCAATGATTTAAAATGTCATACATCATCCTTTTCTGATAATACATGCATAAAGTCTGGAAAGATGCAGTTCAAAATGACACAAAGAAAAAGAAACACAAATGAAATCTCAAAACCAAAAACATTCAAATGCCTCAGCTGCGATGATTCATCGACATGATCAGGAATCACAAGTCAGTTAATAACATCACTGGCAAAACTAGGATATTTATAAAAACATAACTTGCACGATTCAATTACAGTAATAAATGCAATGTTGCATAGAAACAGAAATAAAAAATAGAATGGCATCGTGCATCAGAGAGATTCCCATCGACAAATCAATCATATGATACCCAGTGGGTTCTGATGTCCCTGTCTGTTTTATCGTCATTTGCACACGCCATACAGAAAGACTTGAAGGAATCAAAAGTAGTGAAATTAATGAGTTAAGTTGCAATTGTACAAATATGTTCATGCCTAAATGCTACAAATAATAGGAGTAGTCTACAACAATACTACTAATTGTTTAAAGATCAGTAAAAACCAAAAGGTAATTAACCTTGAGCTGAATTTGCATCAGAGAGATTCCCATTAGACTAAGTCAACTCATAATCCATATAAAATGGAGTTCTGATGTCCCTGTCTGTTTTATCATCACTTGCAAATTCAATAAAGATAAATCAATACATTCAGCTATACCACTGCTGACATAAAAAAAGAAGTCAACGAAAACAACGTACCCATTATGATCCCACTAGTTAAGGTAGAGAGGTTGTTTCCGATAGACCCATAAAAAAGCAAAAAGGGGAAAAGGAATAGAGCCTCTAGCCTCAGATTTAAATTAGTTTCATAGTTAAATACTCAAAGTATATTTAATGCCATCATAGGCAAGAGGCAATATAAGTAAAAGAATTCATAGACAAAAAAAATAAAATTAAAATAACGCATCAGAGATTCTGATTTCCAATGTAAATAAAAATTCATCCTTCTCCACAAGGGAGTATGGTGTATTAAATATCATCACTTGCGTTAAGCTAATAACGTATACCAAATAAGATCATATAACTAAACATTAACAAACTGTAGAAAGGAGAATTAGAAATTGATACCGAAGACGGCTGGATGTAAAGAAGAAGTGACTGCTAGGGTTTGTAGTCCGGGTAATTGAGGCATAACGGTTGTGTTTATATATAGGTGTGAAACATAGTCTCCAGGGTTCGAAGCTAGGGTTTAAGAAAGGGGGAAATACTTTTGCTATGATACCCTTGCAATTTGTGATGTTTTCAATTTAAGTCCTCTCTAGTCAGGTCTAGCCCGACCTAATTTATGCCGGCTTTGAAATTCGACGGGATGTGCTGAGCCGGCCCTACATTCTAGTGAGCCTTCAAATGGTTAGTCCGACACAAATCTAAGAGGATCGGGGCCTGTGCTAGGCCAGACCATCATTTTTTTAAAAAAATAAAATATTCAATCCAAATTCTTATCTAAAAATGCAAAAGCATAATTACTTCCATGAGAATATTTTATAGTATTGTTAATCTAAGTCTAAGTCCACGGTTGAATTGCCATTTAAATAGTCATAATACTTACTAAGTACTAACATTGAAATAAAATATAAGTAAAATGACGACAAAATTATATTTTTACTCATTAATAGCCAAAAGAAACTTATCAAAATAACTTTCATGGTACATATAGTTATTTTCTTTCAATTCTAAAATTTTTAATTAAACCATCTTTGTTTTCATTGGCCCATGAACCAGTCTGACTCGACCTCACTTAAGCCTCACGAGTCAGCAAGCTTAAAATTAAAGAAAATTTACACCATATAACTACCTAATAGTTTAATTACATAATATACCAATATTTTTAAAAATTTACCCTATATAAGGACTCATACTGTGAAGGGGGTTAATTTCCCGTTGCTTTTCCTAATTTCCTACTCAGTGCAGTAGTTTTCTCTTAGAAGTTTTATCTACATAATATACCAATATTTTTAAATATTTACCCTATATAACAATACTTTCTACATTTTTACAAAACATACCATTTTCATTTCCTTTCTCTCACTCTACCTCAAACCCTAATTTCTCTATCTCTTTCTCTCCCCTCCCCCACCCATCCACCACCCTCCCTCCCGCCGTCTTCCTCCATCTCCGGCGATCTGTGCCTCCGGTAAACCACCACGGAGTGATGTTGCACTGCTTCTTTTCGCCATTCATTGCCGCTGCTCCGCCACCGGAGTGGCGGCTCTGTTGCTGCTACGGATTTATTTCCGATCTGCTTCTCCTTCTTTCTTTCTTTTATGTTTTATTTTGTTTTGTATATGTATTTATATGTATAAGTTCTGTATTGATGTGTATGTATATGTTTTGGTATATAAATACAATTAAATTTTTTGAATGTCTACGTAAATTTATTGTATATTTGTGTATGTGTATTTCAACCTACATATTTTGTATGTCAATTTATATATATATTTTTTGTATAAACTTGTATTTGTGTGTATGTGTGTGTTAAATGTGTGACCATGAAACTTTTGTATGTATATAATCCCCTTTTGTATGTGTTTGTATATGTGATGTTGATGCATATATATTTTTAGTGTTTTAATGTATGTTTATGTATTTTTATAGATCAAGTCTATTTTTTTTATATGAAAGTGTTTTTATTATGTTTATGTATTTTTATAGATCAAATCAAATATTTTTTTAAGTATGAAAGTGTATTTTTGTATGTTTATGCACCTACAACTTTTTCAGATTTTAAAACAAAAACCAAAAAAAAAAAAAAATAGTTTCCAGTCACCGGCGACCAGCTGCAGGTGATGGCGGCGCTGAATCAGTGTAGTAGTGGGTAAGGGAGAGGTTAAAACCTTAATTTGTATGGTTTAAATGAGTTTTGTATATACTATGTAAAAAAAAATATTGGTATTTTTTGTAAATAGGTACAATATTGTTATTTTTTGTAATTTTAATGTTAGTGTGGTATATATTTGTAATTCTCCATAAAATTAGTCTCCATTTATGTGTATAAAAGAGTTTAAGGATGCACACGATATTTTTGAAGCCACTCTCTGAAGAACCACCTCGGCTAATAGGTAATTCATAGTTGGATGACTTTTATTGTTAAAGGAAAACTAGTCCATTCAGGGACATAACTAAATAGTGGTCTCGAAAAGACTAGTTTGTGCACATTCCCAAAAGCTAGACCTCTCGCCTTAGCATACATCACTTGCATGAGGAATCAAATAAAAAAAAAAGGTTATTTACAAAGTGGAAAAGGGCCACATTTGCCCCTCTACTATCAACTATTGTCTGGACCAATTCTTAGTTATACTATCGGGATAGATTTATCTCTGCCGTTAGCATAGTAGTATATATACCCCTATTTTCAAACGGCCAGCCACGGTGGAGTCCATGTGGGCGCCATGACATCTCACACTTCCATGTTGTACGCTATTTTAGTCCATGTCATTTCCCTCTATACCCAAAACAATAAATTGCTCATTTATAGTGGTCCATCATCCTACTAGATACTGCATAATCCTCAATACTCAAAGCTCAATGATTGAACAAATTTTCAATATCACCCACCGAAATTGCATCCTGATGTGCTATTTTCAGTTACCACTGAATTACTGTATGAACATACTTTGCAAAACTCAATACGTAGTACTCAATACGCAGTTGTTCGCTGGTGTAACTTGTTCATGCAATATCATAGAAATTGCAAAAAAGGACACACAAAGGGGTATTTGAACTTTTTGCCCTGCTAAATAAAACCTTTAAAAAATGATCTTTTTGCACATTGGGCATAAATTGTCGTTTTATTCTTTTGTCTATTAGGCATGAATTTTGGACGTTCTATAAGTTATAAATAGTGAAAATAATATAATAAGTAGTCTGGGCATCGATTCAACTAACTAAAACTTATGCATAATGGGCAACAAGCATCATTAAACTAATTAGTAGTAAAACTTATGGCTACAAGGTCCTTTTTTAATGATTTTATTAAGTGGGTTAAAAGATCAAATCATCACCTAATATGTCTCATTTTTGTAAATTTCCTGAGTGGGGCTCATTAAATTACAGTTCTTGCGCCCAATGGACACTTATTGTCTCATAAGAAAACTCTTTTTCTTTTATCCCCAATCACCAAGAACCCATCCCTCCCCCAACCCCCCAAAAGGATTTTTCCTGACAACTTTAGTTTAAAACATTCCAGCGATCGCACCTCCAGTGATTTTTCCCCTAAAGTCTTGCATGGGAGCTAAAAATGTAAGACTTCTTTTATGGAGCCAAAATTATAAGAGTGGTGTTAGACTGTCCTATTTCTACAAATTTCCCCACTGATCAACGCTATTGCTGAGGGGTCATTTGTTTTTATTAAGATTAAGGGGTCTGAATCTGAATGCATAGCTGAATATTAAGATGTTATCTGTGTAACTGAATATTGAATTGTTAAGACTGTTTGTTTTTTCAACATCTGAATATTTATAATTTATTCATATTTAAAAATAATAATATATAAATTGAATAAAATAGTAATTAAACATAATATTTATAAATTATTAAAGAAATATCATTAAACAAAAGTAAAACTATTATTTAATAAAAAAAATTAAATATTTAATATAAATGGATATTTATTGAAGAAAGTGTTGAAATGTCTGAAACCAGAACAACATTATATATCAACAAAAATAAATTCAAAACTTGTAAGTAAAAATGCACAAGCACAAGAAAATATGCCTAAGCAATTGTAATATAATTAATTAGTGTCTAATATATACTCTATGAAGAATGAATGCATAACATTCAAACGTTAGATTATTAGAATAGAAATGGAATCTTGCAGTCTTGTGGAATCCTTTGAATATTAGTGGATTTTTAATTTTTACTTAATTTGTAGTAAAAGTGAAAGGGAAACCAAAGAGAGGCCAAGGAAAATGATAACTAACAGATTGTGCATGAGAGTGGTTCCGTTTTTTGTGTAAACATTTCCTAATAAAGTGCCGTGTGAATTTAAAGGTATGGATGTCATACAGACTTGGCCAAAGATCTTATTGAAAAAGAGGCATTAAGAGACATTAAGAGCTTTTAAAATTAAAAAAACAAATGCACTTAATGGTCCTAGATCTGTCACATTCAGATTCAGAGGCTCATTAAGTGCAAACAAATGGAACCTGAGTGACCTAATAACACCCACAATCATTGGAAGATCCAAACCAGTAGAACGTCTGAACTTTAGTAACGCATGGTGAGTGTCTGAATGATGCTCAGCTGCAGATTCCATATACCTTTTGACTATTCATGTATACGCAACAAAAAAAGTAATGAACGGAACAAAGACAAAAAGAAAAGGAATGATTACTTTTGATTCTATTCACTTCCGAATGGGCTAATAATATTGGACCAAAACTGCAAATTGCGCATCCTAGGGTTACTAAAATTATTGTGTCTTACTCTAATGGGATTTTAGGAGCAGGCCTTATAGGTGGCTTTTTTTTTTTTTTTTTTTCTTTGGGCATGACTAAACAGCTGATTTTTTCATGTGACTGAACTAAAATAGGTTAATGAAAATTAGTGTTGTTTAATTATACTGTGTTCTAATCATGTGTTTGGTAATATGAATGAGAACTCTGAAAGTTTGCACTTTGCATTACAAAAAGTTGACGGGAATAATGTAAATTTCAGGTTAATATTACAAATCAGGCATGTAATATTTGCTGAGACTGCAAGCATGCTATCTCGGGATTGTGCATGAAATCGGTGCTGACCCAAATTTGAAATTCGAAAGCAACTCATCAACAATGGAGATATTTGAGATTTTGTCGCCGCATGCGTATGTTCTGATGTGTTATATATATGTTCTTGTTCTTTTTTCAGGTAATCCGTGAGAATCTACTACAGAGTCGATATGGACAAACTAATATTTTATGATCCCATAGATTTCTTTCAAGGATTCAAGTTTGCAAAAAAAAAAAAAAAAAAAGTTTGATCGGCTTAACTTTCGTTGTAATTAATTACGTATACTATACTACTGGATGAATGTGACCACAAAGAAAACAAAACCCATGCTTTTAACGAAATTCAGCGACTCCTGCAGTTTTTTAGATTTTACGGACGATCATAAGTTCCTGCAATTTCCATTTAAGCTCTCTTATACTCCCTCCGTCCCAAATTAGTTGTCGCTTTTAGTTTTTTCACGCCCATTAAGAAAATCATTAAATAGAGTGTGTATTTTACTATGTTACCCTATTTAATGTTTGATTATTAAAGTTTCTTGAGAATTCTTTTAATTATTAAGGGTATAGTTGGAAAGAATTGACAAAAATAGTCTTGAAATCCTAAAGCGTCAACTAATTTGGGACAAATGAATCTTGCTAAAACGTCAACTAATTTAGGATCGAGGGAGTATCTCCTCTTTCAATTCTGCTCCTTTTTTGTTTTGGCCGATATTTCTTTACCTTTCTAATTATAGTACTACTAAACAACAATAATAGTTAGGTCTCAATCACAGGCATGTTGAATTTAATGAATTCTGATAGTTCAAGTCACTCGGTTTAAAGTTATGTCAATCAATTTATAAAGGAAAAGGAGAAAAAGGACTCATGCCGTCGAAGAGCCCATAGAATATCAGGCAAGTGTCACGTATGACGCCGTCAACCAGAAGTTAAAAACATAGTGAGCTATTGTAGTATTGTTGAAGCTTGTGATTAGTCATCCTTGAAGCTCACCACTTTTACCAAATTAGTCGGATATACAGCCATACCGTGGGCGGAGGAAAGTATTTAATATTCTACAGTACAGGATGAAATATACTTAACATAAGCAAGAAAAAAGCTAGCTTAAAATACCAATCAATTGTAAGATGATAAAAGAATGGCATGCAGTAAAAGAGATGCTAAAATTCAAGTTGAAGCCTCAAAAGGTAGAAGGGTATGGCGTCTGATAGGACGGCGATTTTGCAGTTCTGCCAGATGTATGACCACTGAATATATACAGCAGCAACCTTTCCTTTTCACTCAACATACGTTTTCAATTCTCACATGCCATGCACCACTATACCACAAATCCACAATCTAAGTTTCAGCCTTTTGGATTTCTTCCAGAATCTTGACAGAAATTATATAACGAGAAGTCAAAATTAATACACTCATGCACATATGAGAGCTAGGTGTATAAATGTTGTTTGATTTTTCCAAGGTAGGGATAGCAACTAGCAACTAGCGATCACTAGCTAACTCAAGCAGCTTGCACTTCATCTATATATCACCCACTTGCAAGTTGTTCTGCCCCAGTCCAAGTTGCACTCCTAAACTTGGAATCCAAATAACCTACCGTAGTAATTGCTCAAGATTTATTAGAATGATTTATTTCGAATTGGCCTTCCATATGACTCTATCTCATCAATGATTTTGTTAGGTACTAATGATCACTAAATCAATAGCATAATCGAACTTCTCTATAATGATAGTGTTTCCACGTGTGAACATTTTTTAAGTGCTATTGTGAAATATTGTTTAGATAAAGGATAATATAACATAATATATATTGTAATTCGATTTTAAAGAAAAATTGACTGTTATAATAATATATTGTTATAAAAGATAATTGTTATAGTAAAGTCTAATGGTTATATAACTATATATTTGATATTTTATTGATTAAAATGGATATTTAGTACGATAGAGAGTTATCCGACACAACTCTTCTCATCAGTTACATAATTAACTACACATCTAACATTTTACTGATTAAGATGGATATTTAGTACGATAGAGTTATCCAACACAACTGTTATCATCTAGTCAATCATTTTCGATACCATTTCATGTAAACATTTTGATGATTTGATATAAAAAGAAGCTAGCTACATATTCAAACTTCTTTAATAGGAAAGGAAGAAGAAATATTGAATTGATTATCATATACTATTAATCAATACAATGACAACACTATTCTTTAAAAGTTGCCTTCAATAGATCGGTGTTAGAGAATAAAAATCCAATTTCAGTCCATTCCGGAGATCTCTTCTAGAATATCAAGTTGTGTAATTAAAAATGTCCCTACGGGAATATATATGTGATTATTAAATATACTTACCTGAAAATTTTGCTGTTCTGCAAGCCAAATATTTCATCATAAGATGTGGCTATTAGGGCAGTTATTTTTGTGAAATTGAATTACAGGGAGGGAAGTGAGTTTATGCTCGAGGGTAGAAACTTACCACACCAGGTGTTTAAATTATTGATTTGTACTTTTAAACTATTTCTAAAAGCTCAAAGATGTAATTTAACACCTCTCACAGGTTGCATTGGCAAGACAGGGCAGAACGTAACCACTGCCGGTCCCCTCTCGACTTGCTTCTCGTCTTTGTCATCAATTTGTAAAAACAATAAAGTTCTTAACTGAATAAATTAAAAAACAAAAAAATAGATAGAGGTTGGAATAAAGTTATCGTAATTCAAAATACTCACAAAATTTCAACTAGAGGTTTGTAGTCCCCACACAGCCTCAAAAAGTCTAGCAAAGCTCTCTTCATTCAATCACCGCAACATCTATTTATTCCCACCTCAGTCTCTTCTTTTTCTCATTGCAAATTTCAAGAAAATTCTTCTTTTGTTTAAGGTTTTAGTGCTCATATAATTGTCGAAGTATAGCAAGTTTTAAAAGGGTGCATAACATCAATTAGTTCCCTTCATTTTTCACAGGAAAAATGTCAATTATGTGGTTCTCTATCTTTGGTCTTTTTTGTATAATAAATTGTGTCCATGGCAATGAAGAAGGATGGATTGAAGCTCATGCCACTTTCTATGGAGGTGGTGACGCTACTGGCACAATGGGTACGTTACCTTCTTTAAAATCTTTTCTTTTTATATAGAATTTATAATCTGCTATATACTGATAATGTGGATGTACGTAATCCAGGTGGAGCATGTGGTTACGGGAATTTGTACAGTCAAGGATATGGTACAAATACAGCAGCATTAAGTACAGCACTGTTCAACAGTGGATTGAGCTGTGGTGCTTGCTTTGAGATCAAGTGCGTAGATGACCCAAGGGCGTGTCTTCCAGGTTCCATTGTGGTCACTGCCACTAATCTCTGTCCACCAAATTATGCCCTTCCAAACAATGCTGGTGGCTGGTGCAATCCTCCCCTGCACCACTTTGACCTCTCTCAGCCTATCTTTCAACAAATGGCTCAGTACAGAGCTGGAATTGTCCCTGTTGCTTATCGGAGGTATGCAATGCATAAGTTGGACAACTTTTTATTCATGAACTAGCTAATAAGATTGCGTCAGACCCAAGTTCATTTTCTTAACAACATTAACAAGTGAAAGCTGTACGTTTAATGCAGGGTACCCTGCCAGAAAAAGGGAGGAATCAGATTCACCATGAATGGTCACTCATACTTCAACTTGGTGCTAGTGACTAATGTTGGAGGTTCAGGGGATGTCCATGCAGTTTTTGTTAAAGGGTCTAGAACAGAGTGGGTACCTATGTCCCGCAATTGGGGTCAAAATTGGCAGAGCAACTCATTTCTTGATGGTCAAAGCCTCTCCTTTAAGGTCACTACTGGTGATGGTCGCACGGTCATTTGCAACAACGTTACCCCTGCTGGCTGGTCCTTTGGCCAAACTTTCACCGGTGCCCAGTTCACTTAATTAGTCCATCAACATTACATACTAGTAATAAATTTATTCCAGTGTGACAAATTAGGAGTAGTAATTAGTGTTAGGGGGTAAAAGAATGGGAAGGGCATATTTTAAAGTGGCTCTTCACCTTCTTATTTATTTTTATGTTTTGATATATACAAGTCTCATGGTTAAAGTCGCAAGTTTCTGTTCATTTTAGTAGGAGGACAGAAATTGCGGTCGAGGTGGTGTATTAATTTTTCTGTGTCACCTCCCGCCAAAGTACTTCATGGTAGGGAAATATATTACTTAGTTTAGTGGTAAAACCATATTTTGTTCTTGTACACTCTTTTTGGTTTGTATGAGTTTTGAACGGTGGAAGTCAGAAATTGTTAAAACTTAGGAAACAGTTTATTGTGGTCCTGTGGTGTTGTTATGGTCTTCCTTTCTACATACGAAGAATCAGCAAGAATCCTTAAAAGCCATGCAGAGGAAGAAGCCAGAAGTTTGTCCTTTTCTTGTCCTTGATTTGTGTGATTTTAAATTGTGAAATTAGTGCAGTCTGTTTTTCACTCAACAAATGAAGAAAGGCCCAACAATCTTCACCAATGAAGTTTCGTTATCTTTCTATTGGTTCTTCATTGAAAGTCTGATTCTTTGATGATTTTAGTCTCTTACCCTGATATTAATTGTTAACACCTCCATGTTAACCTACTATGTAAGGTTTTCTAGCTTGAGCAATTTTTATCTTGGTACCTGGAAAGCAAAATGAAAATGACCTTAGTCTTCTCGGTTTTAACCAAAGAACAACAACTATATTTTTTTTAGCATCTTAGATAATTTATTTCTGCTTTTTCGCTTCCTTTCCTTGATATAATAAAATAAAGCTTTACAACTTAACTCTAAAACATGGTACTACAGACAGAATGTACTACTTATTTAATGGTACAATCAGAAAGGTGCAAGGTGATCCATCACGAAGAAGATCAAGATATAAAACAGTTTAACCCATGTCCGGATAATTGACGAACTAAATATTTGGATAGCAGCCCAGTTCTTTGGATATATCCCCAAAAATCAGCCATTCTCAGGTTCAGCTTGAAACCAAACCTTAATGAAATTGGGAAACGTCATTCGCCACTTAACTAGATAAAAGAAAACCACACCTCATGATGCAGCTAACCTACAAGTGAACTACTTAGATTCTATTTGCTGGACTTACAATGACGGCTTGAATATTGAGACATTAAGCGTTCTAAGTTGATAGAATGAACTTTGATATGTATATCTAACTTTATTTATACTTGTTTTTACACATATAGAGGGTCAATCTTAAAATTAAGTTTAGTACCAACAAGCTCATGACTAGATTAAATGTGGCTTCCTTTCACTATTACTACCTCTTTTAGATAAGGTAAACTTTTTATTAGTAGTAACATTTTCCCTTCTACTAACAGATATACGAAGTCCATATATTGATCCACACTATCTAATCTATTGTCTGCAGAACTATTTTATTTTCTTTTATCTTATACTCATATGAACTCGGTATGACCTTCCTGCAGGCCTTTCGTTTCAATTGAAAAACAATTTAGATTTGTTTCAATATAGAGATTCCTTAGCAAGTGTTTAGGACCTAGAAGCCTTAATCAATCTTAAAATTGGTACAATGACAGAATATAACACACCACTGATAACTCTAGATCTCATCATCATCTTCTGGTAGGACGAACTTTGGTCAACCAATTGGCACATACTCATTGGATGTATAACTCCACATGGCAAATACTGTATCTTTCCACTAATAGATTTCCCAATTTCCATGTTTATTTTCATTTCGTTTTCTCTTCTTTAAAAATCCTATTTCTACCTATGTGGCAATTTGTTGGGTCCCCCATCATCTTCAAAAACCAACAGAAACAAAGAAATAGATTTGAGGATATGGAAGGCAGAGATAAGGATAAGAGCCATTTGTTCTCATTGGTTAGTATCAGATTCACAACTCAATCCAGCCGTTGAATTCCAAAAATCTTGGTTTCCAACTTGGCACTTTTCAAGATTGAACTAGAGCCACAATTATACCATTGAAATGTAACAACAAATGCACTTACAAAAGATACAAACTCTAGCTCAGCCTTAACTCCATTGCCATTTCTCTTGTACCTCCAACAACATTATCAACTACATTTGTTCAATTGCGGAGAAATGGCAACCGTCACAACACAAGCTTCAGCTGCCATTTTCAGGCCATGTGCCTCAAAAACCAGGTTCCTCACTGGATCATCTGGTAAATTAAACAGAGAGGTCTCTTTTAGACCATCAACTTCTTCAACTTACAACTCATTCAAGGTTGAAGCTAAGAAAGGTGAATGGCTTCCAGGCCTAGCCTCCCCTAATTATCTTAATGGCAGGTACATAATACATTCAAGATCACAACTTTTTGCCTTTATAATTGAGTTATCTGTACACACATAATATAGTAAGTACTTAAAAGCAACCTCTCTCTAATAGAGGAAGCGTTTAGACGAGCTAGTTACATACTTCAACATAGTATTGCAGCGACAATAGGTCGGTCGAAGATTTGAAGTTCACCGCCACCCAAAAAACTTTTAAAAAATAAATATCTACGTGTTAGGCATATGAAAAATGAATCATGCCCCCACATGAGGGATTATGCAGAAACAACATAATTATCAGGTGACTAGAAAAGTGATAGTTCTAACAACTAAGGCTTTTAGATGAGATGACCACACATTTCTACGTTATATGATTTCTAACCTTGCTCTAATACTCGTCTGGTTGCTTGTTATAGTCTCCCAGGAGACAATGGCTTTGATCCATTGGGACTTGCTGAGGACCCGGAGAACTTGAAATGGTTCGTCCAAGCAGAGCTAGTGAACGGTCGTTGGGCTATGTTGGGTGTTGCTGGTATGCTGTTGCCTGAGGTGTTCACTAGCATTGGAATCATTAACGTACCCAAATGGTACGATGCTGGAAAATCCGAGTACTTTGCATCTTCCTCAACCCTGTTCGTGATTGAGTTCATCTTGTTCCACTATGTCGAGATCAGAAGGTGGCAAGACATCAAGAACCCAGGAAGTGTCAACCAAGATCCTATCTTCAAGAACTACAGCTTGCCTCCTAATGAAGTTGGTTACCCTGGTGGTATTTTCAATCCACTCAACTTTGCACCAACTCAGGAGGCCAAGGAGAAGGAACTTGCTAACGGTAAGTCCTTTAACTGCCACAAGCCTGTTTACTTTCTCTATGACTTATTACTTGAATCAGGCTAATTTTCAAGTGGATAATTTGCAGGGAGATTGGCAATGTTGGCCTTTTTGGGATTCGTAGTGCAGCACAATGTAGTCGGAAAGGGACCTTTTGACAACCTTCTGCAGCACCTCTCAGACCCATGGCACAACACCATTGTCCAGACACTCAGCAACTAGAAAACCTAATGGAAACTGGATTGAACATATTGTTACCTTGTAACCATGTAATGGTTTTTGATCAAGAATAGAGTTTGTGGTAAACAAGGATCCTTTAATGTACAGGGTATTTAAAATTGCGTTTCTTAATCGTGTTATTCCCACTAGATCATCAGAAGAATGTAATTTGCACTTGTCACCATATAAAGCGAAAGAACTGCACATTTAGCTAGTTCAATATGGTCGTCAAGACTTGGATCTAATAAAGGGTAAAGCTATCTTATTAGTTCAATTTCATCTGAATTGCCAAAGAAATTTCAGTAATTTATTGAAGTAAAGTGAAATTGGAATTTGTCTCAGGTATTATATATGAGCAAGCTCTTATTCTATCTATACTGATCAGTATGAGCTAGCTCTTTTTCTACTTATGCTGATCAGCACCTCTATCATGTGTGGTGTCAAGGTCTTATAAGCACATCTCTATAACCATTTGAACATAATTACCTATGAACTGCCGTGGCACCTAAGTAGTGCGTAGTAGCTATGACTGTTGAATCACCGTGAAGAATTCCCTTGCTGCGGAAACAAATCCATAAAACAAATGAGAGAGAGTATCACTTTGTACGATGGATCAATTAAGCATCATTAAAACAGTAATTAACTGTCAGAGAGTTGAGAAATTAACTATGGAAAGAGTAAAATTACCTGCCGATACGCTTTTTCATCAGAAGACGGAAAGGTGGAGGTACCAGCTGCACTATCCCAGGAACTATTGATAGAATCCACAGACCTAGGCAGGTCAAAATTTCTTTGAACTTCATGGTCCATCAAATATCCTTCTAAATTGATCTCACTCTGAGAATCCAAATTTTTCTCCAGCAGGTTAGGACTATCATAGAGATTGTATGGATATTGCTCATTTAGTTGCTCTCTCAAGGATGATATACTAGTTAAATCATCGAAGACACTGGTATCTAGTACTGCAGTTGTGGCCTGTCTTGCCTGGTCAACCTCCAGTTCTTTTCCAGTGTTCAGAACATTAGAGCATGTTGCAATTGATATATCCTGGGAGTACCTCCTGTCTCTGCAGAGAAACATCGGTCATTGATTTGATTGTAGATTATTGCTAAGGCCTTTTCACGGTAGGTAATTGGTCGTAATAAATTAGACATTGATGTAAAAATATATGTAAGGACAGCGATTACCAAAATCCAGCAACTTCAAGCGTGAAATAATAAGATTTTAAAAATGGACAATGTAAAGATGCTGAATGCATAAAGTCTAATACTCACTCTTGGGGTAAAGAGTTTGGTGCCTCAGGAAATGGCATGTGCTGGCTTTTATTTGCTGGATGCAAAGGATGAGTTTCCCGCTCTTGCTCTCTGCCCATCAAAAGATGCAAATGCGTCGTGTCCCCGAGCTGTCATACAATATTCGAGTGCAAAGGTGTTCAGCTATTTAAAAACAGTTTACACCGTCTTCCCCAAAACAACAAAAGCAAAATATAAAACAGAGATGGATCAGAATAGGGAGAAGAAGGGCAAGGCAGCTAAACGGTTGCTACCTGGCTAGTGCAATCCGACGGAAAAGATAGGTGTCTCCCAAAAGTTTCCCGGTCAGATGACCGTAGAAATCACTTAGTAAAATGTAGTTTAATCGAGTCACCATGACCTATTTATCGTAATTATGAAGGGATATGAACAGCTGGAGGATCTGGATTCTGGAATGAGATAAGTAAACTATCAAAGCAGATGTGAGCAGTTCTTAGGTTTTCCAAAATTCATAGAGAGTCAAAGGCATATAGTTTATTAATAGCATGACAGTTCTCCAAAACTTCTTGCTGCAGTAGGATCGCCATGGATGAGTATACCAAAACCAGAGAGCATTAAACTAGTTCTGGCAAGTGGCAAGATCCGAAATATTACCTTCTGAACATGAACTGCATTAAGTGACTCCCTCAGTGCGCACTCCATCTGCGTGAGATGTTCCACTTTATTTATCATATCAGGATCAGTCCACCAGCTACAACCATGCAGAGTAAGGCCAATATAAGATGAATAATGACACTAGTCATTTGACGCATATGATCTATTAACAACAGCATATTAATCAATCATTCAAGCAGCTTATATAGATTAAGACTAAAGCAACTGATGAGCCTATAATCACGCAAAATGCTTCTTATTGGGGCTATAATTACGCAAAATGCTATTGATGTATGGATGTCCAATAGAAAGGTCCAAATGAGCCAATTAATTAGAGAAGAATTTCTTCAAATAGCTCAAATGCAAGTTATGATTATTCATCCTTCCAACATACATGGCGGAATGACAACACATGTTATATGCCGAGAGACTTACATAAGAAAAAAACAAGCAAAAGTTTTTGTTGATAGTTCCATATGGTCACAACTTTTGAAGTGAACTGAATCAGCCCTATTGATGGACAGCTTTCTACCATTGGAAAAGTAATACCAGTTGAGCGCTGAACCAGAAACTTCGGAAGAACATATATATGGGGAACATTATAGATCGAAAACATCTGCTATTGTTTGAATAGAAAGGATCAAAATTCTTTCAGCACTTGATAAAGAGTTAAATTTAAGGCAACATTTGAACACAAAAATAAGGAAGGCTAAAGAAATGTCATACCATACCTGAGTCTTTTTTCTACTTCAGTAAGCCGAGATCGTAGTACTTTCACTTGGTTGTCCAATTCCTATCAGCACCAGTTTAAAAATAAGTTCCGCAAGACTTGAACTAGATTTTAGTACTGAAGCCAAAATGGTGCCGACAGAGTCAGACATTGCATACCTCAACTGATGGATCACTGCAACAAGAGAAAGAAGGAAAAGACAAATTAAACGGTTAACATGGTGCTTTACAATTTGAAAAAAGAAGCCTTGCTTTCGGTAGGTATAAATATGAAGATATCATCAAATGAATAATAAAACTACATACCTAGCATCTAGAAACTCCTTCACTCCTATATCGTGGCCAAGCTTCTTAAAAGTCTTCCTCAATACCTGTAATGTAATCATTAACATTGTGATTACATTCAACTGGATTTAGAAATAAAAACCAACTAGAGACAGGAGATATCCGTGCAAGGAACATTAAACTTACTTCAAGGCTCTCCAACTTCCTGTTTTAAATTCAAGATTAACAGAAAAATGGTTATTTAGCCTTTTACATGAGACGAATCCGAATTGGCAAGACTGCTTTTGTACCTTTTTTCCCTTTCTTGAGGAGTCAATTGAGCAAACTTTGCAATTATCTCATCAAATTTGCTGAAGACATACAGCAGAAATTAGGGAGTGAATAATCTTATTTCGTTCATCATATTTGATGAAGAACCCTGTGATTACTTAGTAACAGACAGATAAAAGACAGGGACTAAATCACCACATTATGCTAACTCTGATGAAAGCCTAGCAATAAAAAATAGCAGGTATAGAGCAGTTACATCTACTGCTAAGACCATCTTCTGGGGAAGTAAAGACTCTTGTCACATTCTCCTTATGACCGTTAAGGAAATTGACCTTGAATTAACTCAACATCAAAAGCTAACTCACAGAGCGAGAATTGTCCAAAAGAAAAACAGTTCATTCCATCAACCAGACACACAATAATGACATACTAATGGTACTACCGATTCAAATTAACAGGAAAGAAACTACAACCGTCAGTGCAGAATACTAATGAGATATTCAGTACTATGACGCCCCACTTGCGAGATATCACTAGGTGAATACTGCGACAGACGATAGAGAAGTACCTTCGTTCTCCTTTAAATAAGGTTGGCTTTCCACTCGGAGAAAACATAAGAAGAATAATGTCGATATCACATAACACTGAAATCTCATTGGCTTTCTTCAAGATTCCAGCTTTTCGTTTGCAATAGGTGACTTGCCGACTACTACTGCTCTCCAATCTCTTTATATTAAACCTTACCCTTCTCATCCTATAATTAACAAACAAAACACAACATAGTGGTTAGGTAAAGCATGCACCAACTTTCTTTTAATTCCAAGAGAATGTAATTATAATCAAGTCTCAACCTTATAGTAAAATTAGTCTCGACTAGCTAGAAGCAAAGAGTATTTCAATATAGTATGTATATTAGTTCAATGTGAATCTTGAATTAAATAGAAAATTGAAATTGGAGGTATTCCTTATCAGTAGAGAGTGTACAGTACATGAATCTTTTAGATTCACGACTGTCCTTTTCAGAAAGATACGGCCGTACTTTGGAACTTGGGATTCCTCGTCCTATGTCCAATTAGCTGTTTTAGGCAACTGCCAAAAGCAAAACTGGCAGTATTTATGAGATCATCATAGGGACCGTCCAAAATATGACGCACTTCAAAATGGATGTACAATTCTCTCCCCCACCCCCACCAATCTAGTACACTGGTTGGAGAGAATTTACAATATTTTTTTTTATAAATATATATCGAATAATTATAAGTTGGTTGCTAGTAAATGATGGTTTTTCAAATAAATCAGTAGTAATATTTTAACTTGAATTTATTAACAACATCTTCAATAATGGTTTCAAATTAGAAACACTACTTATTTTCAAAAAAAGGCCCGACATAATTGGTTTGTAATATGATGGTACGTGTGATTTGTAATGGATCCCAACCGAGTTTAAATATGTGCACGTTTGTATCAAGAAAATTAACTATTTCTGTGAGCAAACATCAATAAGCATTTTGTAAATTCAGAGTCCAAGATGATATATATGCAAAACAAACCATTATGAGATAATTAGTTATAGTAACAAAATAGTATGAGTGAGTTTTACATAATGACGAGATGAACGATTTTTGGATAATAAATAAAAAATAAATGATTTTTGTGTCTTGTAAATCAATTTGGATGGCCACGATGATATTTATCCTAAGAACATCAATATTATATCTAAAGTTGGAATGAAAAAGGAAGAAATTTCGTATCTTTTGATAAATTAAAGATTCTACGTAAAAATGGACTTGCTCCTTTGGTAAAATTCAGATAAAGTGGAGCAAAAAGATGTTGAATATTCGAGAAACATTCATAGTTATCAAATGTATGTAATCGATCTTCTAGAGTTAATACATAACTGGGGACGTTACGTTACGCAACTGCCTAATTAATTAAGCAAACGTCTCAAACTAGCAGCGGGCAGGAAGAAAACAATTACTAAAGAGATATACCATAAAATATTTAAAGATAAAATAAAGAGGACAGATAAGTTCTAGTATTATTAGATTAAATGGATGGCTAAAACGCATATTGTGTTGAAAAGTTTCTGATTCCAGCATCTTCTTCTGACAACCTCTTTGGCTTATTCATTTCAAACAGTCATGGTAAGAAGAACACCCGTGGACGAAGACAAAATACCACGTAGTATTATTTATATTTTAATTTATTCATAATATTTCTTTCTACGGTTTTAAAAAAAATATGTCAGTTTTGTATTAATATATAAAGATTTATCTCAAACTTCTCATTTTTATCTTTAATGATAAATTTATACGGCCAATCAGATTTTATACCACAAATTTTAAAAATATTTTTATCGTATAAATATGAAATTTTTATGACTACGAATTTTAAAATTTTCATTGCTCTTTTAAATTTTGTGCATATTCAAACTCTGTCATATAAATTGAAATGAAAGATAGCCAGTTCAATCATCCTTATCTAGGGGTGTCTACTCTAAAACAAAGTGTATTAGCGTTTTTTTTTGTTGACGTTAGTGGACTTCTTGCAATTAACCTTGAGCAACAATAATTCAATTGAACTTAATTAATGTGATTCGAACTAACTGTTGGGTGCGACTTTTTACTTCCTACATGGATTATTAAATATTCATTTTGGACCACCTCACTTTAGCCCTAAACCCACTAATACAATATATATATATTTGGGTGAAAGATCGAGAGATTTCAAGTAGTCTATAGAGAGAAAGAGTAGCAGTATTTTCTGCACAACTTCAACCACGACAACAAACTTTGAGACGCGATTCTGTTTCGTTTCTTATCCGGTTGAGCTGATTTTTGAATAGCTTGTTCTTCTATTTTTGATGCTATCATTTATGTATTGTTGCTCCGTATTTGCCACTTATTTTGTAGCTATTTTGGAGAACATTTTGTACTCTTGTTAATTGTTTAGTAAAATTTTTGTGGACCGAAGTCCCCTGGTTTTTCCTCTTCACAGTGTCTCTTGTCGTTTGATTACTTGCTTATCTTGCTATATATTGTTGTTGGTTGATGGCTGCCTGGATTTCTTATTTTGTTTAAAATTAGTTTGCTCTTCGTGTTCAAATAATGTAGGAAGTCTTGACTTGGATATTCCTTCCCAATACTAACGTATTGTTTTTCAAATTGTGACTATACCACCAACAAACAGGTCCTTTGGGATGCCTTCCAAGTTATTTTGCTATAAAATAACCGTGTAAAGTTAGAATTTCTAAAATCTAATCATTTACTTTGATTATACACCTTAAACTACCTTACACCCAATTCTGATTCACTTTTTGTATACTCAATTAATTAAACCGTGCTCACCAGTCACAATGATTCAATTGAAATTGATTAATGTGATTCGAACTAACGTAGTGTTTTTAAATTGTGACTATTTCACCAACAAACAGTTCCTTTGGGATGCCTATACACTACTCCTCAAATTTATTTTGCTATGAAACAATCATGTAAAGATAGAATTTTTGAAATTTAATCATTTACTTTCATTATATACCTAAAACTACCTTAAATCTAATTCTGATGAACTTTTTGTGTACTCAATTAATCAAACTGTGCTCACCAGTCACCTTAAAGAATGGGTACGTGTAGAGTGCTGGACTTAGTAAGATTATTCATATGACCAATATATTACTATTAGTTTGGCATTAAGGTGTAGTTAATCAATTGACTGCTTTTATTTTGCACCTTAAGACTTTAGCTTTAGACCCAAAAAATAAAAAGATGGAAATCCAAGTCAAGCATCTTATGATAAGCACTATGCACGGTCCAATTCGGGAGCTAATTATGTACTTACTTTATACAGCCTGCGCTTACACACCAAATTAATCACATAATAAGAACAACAAACATAAAAGATAAAAACAAAATTTTCGATTTAATCATCTTGTTTTTGATAGGTCGACTAATCTGAATTCGTGGCTCGTGTCCATTCCAAAGGCCATTGAGTTTGTTCTTTTTATACCAATCTAATAACTGCAACCAATTTGGCACATTTGATCATCCGGTATTCAAAATTCATTTATCCAACTAATTCATGTTCATGTCGTGTGTCAATTCTCAAAGCCAGAGTTTGTTCTTCTATCTGATATCATTCACTAGTTTGGCACCTCCAATGGCTTTCACTCCATGTTCCTCCGCATACATAGCAAAACTCAGATCCACACCTGATTCCACAATATATAAGATAAGCCATATATAATCACATTGTTCAGTAAGCACAATTAGTATAAAATATAAGCAAATTAAACCTCCCACTTATGGCCAGCATAAAAGTATAGGATTAAACAAGAAACTAACCAGCACGTTATGTGTATACAACCATCAGCTTTCTGCACAAGGTTTTTGCAATGAGGGCATTGCATCCACTTGGAGTTCTTAGCAAGTTCCTCGACCTTTAAATCATCTTCTTTGTTTTTTTCTTCCTTTTGAAATTCCTCACAATCAAGTCCTGTATGCCAAGGGACACTACACTGTGCACATAACAGTCGTTGGCATCCAGGACATATAGACTCAATTATCTCTTCATCATGATCATAAATGAGCAGCTCTGAACAATCTTTATAAGGACAATAGAATTTTTCACAAGCTAGAAGGGTTGACTCACTTAATCCCCCTTCCCACCTTTCAAAAACATCTTCTGGAATGATGGATTTACAAGAGCCAGGCTCAATTATAGCTCGACATCTCAATCCCGGACAAGTTACAGGGAAAATGTTTTCTTGAATTTTGGACTGAGCATATTGGCCTATGCAATCAGAACAAAAAGAATGATGAGAACAATTCTCGAGTTTGAACATTTCATTTGTAACTTTTGTCTCCATACAAATCTCACAGAAACCATGGGATGATTCAGGATGTTCTTGGATAGTTGATGACATGCTAAGATGTAAAATTTCTAAAGAGGCTACAAGAACTTCTTGGAGTTGCAGTTCCTCTGCACATTCATCATCTGATACATCTGATACTACGAGAGCACGAAAGTCTTCCATTTCATCAGAGACTATTGAAATTATGTCTGCCATAATTTTCTTTGAGATGATATTTACTGTATTAGTGGGAAACTGTTTGATTTATGCAAAGGATTTTATAATTAAAAGTCAAGTATAGTCTCTACTCATATATATGAGAGTTACCTAGAAAATACTTGGAAAGCAAGACTGAAGAAGTGGTGCGATGTTTCTATGTGACAACAGCAAAATGCTAAGCAGTTGACGTTTGCATTTTTAGCCATTTCTTAACTTAACTCCTCTTGCTAATGACATGTTTCTACCAGGGACCCAAGATATGCTAGTGGTTTTTAAAAAAATTATGTGGGATGTGAAGAAATTTCAATCCTTTGACAAAGTCCAAATCAACTTAAGGTCTTTGGAAGTAAATTAAGTTAAGAATCCATCTATAAACTACCCTACTTCACCGACCCTAAGATGACAGAGACAAAAAAAGTTGTATAAATAGAAAATCTTACTTGAGGATGTCAAGTTGCTACAGTACTGAAAAACACTTGGGTGGCATTTGGTTGAAAAGTTATCATCTTTAAAATATCATCATCAAAAGAAAGATAAAGGATGGACTCTTTTGGCTTAATGTGAGACACTTGATCAATTTATAGCTTTACCCTGTAAAATATATTTCTCTCACTGTTCATACGTCAAAGCTGGATAGTATATATATATAAAGCTAATCCTTAGACTGCAAGACTCCTATTTAGACTCAAATTAAGAGTCCCTAACTAAAGATACACACAACACATAGACAATACATTCTAGACTCCTATACAAACAATAACTTTAGTAACTTACATAAACACAAACTCATCCTTTACAACCCTCATATTTGGACTTTAATAGTAGTGGAATACGTTTTAGAACTCACTTGTTCCTTATTTGTTGTATAATGGCTTTCAAGTTAGTTTATACTGTCTGAAGCTACCTCAACCATGGCTATGCGATTATGGATTTCATATTCATATTCATATTCATATTGTATCACATGGTATTAGAAACAAATTTTTGGTTAGCTCGTTTACACATCAGCTTTCTTGTCATTGCTCCATGCCCACTCATTAACATGTTGAACTTAGTCTGTCTCCCTCTACTTACAAGAGATCTAGTTATGCCTAATCTCTTTCAGTCTCTCTATCTCAGGCAGAAAAGGAAAGGAAAAAAAAAAAAAAGGATTCCTGAGTCCACGTTTAATCCCATGTCTTAGATATAGGGGTCGTTCGGTTCTACAGTGTCTTATCCCGGGATTAACAATTCCGGGATTATAATTCCGAGATTGTTAATTCCACCTCCTATGTGGGATAGAATTATCCCATGAATGAGGTATAAAATTTATCCCATTTTAGTTAATACCACCAACCAAACATGGGATAATTATAATTCTAAATTTAATTCTGGGATAATTAATCCAATCTCTCGTGGGGTCGTTCGGTTATACATTGTGTTATCCCGGTATAATCCCGGGATTGTTAATTCCACCTCCTATGTGGGATAGAAATTATCCCATGAATGAGGTATAAAATTTATCCAATGTTAGTTAATACCACAAACCAAACATGGGATAATTATAATCCCGGAATAAGTAATCCAATCCCTCGTACCGGGATAAGTAATCCAATCCATTCCATCTGATGAAAAAAAGTACCATGAATATCCAATCCATTCCATCTGATGAAAAAAAGTACCATGAATATCCAATCCATTCCATCTGATGAAAAAAAGTACCATGAAAAATTTACAAAAATAACATAAAAGATCCTTTTTAAGGTGTTATTTTTTTCCTTAAAAATTGTAAAAGGAGCATGTGAGATTATTTCCTCCCACTGATATGGCATATATAGCAACAGTACGATGACAACATTAGAAACGAACTGTTATTAATGAATCCACAATACTACTAGTAAGGTATACATCATATAAAAAAAGAGCTATCTCAGTCCAACTCTGCTCAAGGTACTGATAAGCTCTGGTCAATGAGCTTCAAGAATTCATCAGAGTCAATTCTTCCATCTCCGTTTTCATCAAAGGACATGATCATCTTTTCGGAATCTTCCACTGTAAAACCTGGGAAACCATGTTCCCCAGTTAGTTTCATCAATTCACTTGCATAAATATACCCATCTCCATTTTCATCAAACATATCAAATACTTCTTTAAATTCTCTGTTTATGCCTAGTCCCTCCGGTTCACCAGCAATGTCACTTTTAATATCATCAGAAGAGGAGCTGCAAACAAAGAAAAGAAGGGCAAACACCATGAGAAATGCAAGTATGGACACATTGTTTTTCTTTGCCATGGTTCAAGTTTAATGAGTCTCAGTCTTCATACGAGGATTTATATAGCATACTCCATAAATCTTTCTTACAAGAATGATCCACATAATATTACAAAACTTTGGTTTGTTCAATATTATGAAGAAGAAAACAAAGAGCAAAAGATTACGATATATCCAACTTTTGCACCACAAAGATTACTTCGTCATCCTCAACATAGTTTATTTAACTACTATTTTGTTTTGCTTGTTATAACTCGAATAAATTGGTCGTTTGATTTTTAAACCTATAAACGTACCAATATCATCTTGAACATATAAAAGCTTCTACAAAAGTATATGATGGTTTATATTGTCTCGTCCTATGACTCGTGCATGTTAGTTTGGAGAATTTTCCGAAAGTGTCTAAGCAGTTTCAATTGAACTTAAAATAAGCTTTACCACAATCTAACCTGTCTTTCTTCAATTTAGCTCATAAAATAAGAAACTTTAAAGCTGTAAAGTTGAAAGAGATAGTAGGATACTAATCTACCTGCAACTCTTTGGCTTTTTCTTGCATATTGTGGTAATAAATTGTTGCAGTAATATAATACACAGGTTGAGAAAATTTCTGTGATCCACATTTACATAGTCTTCAAAGGTCTTATAATGGGGGATATGCATCAGAATATCTTCTCTTTGATACATTTTGGAGACTTGTTGTATCCTGTAAAGTTTATCGCAATTAATAACTCGATTAGCCGCACGAAATTGTGATTCATATTGAACAAGAAAGGAGGAAATTTTCCGTCTTGTTATACATTACACAAACGAAGTGTTATTAATGGATTTACACCTCTTGTTCTGTATGCATTATGATGGTAATAGTAATGTACTATATATCAGAACAAAAGAATTATTGCAGTCTTAACTCTGCTCAATTTACTGGAAGCTCTGCTCCATGAGCTTCAAAAATTCACGAAACTCAATTCTTCCATCTCTGTTATCATCAAAAGTCATAATCATCCTTTTGCAATCCTCAACTGAAAATTCAGTAAAACCCATTCTCCAAATGAGTTTCATTAACTCACTTGCATCAATATATCCATCTCCATTTTCATCAAATGTATCAAAAGCTTCTTTAATTTCTTCAAAACTAGGCTCTATTTCCTCGAACAATCCCAAAACCTCTGTCAACTCTGGCTTATCGTCAATCATATCCCCATTTGAATTACAAAAGTTCATTAGTCTATCCAATATTACAAACTCAGCATCTTCAATAAATGATTCCTCATTACGGTTATTTTCGTGGTTGCAGTTTTCCAAGCTGTTTGATAAAAATTTTGGATCAGCATTGGCATTGTTGTCATTCTTACCACGAGACCATGCCTTTCGGACTCTAAAAATAACATAAAAAGAAAAACAAGAATAGAAATCTCGAAATTTAACTAGGATGCTGAGTATTGTACACCGTAAAATAACACCAAAAAATTGATTGAGATCATCAGCTATCTTCTTTCCCAATAATGAAGGGGTAGCTGTTGAGATTGAAAAAATCTTCTCCATTGCTAACTTCTATAATTTGTTTTCTTCTTTCAAGCAATTAACACTTGCTGAATTAATATTAACTCATGGGATGGTTGTAAAGATGAAGTTGATCTCTATATAGTGAGACAGTTTAATAAGTCGTGTCTTCGTGGAAATTTTGGAGGAAAGAATGCTGAAAATTAAACATAATCAAGTTTCCTATTATACATAATAAGTCATAATTCTTGGTACGTCTTTTGTTGGAGTCTAGCCTAATAAGTCCCTAAGGTAGCTTCTTGGTAATTTCAAGTTAGTTATAGTATCCAGCAATCCGTGTCAAAGTGTGTTTACACATCTTAAGTGCAAATTATTTAATGGTCTACTAAATTGAATGGCATAATCGTGGATATTATTCTACCTAAAGTTAGTAGGAAAGTTTTGTTCAGAAAAATAACTTCATGTATTTATTTGCGACACGGGTGCAGAAAATAACTATGTTTGACTGTTCCAAATTGAATTCTTAACTTAAACTGACGTGAGAAAGATGATGATATCAAGAGTTTTTTTTTTTTTTTTTTTTTTCCATCCGGTGTCCGGTACCTTCATTGGTACGATGGTACCCGACTAATCCGGATTCGCGCCGCGTGGAGCCCCATTCGGGGGAAGCGCTCCCTGCCAGTAATTTTTCCATAGCCAGGACTCGAATCCAAGACCTCTGGTTAAGGGAGGAGTAGCCACATCCGCTACACCACATCAAGTATGATATCAAGAGTTGGACGTTCACAAACAAGATTTTGGAAAAAAAAAACAAAGAATGGTGGCAATAAGTTATGAATATAAGTCAAATCATTAGTGCTAAACTAACTTGTGGACCCAAAAAATGATTAATCAAGGAACAAAAAATAATCCTTACATCTTCTGATTCTTGAACACCAATCAAAGTCCTATTTGCTTTCAGATTTTATGAAATTTCACAGAAACTTAATGGAGAAATAAATGAGATAGCATAACAATATGTCATGTATTTTACTTGGACGATCTGGACCACCCTAGCTAGAGAACACGTCTTTTGGCCACACTATGCAATTTAAAAGTTTTAGGCTTGTGTTCCTCCTAAGCATATAAAATGGACGGAAAAAAAAAAGTTCCAGAATTGATCTTTGAAATATAACCAGAATAAGACCCACTCCCAGGTCCCAAATTTAATATGGTGTTTAACTTGTTGGAAATGCTCTGTTACGTACCCCCCAACTGCAATTAAAATTGTTATTGACGTCAAACGTTAGCCTTGGAAGCTGAATACTGAAGTTGTTAGTCACCTTAATCTTTACGACACATGCCCCATCTGACGGGTTATATAGTTCAAGACTTCAAGTGATACCTAATATAGTTTCTTTACGTGTATCACTTGTTTTCACAATATTATAATTTTTTCACTCAGTGATGCATATGTCCGGTAAGTTGATTATGAAAGTCATAATTGAGGTGTGTGAGACTAGTAATTAACACTTTGATAAATTAGCTGATTAGGAGATTACACATAAAATTAGCTTTCATGAAATCTAAGTGAAGCTCGATTTGAGCTCATTTACTAATTTGAAGGATGAAATTCCTGTGGACATTTTTTGTATCTTAAAAGATTGACACCTATTATGGACACTTGTTATTTTATGAAGTATGACATTTCATCTAGCTAGGTGTCAAATGTATGGTTAATGGTGGCATTGTAGTAGATGAATGGCATGATATGTGGTTGTTTTTTAAATAAATAGAATGAAAATTTGACAAGTGGGCTTATACTTGTCCATGCCTCAACTTACTTTGCTATCTATAAATACCCATAAGAAAGTGACTATTGAACAATAAAAAACAATTTCAGCCGTTCCATTTCTTTTGAGAAATTTTGATCAGTAGTCATTTTTGGACGCGCTCATTGGGACTATCCAGTATTTCAAAATTAATTCAAGAATAGCCAAAAATTCGTGCGCACACTTAAGCTCCATTACTGTTGGAAAAACACCTCAGACTAGTCCCATAACAAAAAACTGGGGCTTTGAACAAAACTTTCAAAGCCCCAGTATTTATACTAGGATTTGTCCAGAGATGGCTATTTCTCAGCGAATTTATTTTTGACGGCTACAAATCAATTAACGCGAGCCAAACAGGCCCCTACACAAAATTTTCCATCCTTAGGTATTTCTTTATAAACAGCCACTATTCTTAACAGCCTAAGAAGTAGCCATTATTTTTATACAACCAGTATATTATTAATAGCCACTATTTCCTTATCATCTAGCTACCTAATTATAGTATAATCCTTTACCTTAGACTTGCTGGGTACATTATATAGTTTTGTTGATTCCTGATCTCTCTATTTAAAATAGCGGAAGGTTCATTTTATCCTGTGGAAACATTCCAGGCTTCTGGAATAGTTGCTTAGGACAGTAGCCAGCACGACTCAGAGCACCCTATTTACACAGAGACAATATAATTATATCCTTTTATTATTTTAGTATTCAACGATAATTTCGTTATACATCGTATTATTATTATTGTTGTTATTACCAGTATTATTGTTGTTGTTTTCCCCAATTGTTCGTACAATTCCAATATGACTGGACCAACATTGAGCAAATTAGGAAAGTTTTTGAGCGAGATGGCTTCCGAAACTGCTGCTACAATTTTGACCCATATAAGAAATTCTTATAAAAATTGTCATTTTTGTCAATCATCAGATTTTTCGATTGGCAAAGATCTGGAGACTGCCATAGGGGAAGCTACTGGTGATCCTCATGTTTTCGCTGATAAAAGGATTAAGGTTATTGACAGATGATCATTTTTGTAAAACTTAGCCATACGGAGTCGAATCTCTTACGGGCACCATAAAATGTCTTATATTTGCAAATATTCCCAAATTAGGCCCAATTAGCATAGCTCATATGCACGTAACACAGCTCGTGCTGAAGATAACAACCATTTCTATGAAATAAGATCATAATTCATAAGAAGTGTTTCACATTTGTTAACCTGAACTTTGAAGGAGAGAAGTCCTATATATGATCTCTTGTTTATCCTTTCATCGGATTATGCCGGAGAGTGAATTAGCAATTGGGACTACGTCTCCCCAGTTCTTGTTGGGTAAGGCCTCATTTATTTACACTTAATGGAGGTCTTAATCTGAATGGTTCAAATCTTAGAGTATTAAGTGTTGGCTCATAATAGATTTGTATTATTCAAAACTTGAACAAAGTCTTAATATCATTAAAAGGTCTATCACCACTCTATATATTACGACAATTAGTTATCACTACACTACCATAATCAATTAGCACCATCACCACCAGTCCACCAATTAGCCACCACTACCTATCACAATTACCATACATCGCCATTAGTACTAATGATCACTACCACCACTGCAAACAAGTAATACCAACCGCCTCCACAAACACAAGTGACTTCAATACCAAGCACCCCGCCATTATTACCTACCACTGCCAACACTGCTAGTCAGTGCCACCAACCATCTCTACCATCAGACCACCACTATCACGCAACCACCACCAACAGTCCAACACTATAGTTACCAACAGTCACTGCACCAGATACCACCGTCATGCCACCACCAACTACCACCTTACAATCTAATAACTCATGGATATAATATTTATTAACTTTAATAAAGATAAATTAAAAACATTCAGATGTTGAAAAAGTAAATTGTCTTAATTATTCAGTGTTCAGATTTTAATACCACAACTTAATATGTAGATGCGTATTCAGATTCAGACCTCTTAATATTAATAAATTTAATAAAAATAAATGGCTCCTAGGTACAGTACATCTAATGCCCCTACTGATCACTGAGGGTATTTATGTACTATATAAAAAAATAGTATGTCATTATTTTTATATGAACTAAAAAGAAAAAGTGCTACAGAAATTTGAATGAAAGAATGATTTGCTTAATGTCTTGATCTTTCAGTACACTAGGTTATCGGTGGGTGAAGTGCAACAATAGCCATTATCCAGTCTAATGGCTACTATTTAGGAATTAGCCCATATTTTTAATAATTTAATATTTAGCACACTTAAAATAAGGGCGAGCTTTAAGACACTTAGCTCCCGTTTGGACATAGTTTTTGGAGAGATTTTTTGGGTCAAAAAGTGTTTGTTTGTGCTTTTTAAGTAAAACTTGTCCCAAAAACACAAAAACTGGTCTTGAGCTGTTTTTGGGGAAAAAACTTATATTTACTCATCACATTCATTTTCATAAGAGCTCAAAGGCTCTTTTGAGCCTAAAATTTTTTTCCCAAAAAGGATGTCCAAACAATTTATCATTTTCATATCAAACATCACCCAAAAAGTATTTTTCAAAAATTATTTGGGAATTTATGTCCAAACGCTAGCTTAAATTACACTAGGTTTCCCGATGTTTATAATGTCCAGAAGTTCAATATTTTAGTTCAAAATGCCGGGACACAGTCCTAAAGTTCCCGCATATTTGAACTTGTGGTTAAGTGTTAAATACGTTATAAATTCTTACCGACCACTAAATAGCTGCACCTTTGATTGGCTACTGGTGTCATTTTACTTTTGTTGACGCAACGCTTCAGATTCGAGATTTTATACGTCTCACGTTTGGTGGATTACAGAAATAGGATACATTTGATCCTCTATTTAACTTTTTGTCCCTCTTGGAAAAGCGTTTTTAACTTATAGCCTCAGTGCTAGAATTTGGAGGTATTTACTTAAAATTGGCAGAATTTTAGGTCCAACATGTCCTGACGGAGTCTCCATAAAAGGTCAATCTTGCACAAATCTCTCTACTAGGGGTAAGAGTTCAACGCTAGGTGCTGCTATTACCACTTACGCAAATTCAAGCTCATATTTGAAACTTGGCAGTGATGGATCTCCTACAAGATCAAATTTGTTGATGATTCGGATTCCTATGCATTTTACTTTTTTCACCCACAAATACTTATTAACTTGCAGAAGCATTCTCACTCCTAGTAAAGTGTTTAAATTAGTTCTTAAAGTTTTTAGTACATATCTCACCGTCATAGCACCACCTATTATCAAAAAGAATTTGCATGTGTTTGGCCATAAAAAAAATATCAAATCGGCACATAAGCTAAAAGTTTAGAATGGTCATAGGAATTAACAGTACAAGGTCAAAGTACGTTTTATATGTAAATTAGAATATGAATCAGTAATTTTTGGTCAAAGCTTATGATTATAAACTAAAGAAGTACCGTAAATAAATTGTTTTTCAGAAATTACAAAATCTTTAGAATATAGGAGTATCTAATAAAATAAACAAACAGAAATAATTTTTTTTGACTCAGTAAGTAAGTTAGTAACAGTGTTAGAACAGAAAGACTAAAGGCAAAGTGCATCATGTCCAATTCTCTGTTGACACTTTTTATGCATGCAAAAGTGTAAGCACCATAATTTCATGTCAGCCTTCAACTAAGTATAAACCCATCAAAGCTATTTGAAATTTTGTTTAAGTTATCTTTTCTTGGCTGCTGTTAAATGATATTTGACTTTTTGATTATTGGTGGTGATCAGTGATAACATTTGGTTACTTAACCACCTTAACCAGATAAAATTAATGTTTCAAGTCTTTGTGGTCTCTGTCCCCACTTTGAAATAAAATAAAGTTGATCTTTTTCTTACTTTTAGTTAGAAAGTGAAAGGCTTCACATCTACACTTCCTTTCCCATAATGCCTTTTCCCTAAAAAGTATCCTAATTTCCTTTTCATCAGTCATTTATAAAATGTTCCCCCTTATGACCAAACAAAAGAAACAAGAAAAATATCTGAAACCACTCTTTTGTTACCCTTGTTTGTTTTTACTCCCTCCGTTCCATTTTATATGTCATAGTTTGACTCGGCACAAAGTTTAAGAAATAAAGGAAAACTTTTGAAATTTGTGGTGTAAAATAAAGCAAGCATGTTTGTGTGGTTGTAAATCATTTCAGTAATGGCAAAACTGTAATTTTGAAGTGAAATTGTTATCAAATTTAGAATGCTGCCATTCTTTTTGGAACAGACGAATAAAGAAATACTGTCACATAAATTGGAACGGAGGGAGTAATATTTCTATTCCCGTACTCACCCCAAATAAATAGTAGGTAAAAAGAAGACTTATTGTGGTTTAGACTCTGGACACTTGTGCAATCTTTGAAAGATTTTGCAGATTTTACATGAAATTCAGGCCACTAGGTGCTGTTACTCATCACTGTCAACAGTATTTTCCGTGACAACAACGGAAAAACAATTAAGCCTCAATCCCATATTAGTTGAGTCAATTATATGAATTTTCATTAATCATGATTCAATTGAAATTAATCTCTAGCTAATATTATGCATGAATAAAAATAGGAGTAACGAGTGGAGCTAGATGGATTACCCTTGTCATTGGGAAAAATTCAAGTGAAGTGGCAACGGATTTCAATAATTATTTTAGGTCACCAATACATATAAATTCTTGGCTCCATCACTGATAGCACGTTAGGAGATGTCAAGAAAGCATAATGATTTTAAACTGAACTCCACTAGAATAAATGAAATATATTAACCTATATATGTGAGATTGTGAAGATATTGTAGAACAGTAGAAGGTCAATCAATTTATGCACTAAGTTATGAAGTGTTTGATTGAAGAAGTTTAGATGATGCTACTAACACGGTTCTAAAGTTGCTTCATCTGACAGTGAATTCTGTCAGTAATGGTGGGCTCACTACATGCACTTGGGGCTGACTCTTTACTTAATTAATGACATTTTATCTTCTCAACCCTTTTTTTAATATGACACAGAAAAGCACTAACACAAACAAGGAGAGTGACTTACATTTGAAAATCTCAAGTTGATACATTGACTTTGTGGAGTTTGTACTAATGCTAGTGTAACTATGGGCAAAACTTAGTCTGGTTTTTATGATCATATATAACCACTGGCTAATGCAACAAAAATAGGAAAAAATTAGGTACGAATTAATACCAATTTATGGTTTTTTTTTCCCTGAAAATTTTCTTATGGTTAAGGGTGAACGAATTGCTTTGGTTAAGTTGAAAGAACGATCAAGACAGTTCTCGACAAAAGGAGTTTTTTGTCTATGACATAATTTTTTCTTTATTTGTTGAGATTTTTTGAAGAGCTTAAGTAATTAATTTTAGTCCGAATGCTACGAAGTGTAGAAGAGCAGTGTAAATTGGAAATATTTCTATTGCTTAGGAATTTAATTAGCCTTTCTTTATATGCCAATCATGGAACATTGTTTTCCATCTCCACCCAATCTGTCTTCTAGATCAACAACATTGCCATCCAAAGAAGTGATGTACTTTTTCAAAGTTCTGAATACACGCTTTTTCTTTTGTTAAAAGATGAAGATATACCTTACTTAATTATTAGGAAACTTTACAGTATTATGTTTAAACTAGAACTAGAAGTCTATTACTCATGAACTATATTTACTAGTATGAACTAGAAGATGAAGATATAAGGCTGAAAATAGAAAATATCCTATGTTGTGAATACTCTCAAATATGCATTTTTTAGGAGTTGCTCTCAATCCCCGTGGCCCGTGGGAGTTGTAATATTCATCTACAGATTTTTTAGAAAAAAGGAATGGCTAAAAATGAAAGAACCCTACATTGAACAACGACTTTGAATTATTAGTTGTCCCAAGAAACACAAGAGATGGCACATGCATATATGGAAAAAAAATTTTGTCATATATAATACCTTTAAAAGGGAAAGGGCTAAAGCCAAACGGAAGAAAGAAAGTAAAGGCAAAAAGCTAAGTGAAAATGCCAAAAGCATTTATGCCATTAAAGAGAAAATGGGAATTTTGGGTCCCATACTCAACTAATTGGTATACATATCTAGTATAAGATGTGGCTTAGATTTGCTCAAGCCTTCAAAAATATCTACTTTGTTTTATATTGAAAAAATAGCCAGAGACCACCAGCTATACAAAATTGTTCTTGTTTTCTAAGTGCCCACCAGGCCCTATTAATTCCAATGTCTACATCAACTAAACAGTTTGATTTGATTGTCAACTTATTCAGCTAATTTCTCCTCTTGCCAAATTATAATGCAATTAATTTTTTGAAACAACTAGAGGTATTAAGCTATGAGTTAGGTTGTCCATGATATTAGAGGTTGAGAAGCAGTTTAGAGATTCAAAACTAACTGGAAATGAAAAAGGGAAAAAATGGAAATGAATTTGGATGACTTTATTATTAGTGGCCACTTTCAACTGGAGAACTGGAAGTTGGGAAAGTGAAATAAAGAAAGGAAAATGAACTTTAACATCAACTTTCCAATTGCTTTTGCGAGTCGTTTGGTAAGAAATGAAAAGGTACTTGGACTTTTCTAGAAACATCAAAGGCTCATTCTTATCTGCGTAGCTACATGAAACTCCACTTCTGTGCAAAGTATCGATGGTTACACAATTACACACAAAGCAAATAGAGAAAAAGAAACAATCAAACCACAGGAATAAAAGGGTCTCAGCCAACAGTACATCCGCAGAGGATCTCGTACACTTCGTGCGAGTCTCAACAGTGATCGCGTACTATCGATAATGTTTATCGTGAGTGATTTTGGTGTTTGGATCACAAGTGATCCCAATAAGAAAATTGGTCAGAGCAGTTACAAAATCGATAATTGAATTACGCGATACTAATAAGCCAATAACTTTTTATTGGTTCGAGTTAATCCATCTTACCTGAAACATGCACAATCTTACTTCCTGCTGATATGCAAGTCTTCTGATGTCTATATTCGTATCAGACACAATGAAGAAGAGGCACATTTGTTTAAAGACCAAGAAGATATCAAAATATGAACATAAAATCTGAAAAGAAGGCTCGACTATTATTCAAACCACGAAAATTTTTTGGAAAACAAAGTCGCCTTCCACACTAAACTTTGATGGATACATAATTTAACATCTAAACGTCCATCTCGTCTCACTTTCTACTGTCAGCTGTATTAAGTGTATGTACATTAAAAAAAACACAAGTCCAAGCAAAAACCAAGGCACTTGCTTGTTCTTTATGTTACAAGGGAAGGAAGAATAAACACTGATTTCTACAATGACCTCCCCAGTTTCCATTGCACTTGAGGGATCTTAAGATTCTCCGCCCTGGTACTAATATACGCGCTGTGATTACGCGTAACTATATATCCATCAGGCTGGAAGACCAACATTCATCTTATAGATGGTAAGTTGGTTAACAACCCAGAGAGCTGAAGGAGACGATAAGATGATGAGTTGGTTAACAACCCAGAGAAGCTGAAGGAGACCCATCAGACAATTACCCAAGTATCACGTTACACTCTTTCCTGGAAACTGAGGGACCTAGAAAAGGCTGCAGGATTAGCCTGCATCGCGGGGGAAGCAGTTGCAGTATGATCCTTGTCACTGCTTTTCGGTTGCAAGGCCTTGAAAAGCCCTCCCCTGCTAACGGAATCATAATTGATCCCCAGTGTTGACCATATTGAACTCTTTGCAGCATCATCCGGATCATCAATCCGCAACGTTTTAGGGACTAAAACAGATCCCTCTGAGTTAGTTTGACCCTCGGAATTGTTTGGCTTAATCAAGTCACCGTCCCTTGAATGCTTCCCTAAAGGCGAAGTAGGAGCAGAGCCTGATCCCTTTTGGTTTGCTGTTGGTGATGGTGGAGTCAACCAAGGAATGCTCCAGGGACCCGGTAATGGACCAGGCACACTGCAATTCCAATAAGGGGGAGGGCAAAATGGCATAGGATATCCAGTTGGACTAATGGCTGGGAAAGGAACAGCAGTGAAAGGGAAAGGCCAAGGTACTCCGGGGAGGCAAGGAACTGGAGATTGGAAGCCATTTATAGTCTGCATAACTGCTTCAGTGGGGCGATTTTTAACTCCTTCCACCATTGAATTTGTGGTGACTGAAGACACACTAGAGCAGTCGTCTCCATTTTCTCCACCTATGCAGGAGGGATTCTTGTGTTCTAGTTTGTAAAAACCATTTTGGATACCATTTGGTGTCTTCTTCTCAGCAAGATTCAAAACAGAGGCCATAGAGTCGCACAAAGGCGAGTCAGGACCAAAGGACAGGACAGTGCCATTGGGTTTGAAGGTTTGATGATGAAATCCATTTGGAGGATCAATTCTTGCAGCTTGAAGGGCATCAGTGATCATAATATGACGACAATGCGAGGCATTGTTCTTATTCTTGCGACGACCAGCTCCCACAGGCACATTCCTCATGGTACCCCCCGCAGTCCAATATCTCTGGCAGCTCTTGCAAAAATGACGAGGCTGATTGACATTGTAATTATTGTAGTAACAGAATTTTGTATCCATACTATTGCAACGAGGGCAAGGGAGAATTTTATCTGGCTTCTTTAGAGTTTTCTGCTGGGAATTTGTTGCATCATTCTGATCATCCTCAGCCTTAGAAGATTTTACTGCGGCCGAGTCATCATCATCCATAGAAGGTGTTTTAGGCTTGTTTTCTGATTCTGTTGATGGAGACTTAGGATTTTCGAATTCTTCCATCATTTGATTTTGGTCCTTTTCCTCAGACTTGGCTTCAGTGAGCTCTCTTGTTATTTGATCCTAAAATTAAAGACAAAACTGTGAGTTTAATTTCACCTAAGAAAATTATGGTCACTAAAGTGAGCTATACAATTCAATCAGCAAAAATGGGAAGAATCTCATAGTTCTTGACACTGACAAATTCGAAAGCTTTTCCTAATGGATTTTAATCAGAGAATCTGATTCTTTCTCCAATTTCTTTAGTTATATCTACATCTAGAATAGGGGGTCACTATTGAAAAAGATATTGAGCATAAATTAAACAGAATTTATTAGAAACTTCTGGAAAATGAAAGGAGAAGGGGGCCTAATCCTGCATGCTTAGGCTACTATTCTTGGCAAAAATATGTCCAAAATTGGTACTCCCTACGTTTTACTTTATGTGACATAGTTCGGATGATAAGGGTAAAACTAACTATTTTTCTATCCAAATTTGGACATGGAATCTTCAATATTTTTTAAATAAAGTCACATATGTCGAAGCTGCACAAAAATTACAATAGTTAACCATTCAAATCATTTAACAAATATTGGCAAAAAAAAAAGGTCAAAAATAAACTCATTTGACTCTCCAAATAGTAATAGTGTTGTCAGAAGAGAGGTCTGGGTGAAAAATTAAAAAAGGCACTCGAACTTTCTGGAACTTCTTTAGGAGCAAATAACATAAAATAACCCAGATAAATTTATGTCTAACGCCAACAACCAGAAATTACAAATATAGCCAATAAAACTAACATAATTCAAATTAAGTACCTTATCAGCTTCTTCCTTATCAAATTCACTTCCATCATCTGATGATTCATCCTTATCCAGTAAGCACGGATCATCATCCGACCCGCTACTACTTGCTAACTTTCCGACGCCGGAATCTTCACCGGAAACGATGACCGGTATAATTATTCCGTTTTCAGGCAAGGCTATCTTTTTCCCAAATAGCTTAATCTCTGGTTCCTTCACTTCCCTCATCGTTTCCCCACGAAAAAGGGACAAAAATTAAATCGTATAAGGATTTTTGGATTAGTCGCCGTGAAGTCACCGGCGGCGGCTTGAAAAGTGTTTTTTTCTTTTATATATTTTTTGCGGGGGCAGAGATAGGATACTAGAAGTATATAAAGGATAGTATAAAGGCCTCGTTGGCAATGTTGAGGAGTATGATTTTGATTTCAAGACTTTAATTTAAACGACAAGATACTTCAACTTGGATGCCACGTCATCTCTCCTTTATTTTTCTCAGCCACAAGTTTATTTTGTGGCCTTTCCTTTAAATGGAAAATATTACTACTCCATCCGTTTAAAAAATGATGAACCTATTTACTTTTTAGTCTATTTAAAAAAGAATGTCCTCTTTCTAAATTTGGAAAAAAATATTCATTTTTACTCGTCCCTAGATGATTTGTAGTCACACAAATATCTATAACTTATTTTATACCACAAGTTTCAAAAGTCTTATCTCTTTATTAAACTCCGTGCAAAGTCAAATGGGTCATCTAAAGTGGAACGGAAGGAGTATAATCTTTCTCTTCTTTGTTTATTTTGGTTATGCTTGAGTTTTTCTGTCAACATTGCAGTTATTTTTGTATCGAAAACAATCTCTGCGCCTAGATAGAGGTAACGGTACATCTCATCATTCTCATACTCCACCTTGGTGTAATATCACCTGGTACATTGATTTGATTTGGTTTGATTAATAATCTTTCTCTTTACTCTCCCTTAAGCTTTTCTCTCTCTAGATTCAGAGTAGCAACTTTAGTCGTACCGGTATTTTTATCAAATCATTATAATTTACTATAGAATTAAATGATGTTTGAACTTAATAACAGTATGTTTTATCCATATGAAGACAAGTATCATAGATTTATTGATTTAAATAAACACCGACTATAAGTATGCTTTTTCCCCTCTGTACATCTGCATTTTGTATGTGGGTAAACCAAATTTTTCTGATTTTCCATTGAATATATGATACTACTTGATTTGGAAATCGACTAATTTACTTTTGTTATGAAAAATCTTATTTCAACTGGTAAAGTTCTCTTCCTAACAAGTAACAAATATGGTTTCATTTACAAAATTGAACTCTATCTGATTAAGAATGAAAAGACACTTACTGCCTCATCAAAATCTTTGGTGGCATGATGAACTAAATGACTGTACTCAAACCCTAACTATCAGTGACGTGGAGAATTGAACAGCCTTTGATGAACTTTGACGGCTGAAATGCACTGCAGCTGTGGAGCCTCAATCGATAATATTTGGAACAAATAGCCTTTTTATATTTGATTCTTCAATTAATTTTTTCGAAAAAAATAAAAGGTCTTCAATTATTTTCTGGAAAGTGCACTTTTTTAATTGCGTTGCCTAATCAGGACTGATTTGGAAATAATTACTTTACAATTTCTTTTTAAGTTATCGTCTCAACCTTTTCAAAAGTCGTTTCCTTTTGTTTTTTTCGTTTCCAAATAAATTGGCAGGGGCCTAAGGGCGTGATTTCTTATGATTTATGATTTCATTCTGCTCAACTGCTTATCACTTGATCAACCAATAGAGAACAACTAATGGTAGACCATCATATCTTATCATAAAGGCTTATTTGACTAGTGAAGTACTAAAGGGTATAAATTAAGTGGTTCTTTTGCAAACCAAGATACTTATTTAAAATAACATACTTGCACTACTTCATTATGGGAATCATGTAATGAGGTGTAATATTGTTTTATAGTTTGAACACTACCAAGTTTCTGTAAGTTGAATACTATACATATTGATTTATGCTTGTGATCTAACTTGCTAATCTGATTCACAGGTAAAATTGTGACATTTTTTTCTTTAGTGTTGCGAGGAAGATTTACCAGTGAATAACCATTAAAATAATAATTCATTAGCGTATTATGCGTATTTAAAGTACATTCAATAGACTATTAAACAAAAAAATGATCCTATTATTAAGAAATGAATTAAGTAAATTTGAGATGAATACTGCAGTGCCAAAAATTTAAGAAAGAAAAAGTGGTAGCTAGGGGCTTTAGGTGGGAACAGGTATCCGTGAAGCGAACACTATTAAGGGGTTATTTGGTTTGTGAACAAATTATATCGAAATTATAATACAAAGATTAACTAATAACGATACTAGTACATGGAGGATAGATAAATGTTTTTAGTTTTATTTAAATACAGAGGCGAATCCAGGATTTGAATCTTATGAGTTTTAAATTTTTGAATAACGATTTCAAGTGTAAGTAACTAAGTTTATACTAGACCTACTGGTTTCTATCAAATCCGTAGTATATCCTCTACATCCGACACTGTCTAAATATCGAATACGAATAAATTTTTACGTTGCTTGAATTCTCTCCTTCATCCAGCCTGAAACACCTTAGCTTGAATAAACAAAGGATATGAATGTTTGCATCTCATTTATCCACCTTTGTTGGTCTACAATCCGAAGGACAGGTAGTTAAGGATCTTTTTCTCGTCGTCCCAACATGCAGACTCACTGTTTAAAATCTTTTAAAAAGAATAGAGAAAGACAATATGATCTGTACCATTCAATAGATACCTAACCAAAAAGGCAAAAAGGTGAGAAAATATCATCCGTCTGATAAGATTACCCTGATTGGATGATTGCACTTGAAGATTTTGCTGACACAGACTTATACATCAAATATATCATAAATCAACCATTCAACAAGTGACAACTGTATTTCCTTATTTAAAGCAAAAAGGTGAAATTCAATACAGAACTTAAGTTACGTTATTGTCAAAGCCATTCCTTATTCCGTTACTCGACTCATCTAGACATGGCTATGGAAATTGGATGAAATGTTTGCCCGTAAAAGGCCACAAAAAATTTGTGAACAGAAAATAAGTGGTAGGAGAATAAAAGGAAACTGTATTGAGGATGATGATGGACAAAGTACAACTTTTAAAGTCTACATCTTAAAATATACTTGACAAAAACTCAGTGATAATATTATTTTATGCAACAAGAAGTCCACAACTTTTGGAAATATCTAGAGTTAAGCTTTGTTGTTTTCTTTATAAGCTTAATTAAATATCCATCTCTTCAAATAGTTAAACTAGTAGTAATATTGTAAATTTAAATCCAATCACATACCACCAGATAAAAAACAAGAAGCACGGACATTAGACTTGTTTTATATTCAATGAGTGACCAAAAATCTTGTTATGACTATAGTTTTAGATTCACACACCAAAAGTGAATAGTAAACAAGTACTCCTTCCATGTTTGATTATGTTTGTTCATAGTTCGGTATGCCACAAAATTTAAGAAAAAAAAATAAGTAATAATTATTTGTATCATTAGAAGTGGTCTTATATTAACAAAAAACAACAAGTTTTAAATTAAATTATTTTAAAGTTAAAATTATACTGTATTATTATTTTTTAAGCGAATTAATAAAAAACATATATATCATATTTTTGGAAATGGATGACTATCACATAACTCACACAAGATTTTGTTGGGCTAAAACATGCCAAGGTGCTCTTAACATGTGTGATAGTGTCCGCTTTGGGCTGAACCCACACGGTTTTCCTAAAATGACCTCACACAATTAAGAGATATAGACACCTTATAATTAGGCTATTTTTCTTGCAAACTACCGATGTGGGACTTGGTTAGCACACCCAAACAATCTTCCCCTCAAACTAAGTTCCACATGAAACATTGATGCTTATTTGGAGATTCACTGTAATGTATGTCACCCACATCAACAACCGAATATTTATATGTGCATCTTTGAAGCTACAGGTAAAGGTAGTAAACCGGTCGTAGACGGACAAAGATATTAACCAGACCCTCAAAGTTGCGGGTAAGGACAAGTAGTAATCCGACCCGCAACGGGCAAAGGTTAAGTCGGCCCCTTACGCAATCACTCTGCTGCATACTCGTCTCGTTGAACCATTGGCTTTGATACCAGTTGTTGGGCTAAAACAGCCCAAAGATCTCTTAACATGGTGTGATACTGTCTGCTTTGGGCTAAGCTCGCACGGTCTAAAAGGCCTCAGACCATTAAGAGATATCTACACCTTATATGTAGCTTATTTTCCTTGCGAACGTCTCATGTGGGACTTTGTTCGCACACCCAAACAGATTTGAGAGGCCATCTTAAAATTTTTCTTCAGAAAAGGGTTAAAAATGCCTTTGTACTATCAAAAATAGTTTAAATATGCCCTTGGTTATTCTATCGGTGCAAATATATCCTTTTCGTTATACTTTCGGTTCACATGTACCCCCTCGCATCTTAATTTGGCACAAATTTGCCCTTAATTTTACTGTAGACACGTGTCAAACTCATAATCCAATAACCCAATTTTAAATACCCGATTTCTTTTAAAAACTCGCCATTTTAATTGGCCCAACTCATTTTTACTATCTTATTCTGCTCTTTTATGGTCGAAAAAATGCCGAAATCCTTTAAAAAATTACATAATTATGTATCCGATGTTTCTTACCACTAACTCCCTTCATTAAGTTATATTTTAAAGAATTAAGATAAGTTTTTGTTAGTAAATATTTTAGGAAGCATCATGAAAAATGTAAGCATGTAGCTTTAAAGGAATAATCAAATTTCATGTGAAACAAATTTACATTGCATATGAAAATTACAGTACATTTCTGACTCTTGCTTATTTGATACTATCATTTTTTATTGCTCAAGCTTAATTATTTTCTTGGTAATTCTATATAATAAATCTGTCAAAGTTTCTTTCAATTAAGGTATTATGAAATTACTCAATTGGTATGACATATGCAATTTCTCAAGCTGGAAAGCGTAATAAAGTTTTAGGAAATCACCCATTTATCCCGCTAATGGGAACCCAAAAATAAAAAACAAGGAGAGGTTATTTAGGGGAGTCGACCATTTTTTTCCGACCATAAAAGAGAAGAAGAAGACGATGATGAAAATGGGTTGCGTCAGGATAAACAAGTGGCTTACTAAAGGAATGAGGTATTTAAAGTTAGGTTATTTGATTACGAGTTTGACATGTATTCATCTGTTAAAATTAAGAGCAAATTTGTGCAAAATTATAATGTGAGGGGAATATTTGTACCGAAAGTATAACGGAAGGGTATATTTGCACAGAAAATATAACAGGGATATATTTAAAATATTTTTGATAGTACATAAGTATATTTGACCCTTCACCGATTTTTCTTTGGTCTTCGCTGAAAAACTAATGCTACTTCGCCACGTCAGCTGGACATCTCTTTACATTAGGAAGCTCAAAAAGTTAATTGACATTAGTGTCTTAATCCATGTTGTTAAGCAAAAGACACGCGTCTAAGTGGATGACACGTGTTAATTATCCACTAAATCAAAACCTGATTTAATTAATCCGATATCTTTATGCCTATTTAATAGAACATTCGAGAGACCAACATCTGTCCTATTTGGCTATCTTTTAAAATTCCTGAAAGCAGAAAAGGCTATTTCCACGCATAAAGATGAAAAAGTGGCTGCCATATCTTTATCTCTTTCGGTGTAAAGTCCTGCTGATTTATCCTTAAAATAAAACAGATTTTTAGTTTAAAGTTTCGCTTAGACCCCAAAAGTATGGGATTTGGAAGGGTTTTTTTTTTTAATATGATGATTTTTTGTAATATAAGTCTTTGCGAAAAGAGACCTTTTAATTTAATTATTCCATTTTTATTTTTATTGGACGGCCATGTGGGGTATAGTTGGGGGTTAATAAACTGATCATAAGTTAAGACAAACTCTGATTTTGACATGTTGGGACCAACTAACGACTGGATCAATAGAAAATTGGAAGCAGTCAATTTATTCTCTCTCGCGACCAAGGGGTTAATCTCACAAAGCTTTGAAGTGTGATCTAACTTAATGAATTAATACTTTATAAAATTAATAGTGAGAAATGTTATAAGTTATAAAATTTCTTACACAATGAGAAAGTATATTTTAACATATTCCCTCAGCAAGCGAAAATTGATACTGTACTAAATAATTTGATTCATAGGGGTACCAAGAAAGGAAAATCGAGAAGGTCGAACCATCACCAACAAAGTATAAAAGTATATGTAAACAATAAATTGAACCACTAAATTTTTTATAAAATCATAAATAGTCTTTAACATAAAATAAATGAAGATAAGTGTCTACCTTCTTTTTGGCAACTTTGTGATTAATGAAAAATAAGGAGGGCATTATATTATTTACTTAAAAACTTAGTTGCCTTTGTGGTCCAACCGTGATTAACCAATCTTACAAGTACAATATGATCGTGAGCTCCTTTCTCTAAAGCAAACTACACGAGTGAAAAATATCAGACTAAGAAAACTGTTATTGTGGAGAAAAGGATGCAGAGATCTTGAAACCAAACATGTTTCCTAAGCAACGTAACGAGGATTTTGCTACTACTCCATTCCTTTTAATTTATATATCTCAGTCACATTAATATTTTTAGCATACTTGAAAAAGAGATATTTGTGAACAAACAACAACTAAACCTCAATAAATGACAGGATACATGTAAGATCATAGTTCTAACGGTTGGATTTATCTGTGTAAAAGAGTCCACCCATAAAGGTGCTCTTAATATCTATTCAGGTAAAAAGATAAGTTACCTGATAGAGTCATATAAGAGGACAACTAATGTATTTTACAGTTATAAACACAGTAGTATTAAGCTCAGATAAACACACTGAAATCTCTACAGCTCTTTCTCTTTTTCTTTACCAAATAACCAGGTGTTTAGACTGTGGATAAAGGGGTTGATCCGTCAAGCACGTGACAACCACCGACGGCCAGTAATTCCAGCCACGGTTCAAGATTCTACCGCTTCCGCTTACGAGAACAACAAGTAAGTTCTCGGTTTATGTTTTAACAATCTATTTAGTATAGATTATTGTGAAATATACATGTTTATATCCTTCATAACAATATTTTTGCAGTATATTATAAGCACATTTTGTTTAAACACATCGTGATCACGGTGCATTTAGCCAGGACACTTGCTTTACAACAATAACATATCCAATTTTATCGTCACCTACCTAATTGGCATCTAGATTTACCATCTCAAGATAGACTGTTTCTAGGACTGTACGCATGAGGAAGGATTTTAGCCCAAAGTTATTTGTACGAGTTTTTTGGACCCACTTAGAAAGAGGACTTTCAGCCCAAATTCATCAGACTGGATAAACAATTAGCAAAATAAACCTAAATCCAAACCCACTTCTGTTCGTAGTTTATTTTTCCAATGCTATATGACCGTTTAGGAGGTAGTTCAAATTGTAGTTTTTAGATATTGTATTATGGTGTTGCTGTGGCTAACTTTAGTTCCCGAGTTATGAATGTTATCAACTGGGGACTTTAATATCAAATTCATTTCCCAGTATGTTAGCTAATATATATATATTAATCTGTTTCTTTTCAAATAAATGAAACTGAACCTTCAACCCATTTAATTGACCTCTTCAAACAATTGTCTGGTTAGGAGTAAAAATTTAGCGTGGAGCTGTTTAACGCGCGCTAATTGATATATAGCCACAAAAATACATTCGCTGAGAAATAGAAATAGCCATTTCCGGACTTATACTGGACTTTTGAACATGTTAGTTCAAAGTCACTGTATAAAAACCCGAGACTAGTCTGTGATGTTTTTCCAACTCTAATAGAGTGATAGTGTGCACGCGAATTTTTGACTATTTCTCTATTAATTTTGAAATTGTGGATTATTCTCACTTAGCGCGTTCAAAAATGACTACACATAAAAAAAATCTCTAGCAAGGAGAAAACCCAACTCATAGTGGACCTTAACAGATGAAATAGTAAAAATTTCGCCCACAAGCAACTTTTGTCACTGATATTTGGTTGGAAGCTACTTTTTTTAATTGTTTTACATGAGATGCCACTTTTTGGAAATTCAATCTTTGTGGGCCGAAGTTCAAACTTTGTGGGTTGATCATGCCTAAGTTGTGAAGTTCAACTTCAATCCATAAGGACTGAACTTTTAGGCATAGATGCATAAACTTAAACCCTTGTGGACTAAAGTTAAACTTCAATCCTTGTGGTGGGTTAAGGTTGAACTTGCACCATTGTGGGCTGAATTTGTGTAAAATTTAACCCACAAAGATTTAAGTTCCAAGAAATGGCCTCTCATACAAAATCATTAAAAAGATGGTTTCAAACCAAAAACCACCGATAAAAAATGACTATTCGAGCACTTTCTCCGAGAAATATCCCGCAAGGATGTGAGACACAGCAAAATTTACACCCCATAACCACCTTTTAGTATTGTAAATAATATATATCCAGCATTTTAAATATTTTTAGATGATTAACTGTTTTAATAAGTAAATTTTTGAAGAATAGCAACTCATGACGACTCAGTATAAATTGCTATTTATGATTAAAAATGTTGACTTTCAAGAATTAAAAATTGAATTTTGAGCTAAAGTTTGTATTTTGTGCTGGATTTTGAACTTCAGTATAAATAATTGAGATTGAAGTTTTAAATACTAAATTTCAAGAAAATAACCTGAGTTTTAAGCTGTAATAGTATTTCTTATGCTTAATTTTATGGAAAAAGACATGAGTTTCAACTAAATTTATATTTTCTATCCTGAAGTTCAAAGTCTAATATATAAATCTGATAGTTAAAATTATTAGGGCGGAAAAAACTTGATTACAATGATGGATTCAAAAGTCCATCATAAAAAATTGAACTTTTGTAGCTAAAATATTGGTTTTCATCTCAAAATACTGAACTTCAGAAATACTGTAGCAGTGCAGCTGTTTAGGGCTGTAATCTAGTGAATATTCTTGGGGAATTTTCAAAACTAGGCAGCCCACAACACAAAATTACAAATGAGGGGCCAAATTTCATCTATAGCACCCTTTTACTTTTACATTACACAACATAGCACCCCCATATTTTCAAAATTACATAACATAGCACCCATTCAAACTAAAAACCCTAGGAGCCACTCCCTCACCCTCCCCCACCACTGCCCCACCACCAGAAACCGACCTGTCACCGCTGCCGCCGCCGGCCGACGGTGGCCGGAAAACCAAAAATTCACCGGATTTGTTAATTTTATTTGTGGATTTGTTTAAATAATTATTTTTTGATAATTTTATACACCTAAATCTATCAAAATAATAAATTATATATGTAAATACATATAAAATTGTGTATGCAAGAGGAAAAATACAAAAATATACACAAAAAATATAAATTTTATACAAAACATCCATAAAAGTGCACGAATCTGAAATTTATACTATTTTATTCATTATTCATACACGCATATACAGCTTTATATAAAATTTACCATGCATAGAATGTGTTTTATACACTGTTAATGCGTACATATACAGATTTATACATTTTTATACACGTTTACAGAATTGTATAAACTTGTATAAAAATATATAAAAGTGTATAAACTCGCAAAATTGACTTTAAACAGTGCTTCGGGCAGCTTTTACACAAAAGCTTAACAAACATCCCAGATCTATACAGTTTTATACAAGAAAAACACTAGATCTAATCATTAAACAAAAGTTTTAATAAAAAACTAGTAGATCTCAATGAATTTTTATGATAAAAGTGAAGAAAAAAAAGAAACTTGATAAATAAACTCCTCACCGGAATTTGGATCGAAATATACAATGAAAATCAACATTGCTATTCAAAAAGCAAAAAAAAAAAAAAAACGAAAAGAAGAAGAAGAAGAAGAAGCGGCGGTGGTGGTGTTGACGACCTCGGCGACGGCGGCATCGGTTGTTTGGAGGAGAGGGGATGATGGTGGGGCAGTGGTGGAAGAGTGGGGGGGGGGCGGATTATGTGTAATGGGGAAGAGAAGAGAGAAAAATGGGAAGGAGGAGAGGAAAAATGGAGACTAGGGTTTTTTTTCTTTATAAAGGGGGTGTTATGGAGTGAAAGAAAAAATAAAAAAAAGGGAGGGGGTGCTATGTCATGTAAGGTAGCAAAATAGGGGTCTTTTTTGGTAATTTTCATGAGTGAGGTGTCTCTCAATGTAATTGTCCCAATATTCTTTAATTAATTTTTTAAATGCTGACAAAGCGTTATTAAGCACTGTAAAAACTAGCTATTTATCAAAATCTCTCCAAAACACGTCACGATTATGGACCCAAAGCAAAAAAAGTTTTCTCCTAATTTGATAACTGGCTACATAATAAAATTCTAAGAATTTTAACAAAACTTCAGTAAAATTTTCTGAAGTTTGGTTTAAAGTTCCAAGAAATTTTTTCTTGAGCTTCATATTTAAAGTCCAAGTATTTTTTACTGAGACTTTCTAACTAAAATAGTTGAAATGGCCAGTACATTATACTGAGACTTTATATCTAGAATTTTTAAAATTTTAGTTCAAAAATACTAGAAGAAAAAACCAATTTTTTTGGGTGTTTCATAAAATATGGCTAGTCATCTAAAAGTTTTCAAATAGCACGGTACAAAAAAGCTACGGTCTTATACTTACTAGTTTTTCTTAGTATTTTGTTCAGTGGCACTCGCGTCCGCAAGTGTTAAAGTTTTAGTCATGACAGTAAAGCATTTAATTTCTGGTGTTTTTGGCGATCTGTCATAGACACACGGTGTTAGCCCCTTGATTCGGTTGCTCGGAATTGACATGGTTGAGACAGGGGATTTGCATGATGGCCCTTGGCTCAACCTAAGTGGGAACATCGTGTATCGGCTAAGTATGTGTGGGCATGACTTAGGTTGTGAGCAGCGTGCGTGGGTTGCGTTGCTATCTCATGTGTGGGCATGAAGACGGGACGGATGGAACTTGGCAAGGACTTTGACATGGCATTGCATGTCAAGGCAAAACAAGGCAAGGCAAGACAAAGCAAGGCAAGGCAGTAGAACGAGGGAAACGGCTAAGGCATGGGCGTTGGCTAAGTGTGACCGTGGCACAGTCAGCTAGACTTGTGCGTGCAGGCAGCTAAAGATGACGTTGGCTCAGTGCAACGTTATGCAGTAACGAGACTTAGAATTTGGCTAAGTGTTGGGGCGCAGCTGAAGCTATTCAGGCCATGTGCAGGGCACATGGACGGCGGTTACAAGCAGTTTTGCAGTTCCTATGTTTTAGGGCAGTTGTGCCTATGTGTAATTTGTCTTGTATTTTAATTATATGGATAATTATTGTTGCCTATGCAGTTTGGGATGTAAACTGCCTTAGTGTGCTGTCCAAAAACGTGGCTGCCAAGTGTCCTAGTCTAAGGCTGGCTATATACATGGCTAAGCAAAGGCAAAAACACTAGAGAGTGATTTTTGCCTAAGTGTTCAGATTGTGTGAGTCTTTGTATACGAGTTTAATACAAAGTTGGGCGAGATTTTGCCCGTAAATCTGTGTGTGCTGATTGTTCTACTTGTCCCTAAGTTATACTAAGTCATTGAACCAAAACCAAAACAAACAACAAACGATTAGGCTGAAACAGTGCGGACTGTTTGCCGTGCGGGTTTAAGTGCGAAAAATTTAACCCCATAACAACTGGTATCAGAGCACGGTTGTTGCATCTATGGCGGGTAATACAAGTGCTGAATTGCGTGAACGGGTGTCTCGGCTTGAAGCACTGGTTGGGATGACCGACGATGCAATTGATCTTGTTGATATTTTGACGCAGGTGGGTCGTTTGCAGGCAGATCTGGAAGCAAAAACGACCCTGATTGAAGGTCTTGTGAAGAACAATGAAGATCTGAAGGCTGAGATTGTTGTGCTTCGCAGGGCTATTGCTGCAACGGGCCAAGGTAATGAGGAACGATCTAAGCCAAAAATTCCTGAACCTAAGGCGTTTGCTGGATCACGAAGTGCCAAAGAATTGGAGAATTTTCTGTGGGATATGGAGACCTATTTCTCCAATGCTCGTATTTCTGAAACTGAAAAGGTAAACATTACAACCATGTATTTAACTGGTGATGCAAAACTGTGGTGGCGAACCCGCATTGCTGATGATGAAAGTGCGGGCAGACCCAAGATCAATACGTGGGAAATGTTTCGGAAAGAACTGAGGGCACAATTTCTGCCTAGTAATGCCTCATGGATTGCTAGGGATCGTTTGAAGAAATTGAGACAGACTGGGACTGTTCGTGATTACATTAAGGAGTTCTCCTCTTTAATGTTAGACGTCCAAAACATGTCGGAAGAGGATAAACTGCACAACTTCATTTCGGGTATGCAGGCTTGGGCGCAAAATGAACTTAGGAGACAGAATGTTAAAGATCTCCCAAGTGCTATTGCTGCGGCTGATTCATTGGTTGATTTCCGTGTGACTCGTGAGTATTCTGAATCTTCTTCTACTTCTAAATCTAAGAAGAAGAAGGACAAGAAAGGGGGAGATTGGAAGAAAGATGGCAAACCTGATCATTATACTCATGATAAAGGCAAAGGAAAAGTTGATGAGGGAAACAAAAACAAAGGGAACGGTAAAGATAAGGGCTGTTTCGTTTGTGGTGGTCCTCACATTGCCAAGAATTGTCCAAACAAAGAGAGACTGCATGCACTTGTTGCCAAGGAAAATGAAGAGAAAAACCAAGAAGCTGCTGCATATATCAATCCGATGCATTTGTTGGGGACGATGGAAATCTGCTCTACTTTGGGTGAGTCCGATAAATCACATAAGTTTCTGATGTATATCAATGTTAAAGTTGGGGCTAAAAATGTTGTTGCAATGGTTGATACTGGAGCAACTCACACATTTGTTGCTGCCAAGAATGTGATTGATTACGGCCTTGCTGTGAGCAAATGCCAAAGCACAATCAAAACTGTGAATGCTAAGGCACAAGCCGTTATGGGTATGGCTTATAATGTCCCGATGACTGTTGGTCCTTGGAATGGAAAAGTGGATATGATGGTGTGTCCCCTTGACGACTTTGATCTGATTTTGGGAGTTGATTTCATGAGGAAACATAAACTCGTCCCTATGCCTCATTTGGACGGAGTTATGTCTATGCATGAAACTGCCCCGGGCTTTGTTGAATGTACTCATCCCTTTGGAAAGGGAAAAGAACGTGGGAAGGATGCTATAATTTCTGCAATCTCATTGGAAAAAGGTTTGAAGAAAGGTGCTGAAACTTATCTTGCTGCCTTGATCGAACTTAAACCTGATGTGAATGTAGAAGTGCCGGATGAAGTTGCTGTGATCTTGCAGGAATTCGAGGATGTAATGCCACCGGATTTGCCAAAGAATCTGCCACCAAGGAGGGCAATTGATCATAAAATTGAACTTATTCCAGGTTCTATGCCCCCTGCGGATGGATCCTAAAAAGGTGTTGGCTATTGTTGAATGGCAGCCTCCTAAGAATGTCAAAGAATTACGTTCTTTTCTTGGGTTGGCTAATTACTACCGGAAGTTCATAGCGGGGTATTCTAAGAAAGCTGCTGCCTTGACTGATTTATTGAAGAAACAAACCAAGTGGGATTCGTCTGATTCATGTGTTAAGGCATTTAACACGCTGAAGGAAGCTATTGCCCCGGAACCGGTGTTGCGGCTGCCTGATTTTGATTTGCCATTTGAAGTACACACTGATGCGTCGGATAAAGCGGTTGGTGGTGTGCTGGTTCAAGAGGGTCATCCAGTTGCGTTTGAGAGCAGAAAACTTAATGCTGCGGAGCAAAGATATTCTGCCCATGAGAAGGAAATGGTTGCTGTGGTGCATTGCCTTCAAATCTGGCGTGTCTACCTGCTTGGAACAAAATTTGTGGTAAGAACTGATAATGTTGCTAATACTTATTTTCAAACACAACAGAAATTAAGTCCTAAGCAAGCAAGATGGCAAGAGTTTTTAGCTGAATATGATTTTATGTGGGAACATAAGCCGGGTAGACACAATCAAGTAGCGGATGCTTTGAGTAGAAAAGATGTATTTGCTGCTATCTATCACATCACTAAACTTGAATCTGATTTCATTGATATGATTAAGTTATGTGCTGTGAATGATCCTTTGTATGTGAAGACAATGGGTCAAGTACGTGATGGTACAGTTAGGCGGTATTGGATCGAGGACGATCTGCTTTATTTTAAAGGGGGGAGGATCGTTGTGCCTCAGGGTGCTGGTTTGCGTCGTGATCTCTTAAAAGAGACGCATGACACTATGTGGGCAGGCCATCCCGGTGTTGAACGGATGATGGCGTTGTTATCTCGATCTTATTTCTGGCCTAAAATGGAAGATGATGTTGAAGCCTATGTAAAAACTTGTTTAGTATGTCAGCTAGACAAGACGGAAAGGAAGAAGGAAGCGGGATTGTTGCAGCCTTTACCCATTCCGGACAGACCGTGGGTTTCAGTTTCTATGGACTTCATTAGCGGCTTTCCAAAAGTGAACGGTATGTCTTCGATTATGGTTGTTGTAGACAGATTTTCCAAGTATGGAGTCTTTATTGCTGCCCCTATTGTGTGTTCATCTGAAGTTGCTGCCGAGTTATTTTATAAGCATGTGGTCAAGTATTTCGGTGTTCCAAATGATGTAGTGAGTGACAGGGATGCTCGGTTTACGGGTCGGTTCTGGACTGCTTTGTTCAACATGATGGGGACTGATCTGAAATTCTCAACAGCAAATCACCCGCAAACTGATGGACAAACAGAAAGACTCAACCACTTGCTGGAAGAATACTTAAGGCATTATGTGTCGGCAACGCAGAAAAATTGGCTTGAGCTGTTGGATAGTGCACAATTCTGTTACAACTTGCACAAATCATCAGCTACTGAAATGAGTCCGTTTGAAATTGTGTTGGGCAGGCAGCCAACAACTCCTTTGGAAGTGGCAAAACAGAAGACGGGAGGCAAGTGTCCAGCGGCTTATAGATATGCTCGTGAGAAGCAGGAATTGCTTGATGAAGCGGCTGACAGCTTGAGGAAAGCCTCAAAGAGAATGAAGAAGTATGCTGATCGACGTCGACGTGATGTTGAGTTCGATGTCGGAGACAAAGTGTTGCTGAAACTTACTCCTCAGATTTGGAAGAAAATCAGCAGCAAGACGGTTCATCATGGCTTGATTCCTAAATATGATGGGCCATTTGAGATTGTCAAGAAGGTGGGTGATGTTGCATACCGGCTGAAGCTACCTGATAGGCTAAAGGTACACCCGACTTTTCATGTGAGTTTCTTGAAACCTTACTTTGAAGATGCTACTGATCCGGACAGGAACAAAAGTAAACGGGCACCTCCTGTGGTGCGCAAACAGTTTGAGGTGAGCGTTGAAAAGATTTTAGATCACCGGACGTTGGGCATGAGCAAGAAGAACAGGCGGACAGAATTCTTAGTGCAATGGAAGGGACAACCTGAAAGTGATGCTACTTGGGAGAAAGCTGCTTCATTGTGGCAGTTTGAGAAACAAGTGCAGGCCTATCTTGATTCTGCCTCGTCGAGGTCGACGAGTTCATCTGGTGGGGGTGGTTTGTTAGCCCCTTGATTCGGTTGCTCGGAATTGACATGGTTGAGACAGGGGATTTGCATGATGGCCCTTGGCTCAACCTAAGTGGGAACATCGTGTATCGGCTAAGTATGTGTGGGCATGACTTAGGTTGTGAGCAGCGTGCGTGGGTTGCGTTGCTATCTCATGTGTGGGCATGAAGACGGGACGGATGGAACTTGGCAAGGACTTTGACATGGCATTGCATGTCAAGGCAAAACAAGGCAAGGCAAGACAAAGCAAGGCAAGGCAGTAGAACGAGGGAAACGGCTAAGGCGTGGGCGTTGGCTAAGTGTGACCGTGGCACAGTCAGCTAGACTTGTGCGTGCAGGCAGCTAAAGATGACGTTGGCTCAGTGCAACGTTATGCAGTAACGAGACTTAGAATTTGGCTAAGTGTTGGGGCGCAGCTGAAGCTATTCAGGCCATGTGCAGGGCACATGGACGGCGGTTACAAGCAGTTTTGCAGTTCCTATGTTTTAGGGCAGTTGTGCCTATGTGTAATTTGTCTTGTATTTTAATTATATGGATAATTATTGTTGCCTATGCAGTTTGGGATGTAAACTGCCTTAGTGTGCTGTCCAAAAACGTGGCTGCCAAGTGTCCTAGTCTAAGGCTGGCTATATACATGGCTAAGCAAAGGCAAAAACACTAGAGAGTGATTTTTTCCTAAGTGTTCAGATTGTGTGAGTCTTTGTATACGAGTTTAATACAAAGTTGGGCGAGATTTTGCCCGTAAATCTGTGTGTGCTGATTGTTCTACTTGTCCCTAAGTTATACTAAGTCATTGAACCAAAACCAAAACAAACAACAAACGATTAGGCTGAAACAGTGCGGACTGTTTGCCGTGCGGGTTTAAGTGCGAAAAATTTAACCCCGTAACACACGGGACCATAAGGAGCTCCAAATTCTGGAATTGGGATTAAAACTTAAACACTGGCGGATAAGTATACTATTTTGTAAATCAAGGTTTTCTTAATATTTTGGGACAATTACATTGAGAGATACCCCACTCATGAAAATTATCAAAAAAGACCCCTATTTTGCTACCTTACATGACATAGCACTCCCTCCCTTTTTTTAAATTTTTTCTTTCACTCCATAGCACCCCTTTATAAAGAAAAAAAACCCTAGCCCCCATTTTTTCTCTCCTCCTTCCCTCCTCATTTTTCTCTCTTCTCTTCCCCATTACACATAATCCCCCCCCTCCTCCCCCACTCTTCCACCACTGCCCCACCGTCATCCCCTCTCCTCCAAACCACCGATGCCGCTGCTTCTTCTTCTTCTTCTTTTCGGTTTTTTTTTTTTTTTTTTTTTGCTTTTTGAATAGCAATGTTGATTTTCGTTGTATATTCCGATCCAAACTCCGGTGAGGAGTTTATTTATGAACTTTCTTTTTTTTTCTTCACTTTTATCATAAAAATTCATTGAGATCTACTAGGTTTTTATTAAAACTTTTGTTTAATATTTAGATCTAGTGTTTTTCTTGTATAAAACTGTATAGATATGGGATGTTTGTTAAGCTTTTGTGTAAAAGCTGCCCGAAGCACTGTTTAAAGTCAGTTTTGTGAGTTTATACACTTTTATACATTTTTATACAAGTTTATACAATTCTGTAAACGTGTATAAAAATGTAATAAATCTGTATATGTGCGCATTAACTGTGTATAAAACACATTCTATGCATTGTAAATTTTGTATAAAGTTGTATATGCGTGTATGAACAATGAATAAAATAGTATAAATTTCAGATTCGTGCACTTTTATGGATGTTTTATATAAATTTATATTTTTTGTGTATATTTTTGTATTTTTCCTCTTGCATACACAATTTTATATGTATTTACATGTATAATTTATTATTTTGATAGATTTAGGTGTATAAAATTATCAAAAAATAATTATTTAAACAAATCCACAAATAAAATAAACAAATCCGGTGAATTTTTTGTTTTTCGGCCACCGCCGGCCGGCGGCGGCAGCGGTGGCAGGTCGGTTTTTGGTGGTGGGGCAGTGGTGGGGGAGTGGCTCCTAGGATTTTTAGTTTGAATGGGTGCTATGTTATGTAATTTTGAAAATAAGGGTGCTATAGATTAAATGTGACCCCTCATTTGTAATTTTGTGTTGTGGGCTGTCTAGTTTTGAAAATTCTCCTAATATTTTGTTGAGTGGCCCTGATGGCCGGCAATGTTTTAGTTTTAGACCCACGGAGGAAGTGTTTAATTTTACCTTTTTATGGCAATATTAAAGTTCTCCTAAATACGACAACTTAATTTGCCATGTTTTAAAGTTCTAGTGATTTTAAAAAAAAAATTATAGACCAAATAAATCCCAATTACAATCCAAACATGCAGGTTTGCTTTCTTGCCGAAATTGATGAGTAGCCAATTTTGGACGCCTTAAGTGAGTATTATCCAATATTTCAAAATTAATTGAGAAATAATTTAAAATTTGCGTGCACACTTACACTTTATTAGCGTTGGCAAAATACCCTGACTATTCTCAGTATATTATATTGGACTTTGGACTTTGAACTAGCAAGTTCAAAGTCTCATTAATTTATACTGGCTTCATGTTCAAAGTCTCTCTATATACTGGGACTTTAAACTAACATATTCAAGGTCCCAGTATTTTATTTTATGATAGTGTTTAAGTGACTCCAGTATTTTATATTGGGACTTTTTCGGAGCTGGCTAGTCTTTAAACAGCTTTGCGTCTCTGGCTAGTATTCAATTAGAGCGGTGCAAACAGACTACGGGACAAAAATTTTACCCAAATTTTGGGGGATTTACAAAAATAAGACATGTTACCACTCTTATCACCTTTTTTGCCTTAAAAAATATCTTCAATTTTTAGCCCGGCTCCAGACAAACTCATGGTGATCGCCAAGTCTTACTAGCAGTCGGACCTGGCACGATCACCAAGAGTTTTCAATTGTGACTTCATGCTATCCAAGGTTTTCTGTTTGGTTTTGGCCCCTGATATAGAGTTTTTTTTCACTATATACTCATGAAATGCAAAGTATTTACAAGTTATTATCCATGAAATTAAAAGTATTTACACAACCTATCCATTTATTACTGTATACATTTGTTATACTTTATGAGTGTATACTTTTAAGGTATACTGCATAAATAATAGTATATAAGTCTAGATATGAGTGTATACCTTTAAGGTATACTGTATAAATAATAATATACAAGTCAAGATGAGTAGGACATGTAAATAGTTTATGCGTAGAGTTTGTAAATATGAACTTATGGGTAGATGTGGATAAATATTTTAATTTTTATGGATATTTTCGTAAACCTTCCCACTTATGAAAAGATGTAAAGGACTGACTATAACTTTTAACAAGGCAAAGACCTCGGATTAAATATGATTTTGTTTCCCAAAAAGCTCAATGATTGATCAAAAGTAAACTTGTTCGAATATGCTTCTACATCTGAAGGTGTAATGTCTCTAAAAGTAAAATGATGGCAGCTGATTGACAATGAAATGAAATGCTAAATGTTGGTGACAAACAATTAATATAGGATTAGTGGATTCTTACCAGAAACATAATGTTGAATGTGACAACCCATCAAATTACATATTTGGTAAATTTGTAAGCCTAAGTCCTAACATATGGCTAGCTAGTTTAGTAACCTTTTTTTTTTTTAAAACAAGGAAAGAATAAAACATGATCGTCTGGGTACTTTTACCTGTAATTGTTGGATAATTTTCATGGGCTCTGGAATGAAAGTCCCAAGTATGTATTCCATGTACTCCGAATAGTTTAAATTTGCTTCGTGTATGAATCATTTCTTTCTGTTCTGTACAAAAAGACCTTAAACCCTATTCAGTATTCAATAAGAAGCCATTCGAATTCAAAATTTAAATTTATTTTATTCAACTTTTTAAGATTTCTAACGCTAAACTCATTATAATTTAAATAAATTTAACTAAAATGATCAAATATATGGTTCACATAAATACTACCTACTACTTCGTATCACAGACACAAGATACATGATATGTTCCACTAGGGGCTCACTAAAAATTATAGTAACAGGAGTCTTTTTGAGACGCATCATTATTTTGTCACCTTCCACTTGAGCAGTGTGCTCATATTTGGTTCCCCATTTTGACTTAATAAATTTCCTTTTCCTCATCATCATACTTTCCAATTAAACCCCAAAAGTCCAGTACGTGCCCTGCTTTTTTGGCTTTAGGTTTCATATCAACGATTCACATGAAAAAGGATTTTAAACCGCGTGATATGTACTTTACTACTTACTCATTATGTAGTGTTGTTTGTCTTTTTGACTTAGTGATTTGATTGCCGCAACCAAAAGAAGCCCACAGAGTACTGCCTTTTTTACCATAGTGTTTGTGCCCACTTGTCCATAATAAGACAATGTATAAAATGGAGTACTAGCCAGCTCTGTCGTAGCCAAACTAAGATTACTTCTTGTAGCAATGGCTGGTCCTTTCTTTCGTTTATTTCTGGCTTTTCTTTGCTTTTCTCATATTGCCATCTGCTTGCATGCCGTCCCAATTACAAGTAAGTTTATCAAGTACTTATATCATAGAGGAGTAATTACTGAGTACTAAATAAGCGTAATTAACGTCTTCTTTTTCTCCTTTCTTTTGTTGATCGCTGATGATTATTTATGTATGTATCATGATTGTGTTGATCACAGGAAGCAGAAGTCTGGTACTTGACAAAACTCAAGAGCATAAGGTGTTAGAGAAGACCCCTATGGTACATTATACTTCTCCAACTTTAATTTTGCCAATAGAAAGTTATATTTTCCTTATACAATATAATATCTAGGATCAGTCTGATAGAAATGTTTAATTTTAATGGTTAGGCAAATACGAAGGAGAGCTTGGAAGTAGATGAAACAATAAGAAGATTACTGGCCGAGGCTGCAGAGATCAATGATTATCCAGGTTCTGGGGCTAATAATCGCCACACTCCAAGGCCACAACTAGGAAGAGGCTGCGTTGAATGCTAGATCATACAGTAGTTATTAACTTAATTAGGAGTGCTATGTCAAGAAATGATGCAACTTAGCAACATTTTCATCCTAATTGGCTCATATTTTGACTAGCTAATTAAGAGGGTTGTATCATCATCTTCTGAGATAATTAGTACTACTTATAGTATATCATTTTAGAAAGGAGTTGCTGAACTATGGAGGATTAAGTGATTAACTGATTAGCAGGAGTATGTATGTGCTATATATATGTAAGTGTGGACTTTCATCGACCATCCATTAGATGAAATCACGTTAAATCTAAATGTTCTGATCGTAATATCCATTTTAATCATTCCTATTCATATAAAGATAGTATTATACAGTGCTCAATTTCATCAAATTTAAAATGAATAGCGTGTGCCTGGTTCCAATCATTCAAGTTTAGAGAAGTTCTGGATAGTTATAATTGTTATTTTTAAATATGTTTAACGGATTGTGTAGTTTCTTTTCGGTATTTATCACTAGTATCGATCATTTTCTTTTATTTACTTGCAACTGGTAATATAAAAGTAATACTCAAATATTTTATGATATTGCATTCTTAATGAATTTTTTGAAGAAAAAAAGAATCACCGCGTTTTATTGTCATTGTGTGGGAAGGAGGGTAATGGGAGAGGTTTATTTTGGAGCCAAATTATAAATTTAAAGTTTGGTTGAACCTTATTTTACCGATAAATTTCGATCCTTTTCAAATGCATGACAATTTTTTGTTAATGTCACTCTTAATGCAACTTCAGAGAGTGGGGCAAACGGCAAATCAGTCCCTTTCAAATTGTTAGTGTTAGACAGCCAAAGATTTACTAATAATGTTAGAATATATGCATATTAGGTTAAGTAATCTCAAGCACCTTAAATATCTTTGAGCAATTTGGCATATCATGTTATTATAAGGAGAAGTGGGTTTTGATGTGGTAACCATTCACTTCTTTGCTACTGGCTCGCGTCATTTGTGTTATGCTTCACTTACGTGGTCCACGAAATATATAATGCTAAAAGATCATAGTACTATCTTTATTTGAAAGGCAGCAGGAGACATTCTTGAAGTTGTATAAAATACTATTATATGGGGTTGAAATCTTTAGTGCATAGACAATTTAACATCGCATGCCATAATTAAAAGAAGGGCAATTCACAAAACTATACAAACTAACATTTTTTTTTACACTAAAATGTCAACATTTTCCCATTTTCAAAACATAGCAACATTTTTTTTGAAAACATAACAAAAATGCATAAAAGGGTGCTAAAAACCCTAGATCTTGCTTCTACCACCCCAGCCACCTCCCCCATCACTGCTGCCGCCTCTCAGCCGGCGGCCACCGGCTGCCTCCGCCGCCAGGTCGCCGGAAAATTCATTTTTTATTTTTTTTTGTATTTTTTTGTATGTCTTGTGTATTTTCAGTGTATAAACATGTATATTTTGTGTATGGCTATTGTGTGAATATACATACACAAGCCATACACAACATATACAAAAGAAGAAACACAAATATACACTTATACTTATTGTATGTGAGGTGTATATCTAGTGTATGTCCGGTGACATACATTGGATATACACATGAAAAACAGTTTTTTTTGCCTCCCCCACCACCACCAACAACCACCGTACACCGCCTGAGAATCAACAAACAAACATACATTTTTCGTTTTGTATGTAAAGTGTATACCCAATGTATGTCCGGTGACATACGCCGGACATACATGGGGTATACGCATTACATACAATCTCTTTGCCGTCAAAAACACCAAACATACACCACTACCACCGTAACCCCGCCGTGTCTCACCGAAAAATTCGAAAAACCAAAAAAAAAGTACCAAAGCAGCCGGATCTTCACCGGAAAACACCGGATCTGCTTTGCACTAGCAGATCCGGCGCCGCCGGAGCTCAGGCGAGCAAAACCAGCAGCAGCAGCGCGACGACGGGGCATGGGGAGGGGATGCCGGTGACGGTGGTGGTAGGGTCACAGTGGGGTGTGGGTTTGGAGAGAAGGGAGAGAAGAGAGAAGGAAGAGAGAAGGGAGAGAGAATGAACCTAGGGTTTTTTATGACATGTTTGGTAGCATTTTTAAAAATGTTGCTGCGTTTGGTAAAGTGAAAAAATGTTGCTATGTTTTTAAAAAAAGTACCCTAAATTGATATAGAGTGTAATTTGCCCTTAAAAGAATTAATTCAGTCTTTTGGGTTGTTCGTCTAACTTGGACATCAATAATTTTATCGAATATTGGTACAACACCTTGAAAACTTACAGATTGCCGTAAGAAATTTAAACTACAGCAGAATACCAACAGAAGTAAAGTAGTTGACTATAATGTACAAGCATTATATATTCTTGTTTATCTCTTAGATTAATTATTATTCATCTTTAATTACTGGTACAGTCCTTACGTGTATCTGTAAGTCAACTTATAGTCCTCTCACACAGTATGGAGAAGTTTGTCGAGAAAGAGAAGCAGTAACTTGGTGGCATGCCCAGTTTTGCAAAAGAGCTACATCAAGAGTAGTGTCTTAATACATTAACAACTTGGTTTTATTAATGCTGAGCTAATGTGTGAAAATTCACTTTAGTAATCGCTATTTGCAAAATTAGAAACTCGGAAATTTTCTAAATAGCCACAAATCGAGTAATATTTTTCACATTAGCAACTTGGCAGCAACTCAACATTAATAACTAAGTTGCTAACGTGTTAAGAAAGGACGCTTACTATGCTATTTTATATAAAAAAAAAAAGTGGCATCTTCGCAAACACTTTCTATTTCTCCATTGCTTTGTTTTTTCTGTTCCAAACGATTCCAGAGCTGAACAAAAAAATACACAGGATTGACTCTTTTTTAGCAGTTTAATTGATTGAAATGACAATTAAGTGACTAAACAAGATAAGTCTTCCCCACACTCAGCTATAAAATAAATCAGCACAAAAGGCCCGCGTATCCTGAATTAATCAGCATTAAAACATTAAATAGTTAGCTATTTCTCGTAGAATGATTTAAACAATACATTGATTATAACACGAAGTTGTACATTGGAAGTGAAAGAAAGTATATCACAAAATCTATTGTCCATCATCCGATGAAGGACCTGTGGCTGGTGTAGGGGGAGAAGCATTAGTCTGGTTAGGCCTCAAAAATCCGAGCTTTTTAATGAGTTCTTTAGCAATTAATTCATTAGCACTATCAGAAGGGTGATACTCATCCCAAAAAACATATTTGCTTCTGTCACTACACAATGTAGATGCTGGAATACACGTCAAAGCAGGTCGAATTCTTCCAAACGAGCAGCATGGTGAATCCGAGTTACTAAAACCTGCAATTTTACCAGATGGATTTAAGTTATACGCACTAATAATGTAAGCAATTTCCTTTTTTTTTATTATCAATATAATTTAAGTTTGTACCGTAATTGCCGGGATTAGTGATGACATCGTTGACAACATCATAAGCATCTCCAAACTTGTAGCTAGCATTTGGAAGAGTGCTGGACATTTCTGTGACAAGCTCGTTTGTTGCTTGGTTGAAGGCAAGAGCCAGCTGGTTAGTCCTGTCCTGACATTGACCATCTGTACTTAGAACCCTTTGTAGTGGAATGCACCCCATTGGTCCTAGCCCAAATACCATCAACTGCCTTGCCCCCATACTATGCAACAGCTACAAGAATTGAAAAAAGAAGAAGAAAAAGTTATTGCTACATAAGCAACAGAGTTAAATGAAAAAAGATCTAAATATTTATGGCTTACAATAAGTTGTGCCCTGAGAGTGTCCATTAAGTACTGAATGAAAGATTTATCATTGTATGTCCAAGAATCATTGTAAACTGGCATTAAGTAATTGTTAATGAAATCATTGCTTCCCAGGGCTACCACGTATTGAGCTTGTTGGAAAAACTTGTCAGCTTCTTTGCTTCCAATTTTTTCTCTAATTAAGTCTTGTGTTCCTTGAAACAACTCTATTTGCTTGTATAAGGAAAATCTCTGAATCTGCATTTACAATTCATCACACTTCAACATCTATGCATAAAATAATTACTAATGTAAAAGAAAATGGATGTAATTGACAAGCTGATCGGACAACTAGTTACTTACGAACAAGGAGCCTGTCTCGTTTAGAATGCCACCACCACCAGATGCAAAATTGACACCATTATCCAGTATAACGTCTTCTGTTAACGATTGATCCAGATAAGCTGGTGGCCTTGGAAGCCCCAATTCATCACCTGCACGATAGATATATCGTTAACAGTTAACACTGGCTTAGGTACTTTAAATAACATCTAATTAGTTTATCACTTCGATTGTAATATACTAGATTGCAAATGTTACCTATTATATCAGCAACAGTACGTCCATTGCAAAATCTTCCATTAGGCAATCCACTCCCAAAATCAATACCATACCATGGCAAGTTTGCACGAGCAAGGCTTTTGGAGAGGTAATTGTTGTTGCCTACATCTGAGAGTGAGTCTCCAAAGATAAATTGCACAATCTTGCAATTGCAGTCTCCAATTAGAATTGTTAAAATGGTCACAAAAATTGTTAAAGTCAGCTTCATGTTTACTTCTAGCTACTTCTTAAGACTTGGGAAGTTTTTCGTAGGAATAACAAGGCATTGTTACCTTTTAAATGGTACAAAGAAAAGGATAGTGCAAGAATCTGGTGGGACAATCCAGAGCATCAGCTGGGGAAGTTGAGATAGTTTTGGTGAAATAAAGATTGTTTTTTAAAGAGAAATTGGAGATAAAGAAGGTAGCAAAAGTTTGATAAACCAACCGTTAGAGAAATTCAAACCTACTACATCTACCTTTTGAGTTCTGTTACAACGATCAACTCTAATAGACATAAGTTTTTTATTTTCTATGGGTCATTAGATTCAGTCTTCTGATATCATATGTATAGTATGAAGTGGTAAGTTGACCTACCAGGTGAGTTTGAATTTTGGAATGAAGCTTAGTTATATGTATGCCTTTCATACATTAACAGTCAAACAGAGTGCATGAAATTGTATCACCAAATTATTGGACTTATTTCTGAACTTGTACGAATTTCCACTGGAGAGTTGTGATACAAAATCCAATCCCCTCTTAATTATAAATGAAGCCCAAGTTATTTATCCAGTCCAAAACTTACTTAAGGCGCTAGCCCAAGATATTGGAGTTAAACTTTTTTTTTTTAAGTTCCCACCTGATGTCCGGTATCCTCATTAGAGTTAAACTTATTTAAGGCGTACAGCTGAAACATGGCAGATAGAATCACCCGTCATCCAATTTTTAACGTCAGGCTCAGTTTGCCCCTTTTAACAAACTGTCGACACTATCAATAATTACAATTGTTAATCCAACCCACGGCGAGCTAATATAAGTTCAATTTTGTACCTTCATTTTTCTAATATGCATATTAGTTCATGATCAGTTCTAAGTTATGTTGAAATTAATGAGAATTGATTATGATATCTTTATCCCAATTTGTGGTAGAAAGTTTGCTTCGGCACAAAATATACTAATCAAACCATAGTATCAAAATGCGTCAAAATTGCCCACATGAAATAGAAAAGGAAACAAAAAGTAGATTAAAATAATGAAAACGTTGTTGGTATCATAAACCTAACCTAGAGGATAGAGAAAAATCACATGATATTATAGGCTGAAATTTTTGATGACCTTTTTCACTAAAGAAGGAGTGGCTCTTATATAAATTATTAAGTGACATTCAATAAAAATAAAGTCGTGAAAATATTATTAAATAATTGTTAAAAAAAAAGCAATATTGAGACCGAATAAAAAAAAATATGCCATCAAAATTGGAATAGATGGTGAAGTATAGTAGTAGTAAGTACTATTTGAGAATGTACAAAGAAAGAGAACAATCTATACTTGATTTTTCAAGACAAAAAAAATCTGCCAAGTCTTGTATGTAATAACGAATGAAACTCTAGCATAAATCTGCGATTTTTTCTTCAAAATGATATTTAGATGCGCTATTTGTGAATTGACTAATTACTATAGAGCTGAGCTCTGTGAGCCACATTTATCAAAAGTACCTTCATAACTTACGTGGCAGAATGTAAGCCACTTGGTCTCCATGCAAAAAATCAGAGTTCCCATACAATGGAAAAGAAAACAAAAACACCAAATCAAGAATCTATCCCCACATTATCCAAATCCAATCTTAGCCCTCCATTTCATTTCATCAACGGTACTCATCCCCTTAATATCTCCAACCATATCCATCAAATTCTTGCAAACTTCATAAAAACACCACACTTTCACTTACTGTCCCATTCTTACACTAAAACAAACCATGGCTTCCATTGCTCTCAAAACATTCACTGGCCTCCGCCAATCTTCACCGGAAAACAATTCAATCACTCTTTCTAAACCCATCTCCACCCAACACCACCGTCGTTTCCGTGTCAATTGTTCCAAGTCCAGCCCAAGAGTCACTGGCCGCAACCTTCGTGTTGCGGTTGTTGGTGGAGGCCCAGCTGGTGGTGCCGCCGCTGAGACACTCGCTAAAGGCGGTATTGAAACGTTCTTGATCGAACGTAAGCTTGATAACTGCAAACCATGCGGTGGCGCTATACCACTTTGCATGGTGGGTGAATTTGACCTTCCGTTAGATATTATTGACCGTAGAGTTACTAAAATGAAAATGATTTCACCATCCAACGTGGCAGTTGACATTGGTCAAACCTTGAAACCTCACGAGTACATTGGTATGGTGCGTCGTGAAGTACTTGATGCTTACCTTCGTGATCGTGCTGCTGAATCTGGAGCAACTGTACTTAACGGTTTGTTTCTAAAAATGGACATGCCAAAATCTCAAAATGCACCTTATGTTTTGCACTATACTTCTTATGATTCCAAAACTAATGGTGCTGGTGAAAAACGTACCTTAGAAGTTGATGCTGTTATAGGAGCAGACGGGGCAAATTCACGTGTTGCAAAATCAATTAACGCTGGTGATTATGAATACGCTATTGCATTTCAAGAACGTATTAAAATTTCTGATGATAAGATGAAGTATTATGAGAATTTAGCTGAAATGTATGTTGGTGATGATGTGTCACCTGATTTTTACGGTTGGGTTTTTCCTAAATGTGACCATGTTGCTGTTGGTACTGGAACTGTTACACACAAAGCTGATATCAAGAAATTCCAGTTAGCTACAAGATTGAGGGCTGATTCAAAAATTACTGGTGGGAAAATTATTCGAGTTGAGGCTCATCCAATTCCTGAACATCCTAGGCCAAGAAGATTGCAAGATAGAGTTGCATTAGTTGGTGATGCAGCAGGGTACGTGACCAAATGTTCAGGTGAAGGTATTTATTTTGCTGCCAAGAGTGGACGTATGTGTGCTGAAGCAATTGTTGAAGGGTCAGAAAATGGGAAGAGAATGGTTGATGAGAGTGATTTGAGGAAGTATTTGGAGAAATGGGATAAGACTTATTGGCCAACATATAAGGTTCTTGATATCTTGCAAAAGGTATTTTACAGGTCTAATCCAGCTAGGGAGGCATTTGTTGAAATGTGTGCTGATGAGTATGTGCAAAAGATGACATTTGATAGCTATTTGTACAAGAAAGTTGCACCAGGGAACCCCCTTGAAGATTTGAAGCTTGCTGTGAATACCATTGGAAGTTTGGTGAGGGCTAATGCACTTAGAAGAGAGATGGACAAGCTCCGTGTATAATTAAGAGGATCAGTATCATACTAAGATGTTTTAAACTTTATTTATTTGTAATTGAAGAACTTATTTCTCGGATTACTTTGTATTTCTGTAATCTTTGAGTTGAGCATTATTGAAGCTAGTTTAATCGGTGAATTCAGATTTAGTACCAAAGTAACTGAACTATGTACCTGGGTAACTTGTTCAATTATGCCAAATTAAGACGGAAAGGCATTCTATCAAGAAATAAAAATTATAGTAACTTAAAAATAACGATTATAATTACTTAAAATGTTATCATTATTCAATTTTCTAGAGAAATTCGTAGTTATGGAAGGAGTAATTGGGAAGGATTAGAGTAGAAGAAGTGTTATGGTAATTGTTTACTGATGTACGATCAAGGGAAAATTTTATTATATGCCTCACACAAATATGACATGGCGCGTGAGGTATATAATAAAAATTTTCGATTACTTATGTGTTTTTTTGGGTCCCAAAACATGGTAGTGTATTTTTTTTAGTAGGCGTTTGGAAAGTTAGATTAATTCATTATATGCAACTATAGAGCATAATTAATTATCATTTGTGAGAGTTTAAGAACAGCCTCACAAGTCACAGTCATGCTGATTTCCAGCGGTGTGAGGATGACTGTAATCCATGTAATAGTGGCATGTAGAGGTCTACACGCATTAGTATTTTATATTTTATTCTATATAAAATACACATATTACCAATATTTAATACTATGACGACTGACATTGCCTTAGTTATGCAAAATTAATTTTACTTTTTACGGCCCTACCAGAAACCGGATTAATTATTTTATACAGTAACTATTTTTCTAATTACTCAGACCAACCAAAAATTGTATTAATTAGATTTTATTCTCAAATTATTTCTCGTAATCTCTCTTGCCTAAGGCACTTAGGTTGTAGTCCGAAGAAGAAAAAATGAAAGCGTCCATCTTTTCAATGTTAGGTTTATGCACCAATAAGGTGAGGCTCAACAAAGACAAGAGCCTAACAACTATTAATTAGGCACGAAATCTAAAATATTGTTCAACTTTATTTAATACCAAGAGACGATGTAGTGGATTACTAATTACTCTCTCCGTTTCAAAAAGGATGAACCTATTTTCTTTTTAGTCTGTTTAAAAAAGAGTGACCTCTTTCTAAATTTGGAAAGAATTTTCACTTTTACTCATCCCTAGATGATTTGTAGCCACACAAATATCTATAACTTATTTTAGACCACAAATTTCAAAAGTCTTTCATTCTTTATTAAATTCCGTGCAAAATCAAATAGGTTCATATAAAGTGGAACGAAGGGAGTACTAATTTAAATTCAAATAGTAAAGAATAATCTTAATTTCGAAATTAAGCGTTGTAACAAGTACTATACTAATATTAATTGAAAGTTGAAACTCTCGAACGTTACAAAATAAAAAAGTAAAAAAGGCGATAGAAAATGGACGGATGAAAAGTAAGGAATAAAAGGACAAGGAGGAAGGTAGATTCCATTTAGTGGCTACCGTTAAATATAGATTCAGTGTCGTCACTCGATGTGATCGAGGCCCGTTGACGGAGAGCCTTAAGAAAAGTACATACACCTACTCAGCGTGTATCTACGTGAAAACATACCCTTTTTAATCCTCGTGTCTATTCACTCGCCTAACCTCCTAAATATCTCTTTTAAGTCCAAATTCATTCTCTCCTTTCCTTTTCCTAATTTCTCCAGCCTTCATTTCTCTTTCTAGCTCCGCCGTATTTTTTCATAAGGTAATTTTATTTCATTTATGCCCTTAATGTATCTTTAATTTCGTCAATTCTTTTATGAATTCTATTTTTTTTCATGTCTTATTATTATTTTTTATTATATCTGGAGTTTTATGGAATCGTTTCGTTGATTTTTAATTTGGAATTCAATAAAATGTAGTAGCTGTTATGTAAATCAATTTTATTTTCTGTGTTTTTGTGTGTTGAATTCTGGATCTGTTGCAATTTTTGCTTGCATGTTTGAAATTGATGCTTGATCTGAACTTCTTGTGTTAGCTCTGTAATAAAACAGAACAGAGTTACCCGGTACTTGTGACGGTGGGAGTTAGCAGGTACCCCATGGAATTAGTAGTTGCATGCAACTTGGCTCGGACACTGCGGTTATTAGAGGAAAAAAATACTAATGATTAATTTTTAAGACTCTTAAACTTAAAAAGTACTTAACTAATTCTAGCTCCTACCTGTTAGTTACTACTGTTCAAGCTAAACTATTCCTGCCAGCTGTGAGCTCTTAGCCGAATTCTGGATCTTATCGGGTATAGTGCTTTTTCGGTTTTCTGTTAATATATGCTTGTCTTAGGCATTGTCGTACTTAATCAGCCCTATTTGATGAATTTTTCGTGTCTGCACAGCTTATTGTCCATGTTAATTCATTGACTGTTACAATCCATTCGTCATGTTTCAGTGTCCATGTTAATTCATTGACTGTTACAATCCATTCGTCATGTTTCACAGAAATAGAAAGCCACGCTTTATATCTAGAATACACTCTTACAGTTAACTTGTTTGATTTCTACTTTTGCACTCAATAGGCAGCTTGACTAATTTCCCCACATATGAGATTCAAATGTAGATAAATTGATGTGTAGAAAATAATACCTATAGTTGGGGAAGAGAAGTATTTCGGTTTGTATCCTGTCTATGTGCTTATCGTGCTGAAATTCCCCTGCATCATTGCACTATTTTGGCCTTCTCTTTCCTTTGCAAGTAAGGTCCAACTTTCTCCAATATTTGTTTCTCTATCACCTCTCCGGATTCCATGTTTTCTGAGGAGTCGAGCATAGCTTACGTGTAAGACATGCATGCCTCTGTCAGCTTCTTGGAGCTTTTGAGTCCTATATTTTATTGGCAACAGGGTGGCAGCAAAGACATATCTGCAATCAGCCTTTTTTACTTTCTGTTCGCTCTACTCTTTTGAACCACTTATGGATACAAGTTCTGGAAGTGTGTCTTCTTAAGTGAAGGTTTTTTTACTGGTGTGAACCACAACCTGGAGTCTGTAACTCTTTTGGGATAAAATGATGACGGTTAAGTCCCTTGTGCTAGTTATTTTTGTGGAAGAGTTTGTTACGGCAACTGCTGTGGCAAAATAATTGGCTTGATTGTCTGATTAGCTAAGGTGACAAGCAAATTATTCCACTCGAAGCTACAGATGTGTTCTGCTATTTCTGCTGATGTAGTCTTTTTAGTTGCAAGCATTGTGCTATACCATTAGCTTTTGGCAGCACCATAGCTGTGTGATTAAGGATTTATCTATTTAATCTCCATATCAATATCTGCACTCTTGTTTTGGCATAGTTTGGTCCGCCTTCTAGTTTCTTTAGTACATATAGATACTACGTGTCATGGATTTTCAGTTTTTGGCTGTCTATACAATGTCAACCTTTGTAAAGCAGAATACTCAACCCATTGATAACCCTCTTGTTTTTGAAACAGTTTTCCTACTTCGTAGTATATTCAGTTAACTCATTGACTGATACCATCCATTCATCATCTTTCACAGAAATAGTGAGTCAAAGAGGATATCCGATCTTGATAGTTATAGGTGCCTGATGCATGCATAATATCCAGAAATACACTCTTACAGCTTGAATTTTTTTGACTTGTTATATCTCTACTTTTGCACTCAACAATCAGCTTGTCCAATTCTCCCACATCTGAGATTCAAATGTGGATAAGTTCCTGAGTTGAAAATAATATCTATAGTTGGGGGAGGAAAAACATTTTTTGTTTATACCCTGTCTATGTGCCCTTATCGTGCTGGAATTCCTCTGCATCATTACTATTTGGCCTTCTCTATCCTTTGCAATCAGGGTCCGTCTTGCTCCAATATTTATTTCTCTATCAGCTCTTCGGAGTCCAAGTTTTGGTAAGAGTAGAGTGGAGCAAAGCTTATGTGTATGACGTGGATGTTTCTATTGTCTTGTTGGAGCTACCGAGTCCGTAGCACTATCTGTCACTTGCTTTTGACACAGTTTGGTCTACCTTCTAGTTTCTTTAGTACGTGATAACTCTGTAGATATGTGTCATCGATCTTCAGATTTTGACTGTCTATTTAATGTCAACATTTTTATTAAAGCAGAATACCCAATTCGGTAGTATGTTCCCTCTTGGTTTTGTAACAGTTTTCCTACTTTGTAGTTTATTCAGTTGATCCCTCTGTTTCAGATTGGACCGTGGGTTTTCAGTGTTTGGCTGTGTATAGACAATGTCAATCTCTTTTAAACAGACTCCTCCCACTTACGTCTTTGCATCTTTCTCTAAGTCGACATCTGATTTTACTGCACTTCTACACTTTTTGGACCCACTTTCACATGTTCCAATCTTATCATTTAGCATATAGCATGGCGACACTAGTTCATCCAATCAATATTCAGGCAACATATTTTCTGAACCATCTTGTTAAGTGTTAAGTGTGCTATTGTTTATCATCTACCCCTATTCCAGAAGCTGGATGTTGACTTATAGTTCCTTAATCACTATATGTGCATCCCGAGTTCGTTCTTTTACCAAAAAAAAAAAAAAGTTCATTCTGTTGCACATATATGCTCAAACTCTCTGTATTATACCTTTTTATTCCCATAGGGCAGACTAAATGTTTACCTGTTTTGTGACATGCTGACATGTGCTAGCCTATACCTATCAATTTAGAGGGGAGAACATCAATTTTATGATTTTCATTAGGAATTTAAGGATTTTCTGAATGCTATTTTCACCTTTACAACACTATCTATCCTATTTAGCGAGATAATATTTTTCCAAATGTGCTGATGTATCACTAAGTGTTAGGAGAACAATGATAGAAATGATGCTCAAGGTTACGTAGCCAATGAACAGTAATTGTTAATACTTGTTTTAGAAACTGTAAGGAAGATCCTTCAAGTGATAAACTAGAGGAAGATAGGAAGAACCTGGATTTCTGGAAGAAAGAGAAGCCTATTTCACTTAACCTTCTGTGCGCCTTTTAGATGTGAAGTTTGTGTATTATGGAAAATTGAATGAAGCACCCAATGGCATGTACATAGTATTGATTCATTAGTATTCCAATTCATACAATGTCTCATCCCACTGTGAGTTCTTTCTTCTTGATCTTGAATTAGTGGCACAGCTTTGCCTGATATGACAGACATAAGATATCTCAAACTCAATTCCCATCAGCTGATAAATTTATACTGTCATGTCCTATGTCACAACATGTCGAACTTAAAAAAGAAAAAAAAAAGCCTTTCCCTGTGAGGTGCTAGCTAGCAGTACTCTATTTTCAGTGAGAGCTAACGACCCAGATTAATAGGAGCCTAGTGCATGCTCTCTTTTATTCTGTAAATGCGTGACTATCATGCACAGTTCAAGTAATCTCAGCATATTCTACTTTTCGTTTCATCCTAAAATGCTTGACAAGTACTAACATCGCCTTTCTTCTTTGCAGGGTCTGAAATGGCAGCAACATCAGCAACTACTTTTTCAGTTGGCTCAACTACATCTCTTGGATGCAAAGGGAGCTCATTGTCACAATCAAAAGCCTTTGGTGTGAAATTTAACTCCAAAAACAACCTTAGGAGTTTCAGTGGTTTGAAGGCTGCAACTACTGTAAGCTGTGAATCAGAATCTTCCTTTTTGGGGAAAGAGAGTGTTGCAGTCCTTAAACAATCTATTACTCCAAAGGCCCAAAAAGAAAACAAGGGATATGGGAACTGTGTTCAGCCTCAAGCATCTTACAAAGTGGCTATTCTTGGAGCCGGTGGCGGTATAGGCCAGCCATTGGCACTTCTGGTCAAGATGTCACCATTAGTCTCAGAACTGAATCTTTACGATATAGCTAATGTCAAAGGAGTGGCAGCTGATCTCAGTCACTGCAACACTCCTTCACAGGTTTCTGACTTCACTGGTGCTTCAGAATTGGCCAACTGCTTGAAAGGTGTAGATGTGGTTGTCATACCTGCAGGTGTTCCAAGAAAACCAGGTATGACACGTGATGACCTGTTCAACATCAATGCCAACATTGTGAAGACATTGGTTGAGGCTGTTGCTGATAACGCACCTGATGCCTTTATCCACATCATTAGCAATCCTGTTAACTCCACAGTGCCAATTGCGGCAGAGGTGTTGAAGAAAAAGGGTGTTTATGATCCTAAAAAGCTCTTTGGTGTCACTACCCTAGATGTAGTCAGGGCAAACACGTTTGTTGCTCAAAAGAAAAATTTGAGGCTTATTGATGTAGATGTCCCAGTTGTGGGAGGCCATGCTGGTATTACCATCTTACCTTTGCTATCAAAGACCAAACCATCAACTACTTTCACCGACGAAGAAGTGCAGGAGCTGACTGTGAGGATTCAAAATGCTGGTACAGAAGTTGTGGAGGCAAAGGCTGGTGCAGGGTCTGCTACACTTTCCATGGCATACGCAGCAGCAAGATTTGTTGAGTCCTCACTGCGCGCACTTGATGGAGATAGTGATGTCTATGAGTGTGCTTTTGTCCAGTCCGACCTAACAGAGCTTCCTTTCTTTGCTTCAAGGATTAAAATAGGAAAGAACGGGGTAGAGGCTTTGATTCCATCTGACCTTCAAGGTTTGACAGAGTATGAGCAGAAAGCTCTGGATGCTTTAAAGCCAGAATTGAAGGCTAGCATCGAGAAGGGGATTGGTTTTGTTCAGAAGGAAGCTGTGGCTGCTTAGGATATTGTATGACTGGAGAAATGATGACAAAAAATAAAGTAGTTTAACAGAAATCATGATGTATCAGCGATCCATTTTTGCAGGTGAGTTTGAATGTGAGAAACGAACAATAGTGTTGTAGAATTGTATCCTCCTCTGTGGTATGTAGTTCTAAGTGACGTTGTTGAGGCACTCTTGTCATGTTCTTTCTTTCTTGTTAAACCAAGTCTTTCTATCTCTAAAAGTTATTATGGTGGTTCTGATGAAGCTGCTAGAAGTAGGGGTGTTTATCGGTCGGTTCGGTTCGGTTTTGGAACTTACCGGTTTAGACTATCGGTTTTCGGTTTTTAAAAGTGCTAAACCGATAACCGAACCAATAAAGTATCAGTTATCGATTTTCGGGTTATCGGTTTTAGGTTCTTATCGGTTCGGTTTTCGGTTTAACCATTAAGAAACTTAGGCCTAATAATTGTAAAATAATCACCTCTTAAACGATTGCATCCAATATAAAATCGACATCATTTTCATAGCGGATTCAAATGCCTCTTAAAGCTTTCGTCATATTCAAAGAAGCAACTAACAATAGATTCAAATATGCTTCATTGTTCTATAAACTAATGGAAGAAGTGAGGATTGAAACAATAAATCGATATTTAAAATGGAGGAAGTGAGGATTGAAATAGTGAATCGATGTTTAAAATGGAGGAGGTGAGCTGAAAGCTACACAAGTAAAAAAAGATTAGGATTTGAAGTTTACAAGTCCAACTAAGAGTAAATAAGTATACTATTTTTATATACATAAGCGCAACATAGTAAATTCAAAAACCTTATTGGGTTATCGGTTTAACCAATAAGAAAATGTGCAAAACCGATAACCCATTAAAAAAAATTTGTAAACCGTTAAATAATCGATAACCCGATAACTCAATACCAATAACCCAATAATTTTTTATCGGTTCGGTTTATCGGTTTAAACCGAAAAATGAACGGCCCTAGCTAGAAGTGCTTTGATTCATTCTGATATTTGTTTATGCTTAAAAAGGAGTGTTCTAAACCCGACTTCCACTTGCTTAGACAAGTTTTGGCCTCTGTGGTCCATTTTATCTCGCAGCACCTTCTCAATCTTCGCACCTGTAAGAGTTTAGCATCTTTTGGAAATTAATTGTTCGGTATTGTGGTGTACTTATTTGATTGAATTGTTTTGTTTTTCAAAATAAACATGCGTAACAAAGTAAAATTCCAAATATAGAAAGTAAATTCTCTCAAAACTTGCCAACGACCAACCCAAAACAAAACCATCCTGTCACAACTAACCATAAATTGACATCATTTTGGAATGATCACAATTCTTCAGTTAAGTACAGTTTTAAATGTATCGTTTGACTGGTATGTGAAACCGTCTCTGTATCCAGTTCTCTCATGCTAATATGGGAAGGAATTGAACAGAGGGAGGGAATATGGGATGGGACCAGGGAAGGGGTTTGGGGAATGTGGAATTGAAGACTGGAGGCGCCCGGAGCCCAATTTCTTGGTGAAGTATCCAGACAGTATTCGCTTTTTTCCCCCTCTTGGATTTCACCCTTCAGCAAGACATTTTAATCAATAGTTTGACTGTCCCTCGGTTTTTCAACATAAGAAAGCACTCCTAGAGATACAAGGGAGCTCAAATCTTCAATACTATTATAAGTCACAACATTTAGCACGATATGCTTGCCTTTGTAGGATTTTGGTTATGTAATTCCTCCTCAGGTTACTTTTTTTAATTGAAAATCATTCATTTGATTGCAGTCCTTCAGTCACACAGTCTTCTGGCAAATTCAATAGTTTTCCCAGCTTGAATCTCGTTCAGTTCAGTCCATAAGTACGGGGAAGTCCACCTCTAACTGAGACCACTCTATTTTTATCCCTCCTTAAAGAATTAATACTGTACTAGCAATAATCCAACTCCATCCTGCTATTCGACACAAACTACATTTATAGATTCTTCTCTGTTCCTATGAGTATCTCAACCTTGCTTCAAGCTGTATTCAGCACCGATGGGATTCTTTATTTCCTGTATGATTATAATTCTCCTCATGCATGATCAATGCAAGTCTGATACTACGATGTGGTTCTCCACAGTTCAGCATCATCCTCATCAGTCTTTCAAAGATTCTATACAAGTCCTTTCATTCTGCTCACTAGGTAATTATTTTTCAACTACCAATAGTCATTGCAAGAGCATTGTCCCTCTCTAAAATGATGAAAGCGGTTACGATCTCTAATAACAACTTCCCGGTTATAGACTGCTGACAACATCTTGGCAAAATTATGGCAGTCAACACAAATTCTGAGGTCCTTCGCAACTCTTATTGATGTGCCGGGTGGAGTTGAGAGAACTCCAAAAGCAATAGCCAATTTCTCACTGTGATAAGATAATGCAATCTGCTTCTCTTCCACGCCCACATTGTGCAACTCTGACATTGTCTCAGCAACGTATCCGGCTATCCTCAGTTGCTGATTGATCTCATCCAACATCTCGTAGATTTCAGTCTTTCTTGGATGCGAAAAGTCATTTGCAACGAATTCATGTATTTGACCCTTGAACTCAATGGTACTACAAGCAGGGCTGGTTTGAATTCCCCCGTCTTTCATCATTTTTCTCACGCTTATTACCTTATCCCAATCTCCAATCGATGAATAAATATTCAATAGCAGTATATAATCTCCGGCTTCTTGTGCTTTAAGTTCAATCAAATGCTCAATAACTTGTTCTCCTAGGGCAGCTTGACGATGAATTCTGCAAGCTCCAAGTAGAGTCCTCCATATTGTTGCATCTGGTTTGCCCTTCATCGAATTTATAAGGTTATAGGCTTCATCAACCAGACCAGCACGACCCATTAGATCAACGACACATCCATAATGATGAATGTTTGGTTGAATCCCAAACTCTTGGCTCATACTATTAAAAAACATCCTACCTTCATCGAGTAGTCCAGAGTGACTGCAAGCATTAAGAACCCCAGTGAAAGTCTGATCGTCAGGGGAAACACCTGCCCTTTGCATCTCCCAAAATGCCTCAATCGCATCTCTACCATAGCCATTGCTCGCCAACCCCGAAATCGTTGCACTCCACGACACCACATCTTTCTCGGCCATACCCTTAAAAACCTCAAAAGCCTTTTCAACAGAGCCACACCGCGAGTACATAGTTATAAGCGCATTACAAACATTCCTCGCCTTGTCAAAACCATGCTCTTCACAATATCCACGAACTTCCTCACCAAACGCCAAAGCATTCAAATTCGCACAAGCTTGAAGTAACAGCAAACAAGTAACATCATCCGGTTGGCACTCATTGGATCTCCTCATCATATCAAATACTCCCAAAGCATCCCGAGTTCGCCTGTTACGAATGTAGCAAGAAATCAACACGTTCCAAGCAACCGTATCTCTCTGAGACATTTCATCGAACACTTTACAAGCTTCATTACACTTGTCATTAAGCGAATAAAAATCCATCAATGTAGTCAACAAACGTTGATCTGATTGAACCCCATCTCTTAAAATTCGACAATGAATCTGTAATCCACCTAAAAAAGATCCAATCTTTATACAACAACTAGTAACAAATGAACATGTAAGCGAATTCGGAGACACACTTGACCTAAGCATTTCTTGAAATAACTTAAAACCGTTTTTAGGTGAATCACTTAAAGCATAAGCTCTAATCATAATATTGTATAAGAAAACATTGGGGTTTTTAAAATTTGAAAAAGCGCGCAAAGCATAATTCAAATCATGAAATGGCGGGAGAGCAATACGAAATAAGAAAGGTGAGAAAAAAATTGGAATTTGAAAGAGGGAATTGCGGATGAGATGTGCGTGGATTTGTAACAAATGGGATTTTTGATGAGATGATTTGATTAACGAAATTAAAGATTCCGATTTCTCGATATGCACCACTTGTAGGATCATACTGGATATGTAGTTGTTGTTGTCCGCACGCAAAGCGGCATGAGAAGAGAGATGGCGGAAGGTGGGGGTACTAGAAAGACGGCGAGAAGAGAATGGTCGCATTATCTAATTTGTTAAGCGTTTACACGCCGGAGTTTGGAACTTTGGGAGCCATGGACATAAGCTCAAACTAGAAAAAAGTTGTGTTACGATTGGATAGTTATTATATATATACTGGTTTCATAAGTAGTACTAGGAGTAGTACTGTATGGTTTTATTAGAAACAATATTTGATTATATTGTTCTTATTTTTTGTCGTAACAATTGAGAATGAACATACAATATTGCAACAAAAGTAATAATGGTTAATATTAGTGAGACAAAGGGTAAAATATGATAATTAAAAAGCATCAAGAGAGAAAAATATAAGATAACGACAGTTTAATATTGATCGTAATTTTTTTAGAAGATCAAGATCTCTGTCACATTTTTAATGAAAGGATGTGCGAGAGGATACGATTTGATTAGTAGATGGTTCTTGGTACATGTCAATTACGATTGCAAACACAGATGCATATTTGAAACCTTGATTCAGTAAATTATATTTATGGTCCATCCTAATCGAGTCGAGCACGTAAACAGAAGTCATTAGATTATTAAACAGCCATCTTTAATTAAATTGCAGGTTAAAAACAGAATCCAGCACATAAGCTCATGGCGAACTCAACCTATTTTAATCATGACTTCACAAAATGATCATAAATTTTAAAAAATGATAACTGTTCCATGATTAGATTTACAATTAATTTAGCCACAAATTAAATTAGTGCTACAAGACAAATTATTTCCATTCCTACAAAGAAAAAGTTAATCCAAGGGAAATATCCAAGAAACCTAGCAGTTGGCCGTATGTCGTCCCAAAATATTATAATGAAAATATCACATATTTATTTTTATAAAATTAAATATATTGACATTCATATTTAATAAATAAGAATTCCAATAGATGTATCATTCATATTAAAGAAATACTCCTATTAAATTCAGTAGGTAGTCGGAACTTGGAAGCTAAGGATGCAGGTACTTCACAAAATTTGCTGTACTACTTAGTAATTAATAGAGATGGTTAACTCTATAGTAGCATATGATAATTAAAGTTGTAAAACCAGTTGACGGTTCCCTGCATTCATCTTGGTTGTGTTATAATCAGTCATTTTAAGAAGACTAAGGTAGTCCTTATTCCTTGCCTTTGCAAGGCAATTTCTCTTCTTTGGGATGAGTAGTGACAAATTCTATAGCTTAACTTAAAAATGTGAAAACGTCCCAACTAGAATATAAAAACTATAATTAACTTCGCATGCATGAAATTCTAAACTAGTGAGTAAAAAGAAAGGAAGAAAAAAACCACATAAAAGAAACGGCTTAAGTCATGACTCATGCAACGTTGGGCTACTGGAAGAGAAACAGTCAGCGAGAAGGGATTTAATCTCTTCATCATCATCATCATCCTCTTCCTCCCTGTGTTCATAACCAACAGCAGCAGCAGCTGCTGCACTATTGCAGTAATTGCCGAATGAATCCTGCGTCATACTCATCAGCTTTCTCCTCTTGTAGTTGGCCTTGAAACATGCTTGTCTTAATCTTTTTGTTTTCTCCTCAAGTTGCTTGTCTGGAATTTCTTCCAGCATCTTCTTCTCCTTTTCCAATAGCTTTACCACTTCTTTCAACTTTTGCTCCGCTCCATTTCCTCCCCTCTTCTCTAGTTCCTAAAATCATACATCACCATATTCAAACGAGTTTAACTTATATACCCAAAGATATTGTGTCGTCAAAAAATGTAAAACCTATTACAAGTAATATTTTCTTTAACAAGAATACAATTAATGTTGGTAATCTGTTATAACATGTAAAATTACACTCAATATTTCAAGAGTAACATTTGTGTATAGAGAGTGAACCTTAACATTCTTGATTAGTGTTTCAAGACTCATCAACTTCCTATGAGGCCACCTTCGAATTCCCAACTCCCTACATCTTTTCTTCAAAAGTGTCAACCCAATATTGAGCTCCTTGGCTGCCTGTGTTATTGGCATATAAAAGTACTTGGAAATTGTTTCCCGTGATAACATTCTAGAACTGCAGTAAATGTTGCTATCATCCGCCTCTTGCTTTGGCGAACCCTCCTTATTTTCAACACCATTAGTGATCATTATCTCTTGATTTTTGTCACATAACAGCAATTGATGGTTCCCAGGTCCTTGTTCGGTACTTAATAGTCCAAATTCAGCGGCTTCATTCCACGCTATAAAGCCACTTCCAAGATATCCATAGTCTAGCTCTCCTGCATGCGGTCATAACATTGACAAATACTCATTAAATAATAGATTCCACTTAAAATTAAAACATGAAAGTAAAATTTGTATACTCTTAAAAAATTAGACGGGTTACCTAGTATAATGGGTATAGATGATATGGAAATGTAAAATTCTTCATATACTATTGGTGTATACTACTCCATAAATTAATATATGAATGAAATATATGGCCACACCTGGAATGAGGCGCTGGATTGGTGTACTATAGAAAGATGAATATAAGGAATCGTCAAAAAACATTTCCAATGGATTAGCATCAAAAGCTCCCTCTTGAATGGATAAATCATACTGATAATCAGCAGCACAGTAACCTGAATAATATCCACTGTCATTCAACAAAAAAAAGGACAAAACATTAAAGGAGAGCATATATATCAACTTGCTATAAAATGCAAACCTTAATATATACTACTGGTAGTATACATATACTAATAATCACCTGAAATCAAGAGAAGGAAGTTGGGTTGCAAGGGAGAATACATCTTGATGATCATCTTCCTTAGACATTTTTCCAAAGTTTGACTGACTTGCCATATTTAGATTACACATTTAAGTACTTAGGGAGTCCAAATTTGCATAATTTGTATCAAGCCACGAAGATAAAAGACCAATATAAGGGTTCAGTAACACTGGCTTAGGTTACTGTGAAGTAGGGAGATGGGGGGGGGGGGGGGGTTGAAGATAAGGAACGGATTGAAACTGAGAAAGTGATTAATGTGAAAGTAATTATAGAATTAAGTGTGGAAGTCGTGCGCCGTCGCTATGCATGCATGTTTAGCATTAATTATATTTCATCATTGATTAGTGTGTTTTGTGCTTCACGTACGTACGTATGTGAAGAATTATAATCATGAATTCTATTGGAATTTGCTACAATAAAATAAACTCATCAGGTTTATGTAGAACATATAAACACCTGAAAAGTGAAATCATATAAAAGAGCGTTGTGAAAAAATATATAATCGAAAGTTTGTTTAGTTAATTTTATCAATAAGTACAAATTTCAAGAGCACTAGATATATCCACAGGAATTTTCCATTCTCCTAGAGGATTATGAAGGTAAAAACACGCTTCTCAATAATTAGCTACTCCAACTTAGAAGGGAGGGTTGGCATTATTGCTAAATCCTACATATATATGTACTCCCCGTCCCAAATTAGTTGACGGTTTAGCAAGATTCGTCTGTCCCAAATTATTTGACGCTTTAGGATTTCAAGATATTTTTTGCTCATTCTTTCCAAGTATACCCTTAATTATTAAAGATATTCTAAAAGAAAAATTAATAGTCATATATTAAATAGGGGTAACATAGTAAAATGTATACTTTATTTATTAATTTTCTTAATGTGTGTGCAAAAGCTGAAAGTGACAACTAAAATGTGACGGAGGGAGTACTTGATACTCCTTACCTCATTTAGTTTGTTTTAAATAGATACTACTATTGTCGTTCCAAATTTTGTTTTTGTTATTTCCTCTTTCTTTTTTCTTTTTTCTTTTTTTAATAGTTATGGAATAGAGCTTTGCTCATGCGTTCAGAGTACTGAATGTAGAAATCATTCATGCTCATAAAAGAACCATTAATGTTGAATCAATAATCATTCGTTTCATTTAGGATATTATAACGCTCAAGAAAGTTATAACTAAATTTATTTGTTCTTCACAATAGAGTGTAATATCGAATTTATTACTATGTTGTACTTATTATCGCAAATGATAAGTAGTGGGGGGCTAGTATTTATCGTAGCATTAGTAAATAACAAACTGTAGTTAATGGCGGAGGTTAGTAACTTTTGGCAGTAATTATTCCCCTGGATAATTGGAAGAACAAAAAGCTTTTTAATTTTGATTTTGATAGCTCTTTAAGGCCACGCCCAACACAAAAGTGTTGTATTAACCTTGGGGAAGAGGTTCCTTTTTCGACTTTTTTTTCTTGGTTGTATTGGCTTCTTTGTTTAACCAATCACCTTTATTTTGAGGAAGTGTCGGAAGGTTTTGGCGTTGACTCCTACCTTATTTATTCATCATAACCAAAAATTACAAAATAGGGTGATATACCATTATACCTCTTTTCTCCTCCAATAAACCAAATTACATTCTAGAAAGTAAGAAATTATTTTCATTTAACAATTGGTAGCAGCCTTCTGTTTGAGTGGAGTTACGATGACCTCCTTTATGCTTCTGAAGCCATCCTGAGTGTTTTGCTCTTCTGAAATTGTGGACACCCAATTTGTCCATTATTAGTGATTGGATTGGCTTTGCTTCTTAGATTTAACAACAACTCTTGAACAATGGATGAAATGGATTTTGAAATCAGGAACTCCTGTAACAATCTTCCTTTCTAGTTCTGAATTACCCCTTCTTAACTCTTAAGTAAGTCAAGTAACACCATATGCTCATACTGCAACATCGAACGAACAAAAGGTAAGTGATCAAGATCATCATATCAAACACTCATATGACTTCATATGTACTATGTAATAGATGTGATTCAAAGAATACCTCTACCATCGAGATTCAGTTCTAAAATACAAGTCCACGAAAACGGAATCATAATCTCAAATGAAAATCCTTATAGAGAACTTTTTTTTGCAGTCTCATCTCTAAAGTTATTTACAAATCATAAATCATATACTCAATATACATATCTGAGCAAATGCTTGGCCATATTTTGCTCTAAAAAATGAGATTGAGTAGAAAATACGTTTACCACAAAGATACAAATTTTACCCCAGCAAAAGGTCAAAATAGCTCAACAGGAATAATCAAGTTTGATACGTCGATCTAAGAACGATATATCAAGTTTGATACTGGAATGAAATGATCATTCAGAATGTTCCATGTAACAGTTTGTTTGGATGGTTGTTACATATTGTGTCATGACATATTGGATTGTATTGTACTATTGTTTTTATGAATACAACATGTGGATAGATTGTCTTGTTTTGTTGTTTCATAATACCATGCACCAGTAATCTGAAAAATGTGCTTACTGTATTACGAGGAAAAAGTAAAGTACGAGTTGAGTTAAGCAGGGTAAAGAGTAAAATAAGATTATTAAGTTATAAGGGCAAGGTGAGAAAAAAAACAAGTGCGTCAGTACATATTATAGGACTTCACATCGTTACATAACGGATTTAACAATATAGTAAACTTAGATAACAACAAACATTATAATTTAAAATAACAATACGATACAATCCAATGAGTAACAGCCACCAACAATGACCCTAAACTACCTAACCAAAACATACCAAAATTTTAAAGTCCATTCAGCTATGCCATAAATATAATTAAATAAGCTAAGAGTATTCAGGAACAGGGTAAAAACCTTTGATAATTTTGTAAATATGATGAATAATTGACATTTCAACAAATAGATATTAACTAACAGTATGTGACAGTTTATACCTATTTGAGATTGACACTGAGAGTCCAGCAATGATGGAGACAACCCAAAACTCTTAACGGACACGCGGTAACTGGATTTCTTTTCATCACCTACAGCTTCGCTTCCTTCTAATTTCTCGAGCCGTTTCGTGGCGTCTCCATTCTCGTCATCGACAAGAATTTTTTGGGAATCTTGGTCATTCTTGGCATGATTGAGATGCTTCATCTTAAAGTAAGAATCAGAGATTAATGCCTTTGAAATACATTTGAATCGAAAAAAAGACTGCACGGGTAGCCTGCCGAGGATCTCCAATCCAAAACAAGGAAAGTGCTTTAGTAGTTCACTAGTTGAAGATGTCAAATCTTTTGGGGTCACATATATATCAAAAAAATATATGAATCTTTTGTCAAAGTTGACTATCTTATGAATAATTAAACTAGCAGCCGTCAGAAATAGGATGACACTGGAAATTTAATGAATGTTAAATTGTCGGATAAGAAAGAATATAGCAGTGTTAGCTAACCATAATAAGTTCTTTTATAACCTCGCAGCACACCTGGAATAATCTGTCAAACCAACAATAAATAAACTCACCTCCTGATCAATGTCCATCTTCTGCTCCATTTTATCATTCGAGAGTCTAGACGCTCTTCCCTGAAATTTAATTAAGAAAATCATGGTGTGAGCCCACATTCATAGAAACAGAGGATAAAGCACGGGCAGATTAGAGCCCGCCTTGGCAGGGGCGGACCTACCTTGGTGCAACTCGCTTTGCCGGTGAAATTACTATATACTCTTATGGTATATACTTTTGTATTTGGATCCAAGTATACGAGATGCTACCGATCGAATAAATATTTCAGTTTTTATTGTTTTGAACGAAGTATACCATTTTGGTATACTGTATACTCTTCTAGTATATCCTTTTGTGTTCGATTCGAAGTGCAAAATGTTTCAGAAGACATATATATTTTAATTTTTATTATTTTTAAAGTAGTATATCTTTTTGGTATATTGTATTCTGTTTTGATATACCTTTTTGTGTTTGGATCAAAGTGTATTATGCTAACGAACAAATGAGTATTTCAATTATTATTATTTTGAACAAAATATACATTTTTTATATATTGTATACTCTTTCGTTATACCTTGTTATGTTTGGATAAAAGTGTGAGATACTACTGAGCAAATAAAATATTTCAGTTTTTGTGTTTGTGAATAAAGTATGCTTTTTTGGAGAAAGAAAAAAATTAAAAAAATGAGTATAATAAGATTACGGAGAAAGAAAATAAATTAAAAAATAAAAACATGGAAAGACGTGAATAGTGCTAGAAACAGGAGAAAGAAAACAGAAAGAAAAATGAATTAAAAACGGAAAAAAAAAAATAAAAATAGTGAAAACGGAGAAGGAGAAAAGAATAATAAAAGAATGACAGAAAAAGAAGAAAAAAATAATACAAGATATGAGAAGAGAGATGAACTTGAGTTCCTTGTTTCATGCCTCAAAATAAGAACGTAATTAGCTAATGGGTATAGATTGTAAATAAGTTATGGGTATAAATGTAATGGGTAGAGCCATATAAATAAAATAGGATATATGTGTATTTTTATAAATCCCCCTTAAGGAAATCAGATAAAAGGAAAAAAAAAAAGGAAGATAACATCTATAAGAAAGTTAATGCTTTTTTTTTTTGTTGAATTGTCAAGACAAACATACTTCTTGAACATCTGAAAAAGAGCATAAAATGATTGTGAAAGAATTTTTCTTCTCTATTCTTTCATATCAACATACAACGAATGGCACTTATACTTGGTAAAATTCTAACTTGTTTCCTCGTGATTCAAACTCGGCTTAGATCAAATTCTATTGGTGGTTATATGAAAGAATATAGAAGGAAAATTTTTTCATAATAAGTGAAAAGGAGCCTTTCGAGTCTTCTAAATAAGTAAAGGGGACACAAGTTTTTTTAATTAGGTAGAAGGAATATTTTTAAGATCAGTACAAATGACTAACATTTTAAAAGCCCCTTAAGTTTTTTTTATTTGCTTGAGCCCCCTTCTTCTCCTCTCCCCTCCCCCAGCCCCCATTGGCCCCCCCCATCCACCATTTCACCACCATCCTCCACCACTCACCGCCACCTTCTACCACCTCTACCATCTCCCCCCTCCATTGCCCCCACCACTTTAATATGGGGATGTTTCAACATCTGTCGACATGTGTAAATATATTTTACATACGTGGAAACATCTCCAAAAAAATATTTACACATCCAAAAGGATGTTTAAATATCATTAAGATGTAAAAAATGACGAGAATTAATTATAGACGAAGAAGAAAAAAATGATGAGAACGAAGAAAAAAATCAAAATGAATACGAAGAAGAAGAAGAAAACAAAGAAAAAGAAAAATAACGTGGATGGTGATGAAATGAATTTGAAAAGAAATCTAGAAGAAAGAAGGAGAAGGAAGAAGAAAAAAAGGAGCGAGCGAGCGAGAGAGAGAGAGAGAGAGGGGTTTAAGTTTGAAATGATTTGAAAATTAGAAATGAGAAAAAGTGGGAGGGAAGAAGGAAAAGAAATCTTTGAATATTTTTGAATTGTGTGGCATTCTCCTACCCATAAGTTTTAAATGTTATATTTTGGTCCTCACTTAAACTAATTAAATATTGATTTGGTCAATATCCGATTTTTTTATTTGCACACTTATGAGGACCTATACCTCAGTTATCTCAACTAACTTTGCATAATATATTAGAATTTTGAATTAAACTAATCCAATCTTCATATAAGTCAATAAAATAGTTTACAACAAGAATCAATGTAATGTATTGAATAAAAACAGTAATCCCATAAATGTACAACCATCACTAGTTCACTACAGTAGGCCCAAAAAATTATAATGTCAATAGGGACCTGTCCAGCTTAATACAGAAATGGACTTCTTTATAATTAGCTAAACTGCAAAAGAAACAAGATTGAACACCTTCGTGAGGAAACAATATGTAGAACACACCCAGCACAAGGAAAACAAACTGAATTTTGACAAATAATACCTTGTTTGGACAGCGCAGCCGTGAATCACACTTTTAGTATATTATGAAAGGATTTGAGACATTTTCCGACCTTGCGTTCTCAAAAGTAATCTTTTTGACGAATCCAAGTTTTATTGTGGACTGTTATGTTATTTTACTCCAAGGTGTCAGCATTCAAAGTATTGATTGTTGCTCATGCTATTGTCTTTTCATATCATATTCATGTTTTTCTTTGTATGTAACAGAGGTTGGTTCCTGCTGTGTATGTTGATATTTCTGATGGGTTTGATAGTGAGTTTGACGAGTCCATAGAGTCACTTGAGTCTGGCTCTGAGTACGAGCCCGGTAGTGACTTGGCAGACTCATCTGATCTAAGGAAGTATGAAGTTTTTGAAAAGCATTGTGGTTTTCAAAACTTCAAAGATACAATTGAGCGATTTCACAATAGTCCTGGTCCTGATACTGTTCGAATTTGGATGGCAGCAATTGTTGATGTTTATGAGAAGGCCGAAGAGGATCGTTCAAGGCTCAATAATTTGATTCTAACAAAGGATATGCGTATTTCTGATTTTCAATTGCAAGGGCTTATAATGCTTTGAATTTATTAACATTGTTCTTATTGTGCATTTGTATATTTGAAATCTGTGTTGATTACTCACTCCGTCCCAAAACGAGTGTCTACCTTTCCTTTTTAGTTTGTCCCAAAAAGAGTGCCTCTTTCCATATTTGTTAACTCTTTAATTTCAAGATTTATTTTGGACCACAAGATTTAAAGGCACTGGCCCACATTACACACAACTTTAATTTTAAACCACAAGATTCAAAAGTCTTTATTATTTTCTTAATCTCCACACCAAGTCAAATCCAAACACTCATTTTGGGACGGAGGAAGTAATTCTTTAGATTGTACTTGCGTGTTTATAGATATGTTGTTGAGTGTTTTGAGTTTATAAATAGGAAACTTGATAAACTTGAAGAAGAGAATATGCAGTTGAGAGTTGTACGTGCTGATGATCTGTTTACTGATATTCCTGATTTGTGAGTACTCCTATGTTTGATTAATGAATTTCTATTGAATTTGCTGGTTCTAATGATCTATAGAATTTGTGTTTTTCGTGGGTTAAACAACGATGGTGAAGCTTTTGATGAGGGACTAGAGGTTGATAGGGATGGACTGGCTAATGATGGTGTTAAGCAGGCTATTGATGTTGTTGGGCAATCTGGTGGTGTTCATCGAGGGGTTGTTTCTGGTGGTGGGAATTTGTGAGCATTCCTATGTTTGATTAATGAATTTTTATTGAATTTGCTGGTTCTAATGATCTATTGAATTTGTGTTTTCATGGGCTAAACAACGATGGTGGAGCTTTTGTTGAGGGACTGGAGGTTGATGGGGATGGGCTGGCTCATGATGGTGTTTGGTAGGCTATTGATGCTGTTGGGCAGTGTGGTTGTGTTCATCTAGTGGCGGAAATCTTGTTGCTGGTGTATGGGAGCTTGTTGCTATTGGTGGTGTTGGACAGGCTATTGATGCTGTTGGGCAGTCTGGTGGTGTTCATCGGGTGGTTGTTTCTGGTGGCGGGAATTTGTGAGTATTTCTATGTTTGATTAATGAATTTTTATTGAATTTGAGAATTTGTGTTTTCATGGGTTAAACAACGATGGTGGAGCTTTTGTTGAGGGACTAGAGGTTGATGGGGATGGGCTGGCTAATGATGGTGTTGGGCAGGCTATTAATACTATTGGGCAGTCTGGTGGTGTTCATCGGGGGTTGTTTCTGGTGGCGGGAATCTTGTTGCTGGTGTAGAGGAGCTTGTTGCTATTGGTGGTATTGGGCAGGCTATTGATGTTGTTGGGCAGTGGTGTTCATCGGGGGTTGTTTCTTGTGGCGGGAACCTTGTTGCTGGTGTAGGGGAGCTTGTTGCTATTGGTGGGGATGGGCATGCTATTGATGGTGTTGGGGGCTATTGGTGTTGTGGGTCAGCCTGTTGGTGGTCACGGGTGGCATGTTGTCGGTGGTGGGGAGCTTGTTTCTGGTGGCAGGGAGGCTGTCGCTGTTGGTGGTGGGAAGCAGTTTGTTGCCATTGACGGGGAGGTTGTTGCCATTGATGATCTGATGGTTGTTGACGGTGTTATTTTTGACGTTGATAGTCAGTATGATGATTCGGGTGATGAATCCACGGAGTCTTCGAGTCTTCTTCCGAGTATTTGCCTGGGAGTGAGTCTGACTTGTCGGACTCCTCAGATGTGTCAGATTCTGATTTGCATGATCTAGTGGCCCCAGCTAATATTTTGATAAATTTGATAATTTTTGGACTTACAGCTGAATTTACTTTTCTTTTTGTCCATTTTTTGGTGCTTTTAATTTTTATTTTTTTGCTTTTAGGTATTTGGCGGTTAAAAAAATTTGGCAACTTTTTTAAGAGATCGCGTTTAACCTAGTTTTACTCCCCTTTTTATATTTCATTTTCTTCTCAGTTCCAAAAATAACAACCCTACTCCAATTTATTTCGTGCTCCTCAAGCTAAAATTTTAACCCATTCTCCCCCTTTTCTTCACTTTTATACCGTCTTTTTCATTTCTTTCATAAATAACAAATTCAATGGCTGAAGTAGTAGTTTGTCGTACTTGTGCCGCTAGAAATGTAGAATGCACCGATCCTCCAGCGTGTATCCTCAGATTGTACGCTTGTTGATCACTTTGGTGAAGAAAAATTCAAAAATAACATTAGGGAGGTACACGATAATGGAGGGGCTATTGCAGTTGGATTTCTGGTATCATTGGCGTGTATGAAAATGTGACGGCTGAACGTGCGATGCTCGATGACATGATTAACACAAAGGATATGCTAATTATTGATCTTCAATCGTAAGTATAACTTATTTTATGAACTGATTTCACTTTTATTTTTGTGATTTCTAATTCCGTTTGAGTTTGTTATCTGGTTTTGTTAATTCGTTAGTGAATTTAATAATTTCTCCTTCAGTTTGTCCTTGTCAGCATATATGTGAGATTTTTTTGCTGGTAATGATTGTCTATTGTGATCATATACTATCGTGCATTTTGAATACGTGATTTGTGTCCCTGAATAGTATTATATCCGATCTGATTTTCTGATGCAACGAAAAGTAATCATATATGTGTTGCTTAATTTTTTTTTATCAGTTATATGTATTGCTTTATTAATGGGATCACAAACATCAATGACTATTTTTAGTGCACATTCTTGACAGATTCATGGGATGACTTTTTTTGATTTTGAACAGTAAACTTGAGAAGCTGGAGGAAGAGGTTTCATTGCTCCCGCTAATATAATTGATGGTGTGGATGAATGGTAAGATGATTTTTGTTGTTAAAAATATTCAACTTTCTGTCAAGTTAAGTCGTTCAAATATTTGTTTTTTAATGTTAAATAGGGGTGAAGCATATGATGAGGGGCTGCAAGGTGTGGTTGGTGGTAAAGAGCTGTTGGTTGTTGGTGCTGATCTAGTGGTTGGTGGTGATGACCAGGTGGAGGTGGTTGGCGGTGACGATCAGGTCGATGGTGCTGATCTGGTGGATGCTGGTGACGAGCTGCTGGTTGTTGGTGTGGATGGTGGTGATGACCAGATAGTTGTTGGTGATGAGCAGTGTTTTGTTTTCTTATTGTCTGGGGGGTCACCGTGTTCGCGGTCTTCACAGACGCAGATTGGTGTTTGACAGGTATGTGTGGATCAAAAAAATAGGTTGTTTTACTAATTGTTTGGAGCTAATTTTATTCTGTTTAACCAAAGAATAGTGTGTTTTCTATATTGTTTGGAGCTAATTTTATTTGTATTTTTTTTGCAGGCTTATTTTTCCTGAGGTTGCTGCTGTCGCTGATCAGTTCGCCAGTGAGTTCGATAGTGAGTCCATTTTTTATGAGCTTGGATCTGACTATGATCCCGAGGACACATCAGACTCTACAGGGGGTTCAAGTGTTGGTTCTGTGGTTGAAGTTGTTGGTCTGCGTAGGTCCGAGCGTCTACGCCGTGTTTAACCGACTGTATTATGGGCAAGTTCTGGTTAATTCTACTGAGCTTTTTTCTCTCTAGGTGGCAGCTTACCTTTTGTAGCATTGGTATGTCATTTTAATGAGAGTAAGATTTTTTTGGTTGTGAAACCGACATTTTGTACAACATTTCCAAATACAACTGGTACGGTTGGGGTTCATATTTCTCTTAATTGCCTCATCTTTGTATGTGTAGGCAAGTAAATTTTATTGGATCTAAATCCATGAAATAATATGGCTATTTATTAAATTCAAGACATATTGGTCCAAATAAGTGCTATGGGCTAATATAATTAGGCTAATTATTAAAATATAATAAAAGTCCAATTTTGAAAGGCTAGCCCAAATTATCCTAAGGCCCAATGGATATAAGTTTTCCTAGAGGCCCAACAATGTGCCACATGGCGAGTGACGTGGCGCCAAGTCAAATGAAATAGCCAATTGGATCATGCCACTCGTCAAATGACGTGGCAATCTAAGTCAAACCCAAAGGCCAATGAAAATACACCATGCGGACATGTGACATATTATGGCCAATCAAATATGACCTAGTCACTGCTTAAATCTGATTGGTCGGTCCACGGGCCAAGGCCCGTCAGGGTTTCTTGGTGGCTACTCCACCCCATATCTATATAAAGGGGTCAAATCTCTCATTTGGGATAAGAAGAAAATCAGAAGCAAGAATCCATAACAAGAAGCAAGAAAGAGCTCGTGGATCAAAGCAAGAGATTTCTACAAACGCTGCTACAAGTTCTAGAGATCAAGACGAAGATTCAAGATCAAGCTCTAAGCCCTTGAATCCAAGTACAAGTTCAAGATCAAGACCAAGTTCAAGATAAAGCTCCAAGCTCTTGAACTCATCAAGTCAAGATCAAGATCAAATCCAAATCCAAATCCAAACTTCAAGATCAAGCTCAAAAGCTCTTGAAGATATTATTTTGAAAAGACGAATCAGAGGAATCATAGAGATTGTAACACTCATATTTTGATAAATAAAATATATTGTTGCAATATTTTCCTGTCTCGATATTTATTTTCTTGACGCGAATTTAGTTGTTACAAAAATTGGCACGCCTAGTGGGACCAATTCTGCCCTTCATCTCTTCTCTCACAAGCAAAAGCAAGTCTACAACCATGGAGGCAAAATCTGGGGGCAAGATCTCCAATACTTCAAATCTTGTTTTCGCATCTCCAACTCAAACAAGACTTGAAGTGGGGGCATTTGTAGACACCAAAAATTTATCAAAATTAGGGCTTCTTGGAGGCTACTCCACCTAAAACCCTAGATCACACCTATAAAAAGGGGTCACATATTCCCTTAGAAGACATCTCAAAAATATCAAGAGATCACAAATATGTCTTTCTAGCCTCTTCTTGATCATCAAATACATCAAGGAGATGCAAATCATCCTACGTTCGAGAAATACGCCGCTAAGGCCCTCGAATTATGGATAACAAATAGGAGGGAAGAATCAAGGGATAAACAGAATTGTACTCGCATGTTTATCAATAAAATTCTAGGTTTTTAATGTTTGTAATTGCATTTTTAATTTTTTGCTTAAATTTTATTGCAAACAGTATGTAAAAATACATATGGTACGGCTTTGCAGATGACATCTGGTACGGTTAGGTTTCATTATTTTCTATTAATTGCCTCTTGTACTCTTTATGGCATCCCAATCTCTTGTTATCTTTATTGATGTGCTCAATTAAAAAAAATCTTTGATAGTTCTGGTATGTTCATTTTGTTTGAGTACTCTGTATATATGTCAGCTTCACTACTTTCCCTAAAATACGATTTATGTCATCGTTGGAGTGAAGGGATCAATTAATGGTTATTGGTTAGTTGAGTTTGTTTTTGTCTTCATTAGATTGACTGAATTTTTGCACTTAACTAATGTTTACTGCCTCTGAGAGTATATTGTGAAGCATGTTCAGACTACGTAATGAAGACTTTGGTAATGTTTAGGGGGTTTTTATTGGTATAGGGGGTTACTAAAGATGGGGTATCCCATGATTTTGGGATAAAGTTATGTTGAGATTGAAAATTGGATTAAAACTTGGGATAACTTATCCTACTCTCTATATGGGATGAGATAATTCCATTGATTGTGGGAAACTTTTGTGGAAAAGGATCTGATTTGCCTTTCTACTATGAAATATTGTTTCAGAATACCCTCTATCCAAAGTTTGATCCATCTTAAACCTCACTGTTATACTATTGAGCACATATGCCCTTATATTGAACGGGAGGACACATGGCTATCCAAAAACTCAGCTGCCCAAATTCTCGACCCATCCCCAATTTTAACCCACAGCCCAACCCATACCCAATCTTAATTACTAAAATTCTTACATGGTAAACGGCTTACACATCCCCACAAATCACCATTACAATACCACATAACCACCAAAAAATTCATTAATTCAGCATCCTATCTTATATGAGGGGAAGATGAAGGAAAGGAAAGAAAAGTGACGCGGTGACTAACGGCCTGTTTGGGATTGCTGCAAAAAACTGCTTAATTTGAAAAGTACTTTTTGTATAAGTACTTTTCAAAGAAGTACTTTTAAATAATAAACCGTTTGTGTTTGGACAACTCATTGGAGAAGTACTTTTGATAAATAATTTGTGTTTTACTAATCTTTACGAAGAGTACTTTTGAGTGTTAAATTACAAAAAGGACATCCAAATTTATTTTACATTTGGATTAAGAAAAACAAAAAAATAATTTTAAATATTTATCATAAAAGACTTTAATTAAAAAAATTATTTAGTTAAAATGTTAAACATAAAGTAAAATATATAAATTTAAGCTTTTGAACAACATAAAATATAGTTAAATCGAAGTGATAACCGAATTAAAAATTTTAGTAATTACTTACTTTTAAAAAATGATTTAAAGAATAGGGGATTCTATATACGGTTGATAGAAATAATTAGAAATAAAAACTAGTCGTAAGAGGAAGAAGATTTATAAAGTATATAGTAGGAAAAAAATGGGAAAAAGAGAAATACAATTTTATTTAGAGAGAGATATGGTTAATTAATGAGGGATAATTTGGTAAATATGAATTTTTAGTAAGGATATTTTTGTCTTAAAAAAATTAATAAACAGCTTCTGCTAAGAAGCAGATATTTGTAGCTTCTCCCTAACAGCAGAAAAACTGATTCTGCTTCTACTTAAAAGTACTTTTTTTTGGTTGCCAAACACCTCAAAATTTTTAAAAAAGTACTTTTCTGGAAAAAAAGCACTTTTACCTCAGGAAAAACAATACCAAACAGGCTATAAATGGCTCACTGAAGAAACGAAAAGAGCACTTTATTGGAGTTTCATTATGGTTGAAGCTCATCCCATTGTAAAAGGAAAAGGATGACTGAAAGAGGATAACTAATTAACTATAATAATTACATATATTTCGCAATAATTTGCAAGTGAGGAATTTAGTGAGCAAAGAATAGAATGCATATATCTTTCTTTTTTTTTTCTTCACACACACTTGCGCACATCTATCCAAACTTCGTGTTTTCCTACTAATGTGCACCTTTCTAGTTGCTATCAAAAAAGCTTGGCTTATAAGGTTGTATTTCGGGAAGAGCGTTTAAGATAATTTTATTGGCCATTATTAATAAATTTAAAAATATTTACAGGCATATAATATTATTCCAGTGAAAATTGCAATTATATTTAGTTTTCAAAAGAAAGAATTATAGGTTACAGACTATATGGCTATTAAAAAATAGAAATTAACCTACAAAGAAGGAAAAAAATAAATGAGTTTATTGACCAAAGAAACGTGAACTAATTATAACTTTATAAGCAATATATATTCATAAATTAGTTTCATAAACAAATATAATTAACATATATGCATTTTATTAGAATGTACAACTCAGATACATGTCAGTTTTGCACATTTATGTGTATAATTAACGTATATGTATTTTCTAAGTGTGTTAGGTAACAGATCATGTACTGCATAATACAATTAGATAAAAGTGATCTGCCCATACTTACCATGTCTGCAAAATTACCACTTCCATTTCTCAGTCTCACTTATTTTTTTCTTTATTTCCTTCTTTGATATTCTCGAAATGAATTGCTATATGCCTTGCTTCTCTACAATGTCAAAAGAAAAAAAAAAATAAAACCGTAAACAATTTAATTTCCGCAACTTCTTTCCGTTCTAAGTGTTCCCATCTTAGAAAATCCAATACATGGCAACATCAAAATCAATTCATTTTTTACATAAATAGTGATCTGCTCACTTAAAAGCACCTAACACAATACCACTAAAGTTGATAATATATGAAATTACTGTGTACTCGTTGTCATAACATGGATGAGTCTATTAGCTGCAAATCGCGATACAAAGTTAACATAGAATTCACTTAACAACTTAATAGCATAAAGTTCAATCAGTTAGTAACATAGTCAATCAAAAAGAAAAAAAAAACAATAAATAATGACCCAAAGACAGCAATTTACCGCAAACACGTAATCAAGATGACGACTTATAACATATAAAGCCGCAAGCGTTGGATATCATGAAATAAAAAAGAATATGATAAAATCCGGGCGCTCTTCACCCGGACGCCCATCACACGAGCACCAGCACACACATGGGTGTCCACATAAGCTTGGACCTAACTCACCCCCCAAAAGCTAGTTCAAAGGGTGGTGAATTGTCCAAAGCTTATATGGTAATCTTGCCCTCTCTTTTCCACCGATGTGGACACATTCCCACACCACACTCCAACACCCCCGCACGGCCAGCCATACTCACATGGGTGACCCGTGGACCAAGTGCTCAAAGGGGGTTCCAACCAGAGACAGTCTTCCTACTCCGGGGCCAGGGTCTTTCCCTCGGCTCTGTTACTATTATAAAACCGGGCACCGGGCACCCACACACCCGGGCACAACAAACTCGGGCGCCCATCACACGGGCACCCACATAAGCTTGGACCTAACTCACACCCCAAAAACTAGCTCAAAGAGTGGAGGATTGTCCAAAGCTTATATGGACATCTTGCCTCCTCTCTATCACCGATGTAGGAAGAATCCCACATTCCTACAGAATACGATCCACTTTACCGGCTGCTTTTTACCTCGATGTTCGCTACTGTTTACCCCTATCTATAACACAATGTTCGATCATTTGCAGAATGACTCCCATTTCTTCCTTGAACATAAACACGATATATAGGAATTTGGGCATATGAAAAATGCATTCATCGGTTACTATTACATAATTAAAAGTATTAACTTTCTTTTGATGGCTAAGTAACTGTCTAACATAAATGCTTAATTGACCATAAAGGTTTTTAAAGTAGAAACATTGTACTTTAGGAAATGGCTGAGCGTTAAAGAAGATGGAAAATGGAAAAATGAAGTAGTGCACTGAGTGAAAAAGATAGAAACAGTAATTAGTAGTAGTAATAAGTGATATTAATGTGTAACGAAAATACTACATATGCTGAATTACTACATCCATAATTTGCTCTTCAAAAATGAGTGAAAAAGCAAAAAATATGAGAAAAGAGAAATCATTGTTTTCTTTACATTTTAATAGAATGATGGCCATTGAGCTATGCTACATCACTTTTGCATAGTTATCAGTTAGTGTGTGTGTGTGTGTATATATATATATATATATATAGAATTGAATATAGATAGATATAGATTCGGCCAAGATTCCCCCGGGAGGACTCACTTCTTGCAAGATCCTATTAACAGGTTATTTGGTAGAGGGGATAAGGATTATGGATATCGAGAAAATGGAATGAAAAGGGTCTAATTTGCCCCTCTACTATGAGAAACAATTTTAAAATACCCTCTATCTAAAGTTCGGTCCACTCACAACCTCATGTTATACTATATATCAGATATGCCCTTGTAACTAACGGAGGGACACGTGGCAATAAAAAACACAACTGCCTATGTTGTTTTAAAATAACCGACCCATCTCCAATTGTAACTCGTAGCCCGACCCATCCCCGATCTCTAACCTACTTAAAATAACTCCCTACCCAAATTAAAATATCAGTGATGGAAAAAAATTATTCCCGCATGTCTTCTTCCTCATCTCCTCTCTTTCACTCTCCTCTAGCAAACACAGCTCGTCTGCCGCTGGTAACCTTTTCCATCGCTGCCACGACTTGTTATTCATTTGTATTGAGAAAGAAAAATATTGGAATCAAAATGCACTGAAAGCATGGTTTAATTAATTCGATTCCATTTTCTTAGATTATCACTTCGGGTCGAAGAATTGATCGGGAGCTTGTAGTTGCTCCAATTTTCTGAAACAATAGGAGTAATTAATAATTGGAAGTGAAGATTTCAAGGGGTACCCTGCTATGTAACCTCCATCTAAAGTATAGCTATTTTGTAATTTTTTATTTTATAAAGAAGGTGTCTTTAGGTCGTTTCTTACTGTTGTTACTGCTCCTCTCTACGTTTAGTTTTGAGTTTTCTATCATTGTGGATTTCTTTTGTACCCTTTTCCTCTTCAAAAGCAATTGGGCTTGTAAATTTTATTTTAGAGGCAACAATTACCTTGTGCTATTTGAATTAATGGCTACTCAATATTTTGTAAAGATACAATCTTCCCCCTTTGATTTAGAAATAAAGTGAGTCCATAGTTGTTTTTAGCTAAGAGAGCACCGATGGAAGACCTCTTTTTAGTCCTTGGGTGTTTCAATTTCGTGAAGGGTAGCTTAAGTGGATGGGTATGGGTCGGGTATTGTGTTAGAATAAGGGGATGGGTTATACAATTGATCCATCTTTTAAAATGGGTGCAGGTTTTAAATCTCGGCGGCCTGCCACGTATCCCTCCGTTAGTTACAAGGACATATCTGATATATAGTATAACAGTGAAGTTGTGAGTGGACTGAACTTTGGACGGGAGTATTTTAAAACTATTTCTCATAATCGAAAGGGCAAATCAGACCCTTTTCTGTTAAAAGATACCATTGCACTTGAGCCCGAAGCATAACTTAGAAGACATACCTTTATGGTAATTGTGAAAAGCTATCCTGCCAATGTGAACTAATTAATCAGATTATTAATGATCAATCAAGCTAGGAATCATTCCTCTACTGAAGAACAAACCGGGCATACTCATAGCAATTACTATGCATGATTGTCTACAAGCAATAATAGATAATAAGATTGAAACGCGTAACTTGACAGCCTTTTTCGAAACCAAAGGTAGGTGCGCAATAGATAAACTTATCAGAATTGAGGTTGTTACACTTGCATGACATCTGAAAAAAAGGAAAAGATAAAAAGTGTCTCAATCAAACATAAGTAAATATTAAATAAGTAATTTTAGAGAGATCAGACTCTCAGTATAAGCGATTCCTTGCTTAAGGACACATTGAAGCCATAATCCAAATGGTCCTCTGGATGTCCTATATACACAACTAGAATGCCCAAAACTTCTGCAGCGTAGTAGCACTTCACCATCAGCATACATATATTTTGGTATGGCAAATAAAAAAGATTATTATCTTGTATCATGAGCAACTCAATACAAGATTCCTCGACGCCATAATCTTTCATTACCCATTTCTTAAAAATGTCCTTCCCCGTAGTATTATATGTAGAGTAAAAGCAGAGCAATCCTCCCAAAACTGAACGCCATGCTCGATGAACATCGCGGAGAATATATTGCACATTTGGTTAGGCAACGGTATCTCTCCATACAACTCATTTGAAATATTAAATGAAATGATAGTATAACATTGAGACAAACCAAGCCAATGAAATGCTCCATGTACAAATGCCAAGGAATCCATACTGGAATCCCTAAAACCGCGCACACGGCAAACGCCACTAGGATATTCACAATTTTTTCTCCAGGAGCCACTTTTTAGTGCGAGAATTTCAATGAATATTTCGTGACGATCATTCCTCTGGTCCAGGGTAACCGCAATGATCTTATAGTCATCATTAGTTGCATCATATCCCAATCCGCATACACGATCATCCAGTGGAGATTCTTGATGGGGAAGTACTATTGATTCTCTTATGGAAGGGTTCCACAACAAAAGGTGTCTATCGAGTCGATCAGTAACTGAGAGAAGAACCAATCCATCATAACAACAAAGGATAAAGGAACTCACTGGTTTGCAGGTGGAAGGGCATTCAAGTTTTTGTTCATCGTCTACCACATGAACCGATGATAAAGAAGAACAATAGAAGTTAAACATATCATCCTTATGAAGGCACCTTTGGCTAACAAGAAATTTTTGGGAATCTTGGTTACTCTTGGCATGGTTGAGGTGTTCAATCCTAAAGTAGGAATCAGAGATTAATGCCTTCCAAATTTTGAAATACATTTGAATCGAAGAAGAGACCACACGGGTAACCTGCTCAGGATCTCCATAATGATTTCCTCATGGAATTGGATTCCAATGGCCTAGATATGACAAGGAAAGTGCTTTAGTAGTTCACTAGTCGAAGATGTTTCTGGTAACATATAGTAGTATATAAAATGGAGAATAAATAGTAAAGTAGAAAGCTACAGAAAATAAAATACTATGAATCCTTAAATCTGACACTCTTATGAATAATCAAACTACTGGCAAAACTAGGATGACCCTGGAACGAAGTCCAACCAACAACAATTAAAACCCAATGAAGCAGTCTTTTCTTTTGTCAATAAGGAAGAAAAAGAATATATCAAATTGGCTTCTGCTGTAGGCATTTGGAAGAGTTTTGCCATTACTATTAATTTGATTCAAGAGGGTTGCCTTTTTCTATTTGCGATGGCCGATGGGGTTCTTGTGTTTATACTATGTATGTGCTTATTTCCCTGACTGGTTATTTGAAATAGAAATTTTCTGGGTGGTTGTCGATACTTTTTTCGTTTTCGCTACTTCTTGAGCTGAATTTTCTAAGCTTTGATTAAAGATCATTCTTTTTTTTTTTTTTTGGGTACGGCTTGGGGACAGTTCTCGACCCAATTAACGAAATAGCTGTCCCATGTGTTTGATGATTTTTCTTGATGTTTTATTTTTGATTTATTTGACAAAATGAAGGGAAGGCTTTAAGTGGAATGGATCACGTATGTCTAGTTCAGGTAAGCGTTTGACCAATTGGATCATATTTAAGAGTTCCAAGTTTTATATACGCTGTAAAAAGAAAATTTAGATATATTTATTTGTGAGTTTAAGTTCGGTACATTGTCAGTATATTTTCTATTATACCAACATGTAACATTGGCTTGTTATAGCAGGTTACCATCGTTTTTCATTTCTTTTTTTGCCCTTATAATTAATCAAACACAGGTACCCGATCTTCATGGTCTCTTGAAGTCTTCCATTTTCTTTCTCCTTCTTCAACGGGAAGGCTGCCGCTCCAAATTCAATGTGGAGTCCTATACTCGTAAGGACTGCTAACACTCCTTATAAAAATTAGCCATGTCAACAAATATTTGTGGAGTTAAAAATTAACTTCTTCAAGGTTTACAATATTTGAGGTGTTGAAGAACCATTCCAGTATTAGTACGAAACGAGTTGATTATGTATCCAAAACATCCCACTTTTTTAAAGTCGATTCAACTATCCCCTTAGATAAAACTAAATTTGGTTAATTTTGTAAAATATGATGAATAATTGAACTGACATCCGGTTGTTCTTTTTTCAAACAGTAACAAATAAGTATTATATACATATATATCATCCGTGTTATTAGAAGTCCAAAATAAAGCTAGAGTTTGGACATATATTTGGTTGAAACTTGAAAAAGTGAATATACTAAGTAGAGGGAGTAGTAATCTTGATATGTGAGATTTGTATTTATCATAGAAGGCCAAACAGTGTTGCCAGTACTGACGTTGTTCATAGCAGTATTTCATGTTTTTGACGAAACAATGTAGACATACAAGCTCGAATATTTCAAGTTGCTCATAGCAGTATTTCATGTTTTTGACGAAACAACGTAAACATACAAACTCGAATATTTCAAGTTACTCATAGCAGTATTTCATGTTTTTGACGAAACAATGTAGACATACAAAAGCTCGAATATTTCAAGCGTACATAGCTCCAGGGAGATGGAATGATTTAGTATGGCAACTATCGCAATAATGACAACATGAAACAACATCTTCAAGCTTTTTATAGCAAAAAGGTCAAATGCATTCCATATTGTCAGTCTTTGAAGTGTAAACTTCATGTAGTTTGCAAGATGAGGTTGTGATTCCATTATTCTTGCAAAAACATACCAGATTTTTTAGGATAACTTTTGATGCCCCAATCATGCCATGTCAGCAAAATAAGAGGTATTTATTCAGAAAAATTTAAGGAGTAATAAAACTTTTGCAATGTTTAGAACTTTAGATATTTAGAGCACGTTTGGCCAACTGCCAAAAATTATTTATTTTTAAAATTTCTTTTTTCTAGTATTTCTTAAAAAAAAAAAAAAAAAAAAACTTTCGACGAATAGGCAATTCACGTTTAGCCAGCTCATTTGGAGACAACTTTTCTAAATAAATTGTATTTAGATAATTTTTATAACAAGATTGAGTGTTTAAATTACAAAAAAAAAAGATAGTATTAAAATTTGTTTTACTACAAAATATTATTTAAATGTAAAAACAATTTAAATAGTTTTATGAAGAACTTTATTTAATTTTTTATTTTCATTCTAAAACATAACACATTAAATAAAGAGAGTTTTACATAACCCCGATTGAATCTTTTAATTTAATCCGTCCCGCTACAATTTTTCTGAAACATTTTTTGGGAAAAATAGTTGAAACATAATCCTCCATTCCCGGCTTCACCCAACTCCAACATTATTTCATTTCCTCCTTATTTATTCATCATTAAGCTTTCTTACAACGAAAGACACTTATACTTGGTAAAATTCTAACTTGTTTCCTTAGTGATTCAAGCTCGGCAAGGATCAAATTCTATTGGTGGTTATGTGAAAGAATAGAGAAGGAATTTTTTTTCACAAGTGTAAAGGAGTCTTTCGAGTCTTCTAAATAAGTACAGGGGACACAAGTTTTTTCAATTAGGTATAAGGGACACTTTTAAGATCAGTACAAATGGCTAACATTTTAAAAGCCCCTAAATTTTTTTATTTGCTTGAGCCCCCTTCTTCTCCTCTCCCCTCCCCCAGCCCCATCGCCCCACCCCATCCACCATTCCACCACCACCTCCACAATCCTCCACCACTCACTGCCACCTTCTACCACCCTCTACCATCTCCTCCCCCCCCCCCCTCCCCCCAACTGCCCCCACCACTTTAATATGGGGATGTTCCAACATATGTCGAGATGTGTAAACATATTTTACATACGTGGAAACATCTCCAAAAAAATATTTACACATCCAAAGAATGTTTAAATATCATTAAGATGCATAAAATGATGAGAATTAAACATAGACGAAGAAGAAAAAAATGATGAAAACGAAGAAAAAATTCAAAATAAATACGACGAAGAAGAAGAAGAAGAAGAAGAAGAAGAAGAAGAAGAAGAAGAAGAAGAAAACAAAGAAAAAGAAAAATAACGTAGATGGTGATGAAATGAAATTTGAAAAGAAATCTTGAAGAAAGAAGGAGAAAGAAGAAGAAAAAAAGGAGCATGAAGATAGAGAGAAGTTTAAGTTTGAAATGATTTGAAAATGAGAAATGAATAAAAGTGGGAGGAAAGAAGGGAAAGAAATATTTGAATATTTTTTAATTGTGTGGTATTCTCCTATCCATAAGTTTTAAATGTTATATTTTGGCCCTCGCTTAAACTAATTAAATATTAATTTGGTCAACGTCTGATTTTCTTATTTGCACACTTATGAGGACCTATACCTCATTTATCTCAACAAACTTTGCATAATATAATAGAATTTTGAATTAAACTAATTCAATCTTCATATAAGCAATAAAATAGTTTACAACAAGAATCAATGTAATGTATTTGATTAAAATGGTCAATACTTTTGTAACTTTGAGACAACTCTTACAAATATAAGTAAATAATATTTGGCAGCCTTTAGCTTTTGGAGGATTAAAGCATAATTATTATCGGCGTTAAATTTAAGATTTTAAATCTTAAATTCAGTCTTCTAACGCAAACCTTTTAATAAATTTTTTAAGGATTAATTCCTCCAAGTATTCTTATAATTGACAAATATATATAATGGATTCACATAAAATAAAGTTAAAATTGAATGATCATGATATTAGTAAAGTGTTGCTAAATTATTGACCCGGTAGTGACTTGGCAGACTCATCTGGTGTATCAGATGCTGAGTCTACTGGTTCTGATGATCTCGATGCCCCTATTTACGACCACGAAAGTGACTTGGCAGACTCATCTGGTGTATCTGATGTTGAGTCTGCTGGTTCTAATGATCTCGATGCCCCTGTTGTTGTTCCGCGTAGATCAGCGTCTTCGTCGGGTTTGATGTGTATTGTGTTGTTGTCGATGCTGCTGTATTAGAAGCTTTATGTGATTTTGAATGAAAATTGTGCACATTGTTGTCAGAAGCTCTCGGGTTGTCTTTTTCTTTTCTTCTGCTTTTGCTCTTTTATTCTTGATATAGTGTTTGTGGAAAATATTTTGCGTCTTCGTCGGGTTTGATGTGTATTGTGTTGTTGTCTCTGCTACTGTATTAAAAGCTTTATGTGATTTTAAATGAAAATTGTGGACATGGTTGTCAGAAGCTCTCGGGTTGTCTTTAATTTTCTTTTCTTCTGCTTTTGCTCTTTTATTCTTGATATAGTGTTTGTGAAAAATATTTTGACATTTACTAATATAATGACTTTTATAAGTCAAAATTCTTCGGTATATGTGATTTATTTCCAATATTTTAGCATGTGAATGAGTGATATTAATTTTTTTGCTAAATTATCCAAGCAACTCGTGAAGTTCTTTTGTGTCGTCTTAAAAATATCCCTTCAAAAAGTATAGTTCAATTTCTCAAATACATTTAAGACTGTTCTTTTAAAGCTAGGCTTTTCATTTTGTCACCGCTTATTCATTATCATTTTCGATTTGTTCCAATCTACTACTCACTATGATCTTCATGTCTATATTACTCTTTATATGAAAGGTTTAGGTATACCATATCTATTCAAGTGTCGCACACTATTTTCCCAGCTCACAACGTGGACAGAGATGTACAGTTAGCAAAAGCTTTTTATTCGCTACATTTGTTTAATATTTTTTTTTTAGGGTTTTCGTTAGTTTGTTGCACTTGGTGCACCTCGTAAGACACTAGAGGGGGAGGTAAATAGTGTCCTTATCCAATTTTCGATCAACTAAAACCTGCTTATACCTTGTTTGCCTAACTCACAGAGAACCAGGTTCCTTGCAAGTTTCTCTATCTCTGAAACTTAAGATAATGCGGAAACGTAAAGAACACTGAGATTTTTACGTGGAAAAATCCTTGTTCAAGGGATCAAAAACTACGACCCAAACTATTAGGATTTCAACCTTCCACTAAAGGAAAATCAAGCAAGTTTTAGATTACAATGCAATGCAATCAAGGAATTAGACCTCCTAGTACCTAGAACCTTCCAAGCCACACATTAGCTTGTCAGGTTGAACCTATCACACTAAAGAGTTGTTAAGATAGGTTCTGTTGAAAATTTGAATTTTGAATATCTCACATAATTTAGTTGTGATAGGATTCAACCTTATCTTATAAGAGTTGTATAGAACTCAAACTTGTACTTCCACTAGTTTATAAGAGGATGACTCCTCTCAGTTGTAAATCAACTTCACAGATTATAGGATTCTTTACTTGGTATCAGAAGTTTCCAAAGACTCACGTCCTTCATCATCTTCAATGGGAGTCCTTCATCATCTTCAATGGCTCTCCCTTCTGTTACTAGTCTTACAACTCAACCAACATCCAACAATTCTTCTCTCTTTTCTACCAATTTTACTCATTCAAACTTGATCAAACTTGATCGCAATAATTATATCATCTGGAAATCACAACTCTTACCAGTGTTAAGAGGTCATGATCTTGAAGGCTATGTGGATGGCACTCTTAAATGCCCTTCATGAATGATTCCTAGCAGCCCCACGGGTGCAAACTCATCTGAATTAACCATCAACCCAGACTATACTCTATGGAAGAAACAAGATCAACTTTTTCTTTCTTGGATTCTGTCAACTTTAACCGAAGGAATACTAGCACAAGTTGTAGGCTGCGTTTCATCCCAAGATGTGTGGCAAACACTTGAAATTATGTTTCCCTCTCAGTCCAAGGCACGGATCATGCAGTTGCGCCTTCAACTTCAAACTACAATGAAGGGCAACACACCGATGGTGGAATATCTTCAAAAAATGAAGAATGTTGCAGACAACTTAGCAGTGGCAGCGCACCCAGTTGCAGATGATGATTTGGTTCTTTATATTCTAGGAGGTCTTGGTCCTGATTATGATGCCCTCGTTGTTTCAGTTACTTCTAGAGTTGACTCAATTTCATTGGCCGACCTTCATGGTCTGTTACTTAGCCATGAGTATCGTCTTGAGCAGATGGGGGTTGCCGAACAAGGTTTGGCGCAAGTTAATTTAACCACCAAAAATACTACCTTTAGTGGTAATGGAAAGCCTGATGGAAACCACAAACGAAACATGAATCCTAATCAAAACAACTACAATAATGGGGGCAGGCGTGGTCGTGGAAGAGGAAACTACAATGGTGGAGGTCGCAATAGCAACCCGAGCAGTGTAGTCCAGTGTCAAGTTTGTCAAAAGCATGGTCATACAGCCATCTCCTGCTATCACAGGTTCGACCATGCCTACCAGTCTCTCCAAGAACCAAATGTCTGCCTTTCTTGCTCAACCTTCGACAGTAGCTGATCCCTCATGGTATCCTAATTCTGGAGCTACCAATCACCTTACCAATGATGCCAACAATCTGCTTGTTCGTGGCGAATTTGCAGGAAACGGTCAAATTTTAGTTGGCAACGGTACAGGTTTGAAAATCACTCACATTGGCAATTCTTCTTTATCCTCTCAAGTTAGGCCTATACATTTAAAAAATGTATTGTTTGTGCCTGAAATTACAAAGAGCCTTCTAAGTGTAGCTCAATTTACTCAAGATAACAATGTTGTTTTTGAATTTCACCCTCGTTTTTGTCTTGTGAAGGATCGGGCAACAGGGACGGTGCTATTGAAAGGGAGCCTTGACCGTGGCCTTTACAAGCTTCATTCTCCTAAATCTTCAAGTTTGCAAGCACTTAACAATAAACCACAAGTTTTACTTGTGTCAAAATCCTCCTTTGATATTTGGCATAATAGATTAGGTCACTCGTCAATAAACTCTGTCAGTCGTGTCATTAGGACACTTAAAATACCATTGGGTACTACTGACAGATTGCAAGTTTGCTCCTCGTGTCAATATGGCAAAAGTCATAAATTGCAATTCCCTGTTTCTAGTTTTATTGCTTCTAATCCTTTAGATCTTGTTCATTCGGATGTATGGGGCCTTGCTCCTTATTTGTCAAATAATAAATATCGTTATTACGTTTCCTTTATTGATGATCATACAAAATTCATTTGGTTATATCTTATGCATTTTAAATCTGAAGTTTTTGATATCTTTTTGCGTTTCAAATCCCAAGACCGTAAAATTAAAGTTTTTCAATCCTATTGGGGTGGCAAGTATCAAAAATGCTCTAAAGTATTTGCAAAAATGGGGATCACTCCTCAAATATCATGCCCGCTCACTCACGAACAAAATGGTACGACCGAGAGGAAACATCAGCATATTGTTAAAATGGGATTAACTCTTCTAGCTCATGCCTCTTTACCACTTCATTTTTGGGGTTACGCTTTTACTATTGATGTTTACATAATTAATAGAGTCCCATCTCCTTCTCTAAATAACCTTTCACCTTTTGAAAAGTTATTCAAGAAACTTCCTGATTATCACTCTCTCAAAGTATTTAGTTGTGCGTGTTATCCATGCCTTCGCCCCTATAATTCACATAAACTTGAATTCCGTTCCCTCAGATGTGTGTTTGTTGGTTACAGTGATAATCGCAAAGGTTTTCAATGCCTTGATGTTCCAACGGGCAGGTTGTATATTTCTCGTAATGTGGTGTTTGATGAGTGTAGTTTCCCGTCTTCTATGCCAACCTTATCATCCAAGTCATCTCCAATAGTCCACTCTACTACAAGTTCCACTTTATCTATCCTTACTCCTCATGTTCCACCCAGTACATCAACTCCAGAGGTGCCTACTTCACTTCCTCATGTGTCAATCTCACCAAGCTGACTCCCTCGTACCAATCTTTCAAGTGATCTTTCTCCTGCTTCATCATATGATCCTGGGCAGCTTCCACCTTCCTCAACTAATACAATTCAAGCTTCCAAAGTTGTACGTCAACCTAGAAAGCCCGTTGTCCATCCTCCTCACCACATGATCACTCGCACTAAATAAAAAATCAGGCACCCTGAAGCCAATCTTGCTACCAAATATATATCCTCTGCCACCTTCAACCTTACCTACTGAACCAACATGTTTTTCCCAAGCAAACAAAGATTTAAATTGGAGAAAGGCCATGCAAGAGGAGTACAATGCTCTCATTCAAAATGGCACTTGGTCCCTTGTCCCTTCTTCAATAGCCAAAAATGTTGTGGGGTGCAAATGGATCTTCAAGTTAAAACTCCATCCGAATGGGTCTATTGAGCGCTATAAAGCGTGGTTGGTGGCAAAGGGATTTAACCAAGAGGCTGGAGTTGATTATCATGACACATTCAGTCCGGTTATTAAGCCTACAACAATTCGGGTGATTCTTACTTTGGCACTATCTCGTGGTTGGCCTCTTCGCCAATTGGATGTCAAAAATGCATTTCTTCATGGTCAGTTAAATGAAGAAGTTTACATGTTTCAATCAGCTGGTTTTACAGATCCAAGATATCCCACTCATGTTTGTCGGCTTCAAAAAGCGCTTTATGGACTTAAACAAGCGCCCCGGGCTTGGTTCGAAAGGCTTAGCAGTGCCTTGTTTGAATATGGCTTTGTTTCGTCCAAGTCTAATTCTTCACTTTTCATTAGAAAATGTGCTACTGATGTGACCTTTGTTCTTGTGTATGATGATGATTTAATTGTCACAGGTAGCTCTTCTTCATTTATATCCGGTCTAATCTCCAAGCTCTAAACTGATTTTGCTCTCAAAGATTTGAGCAGCCTTCACTACTTCCTGGGAGTAGAGGTAAATAAAACTAAAAATGGTGGCTTAGTTCTCTGCCAATCAAAGCACATTAGAGACATTCTTTCTCGAGCAAAAATGGATGGTGCAAAACCAATTGCTACACCAATGATTTCAGGTTTGCAACTTTCACAACATGGTAGTACTTCATTCCATGATCCTGCCTTATATCGCAGTCTAGTGGGAGCTCTTCAATATGTTACAATCACTAGACCGGATGTGTCTTATACTGTTAATAAGTTGTGTCAATTTATGCACAAGCAATTGGAGTCTCATTTTCAAGCTATGAAGCGACTGCTGCGATATCTTAAAGGAACACTCCATCTTGGTCTACTTTTCTGCCCATCTACACAACTTCAGATTAATTGTTTTCTGATGTCGATTGGGCAGGGTGCCCCGATGACGAACGCTCTACTAATGGTTATTGTATCTTCTTGGGCTCTAATTTGATATCCTGGTGTTCCAAGAAGCAAAAGGTTGTTGCTCGCTCTAGCACGGAGGCGGAATATAGAGTATTGGCTGCTGCAACTGCTGAAACAACTTGGCTACAACATCTTCTTAAGGAACTTGGAGTACCACTATCTCAAGCCCCTCGACTACGGTGTGATAATATTTATGCAACCTATCTCACTGCTAACCCGATATTTCATGCTAGAACTAAGCATATTGAACTAGACTTTCACTTTGTTAGAGAAAAGGTTGCAGCCAAAGACCTTGAAGTCCGCTATATCAGCTCACTTGATCAAGTTGCCGACATTCTGACAAAAAGTCTATCTGGAAGACGATTTGTGTTTCTAAGAGACAAGTTGGCTGTGGTGCACCGAGCTGCACTTGAGGAGGGATGTTAAGATAGGTTCTGTTGAAAATTTGAATTTTGAATATCTCACATAATTTAGTTGTGATAGGATTCAACCTTATCTTATAAGAGTTGTATAGAACTCAAACTTGTACTTCCACTAGTTTATAAGAGGATGACTCCTCTTAGTTGTAAATCAACTTCACAGATTATAGGATTCTTTACAAGAGTAACCTCTACTAATTGCTTCTTAACAAGCTGATAGATTACAACTCGATAGCCTATAACAAAAGAACTAAGACAACAGACTAATCTATGAAACTGCTCCTCCGTCAGGTTCTGCTGTCTTCCCTTTGTTCTTGCACACAATACTTCCCACGATCAATTTATTCTTGATTTGCTCTGTTGAAATTTCTTGAGCGAAATTTCTTGAGTGCGTAAAGAATTCTGGCCAAATTAACTTGTATTTATTTATAGAGTTCAATTCCAATCAAGCTTAGAACTCCTTTTACAATTTGAATTCTATTTCAAATAAGGTTTACCCATATTGCCTTGTTTGAAACCCAAGTTAATTTACCTAAGTCTTCAATCCTTTTCCATCTAGGAACCAAGTCTTATTTCAGCACCGCTTCAAGTTTCTTCATTTCTCTATAGGATTGAAACTTTGACTCTGATGTTTTCATTTTCCTTCTTCAACTCTAACTCGAATAATCAATCGAACAGTCCAATCTTCTCGCTCAACTGTGAACCTTTTCGTAGTCCACTGAGCACCAGGTCTTTTGTCATCTTCAAAACTATCATACAACAAGTAATGACGTGCTAAGATGGAGCACATTCGAACGACATAAAGAAGAAGCTCCGATAACTGGTTGTCGGAAGGTACAAGGCGTGAGAGTCTCCGGAAGAGATGAAGCACAATTAATATTATCATTTCCCTGCAATGCATGAAGTTGTATGTTAGCTTTGGATGATGTGTTGGGAACAGTGTTCGTTTTCGTTCGTATTGTAGGCGGAAATAACAGTCACATGCAAACACTATATTTGAACTGCTATTATGCAATAATATAATTATGAAAGCCCGGAGCATGTTTACTACATCTGATTTTGTTTATGGGAATTTATTTTTTTCACAGTCCAAGCCAATAATGACTATTTTTAAATATGAAAATATTTTAACTCTAAAATTATCATTGTGCCATTAATGATATGATTTATGGTCACACAAACACATGACTTATTTTAAATTAGAAGTTTCAAAAGTTTTCATTATTTTATTAAACTTTGTGTTTATAAGTCAAACATGTTCACATAAATTGAAACAAATGTACTTTATCATATGATTTACGAGTGTTACCCAAGCATATATTTGGTTAAAGTCAACAGTATTCTGTAGATATACCAATTGGTGACTTGATACATATTTAAACTTGTCAAGTTATAACTTCGTAGCTCAATATATTTTGTACCTTTGAACACTAATCATAGCCTGAAATGAAAGACCTCTTCAACATAATATTTTGTTTTAAAAAATGGGCAACAAGAATATTCTGCAGATTAAGCCTAATACACTCAGACTATATCTACTTGGTCAGATGCACTACTGACTGGTGGAGGTGACTTGCTATTAAATGTATTTTCTTGCTCAGATGGCATCACAATGTACTCAAAAATACTATTACAATTTAGTTTTTAATAAGGGTTAATTACACTTATATACAATTTTAAAGATTTATTTACAAAAAAATAGCAATATTATTCATATTACAAAACATAGCATTATTTTTTATATACAAGTTGCTATAAACAACTAGAAAAGAAAAACTCTAGCCTCCACTCCACATCCCTCCCCACTGTCGCCCCTCATGCCACCTATTTCCACCACTGCCGCTGGACTACCGCCGCCGCCGCCCTACCCGTTAACTATTTACATGTCCTACCTATTAAGACTTGTATACTACTCCCTCCATTCCAAAATAGTTGTCATAGTTTGACTTGGAGTGGAGTTTAAGAAATGTGGTAAGACTTTTGGAATTTGTGGTCCAAAATAAGTCATACATAAATATGTGGCTATAAACCATTTCATTAAGGGTAAAGTAATAGTTTCAACTCAAAAATGTTTCCAAATTTAGAATTGTGTCATTCTTTTTTGAACGGACTAATAAGAAAATATTGACATCCATTTTGGAACGGATGGAGTATAATTTATGTAGTATACCATAAAGGTATACATCCATAAAGTATAACAAAGATATACAGTTATAAATTGGTAGGTTGAGTAAATATTTTTAATTTCATAGGTAGTATAATTTTTAATGGGTAGGGTGGGTAACAAAGCTTCTTCATTGCTATTAATCGATCCATGTTGCCAACTTAATCTAAGAACACCATGCTTTAGCATCGGAAGGGGTGATACTTTCTTAATACAAATTTTGAAGAAGGTAATTACATTCATCATCAGCACGAAGCTATATTTACAATCTAAAAGGAAAGATCTGACCTTGTTTAACTTACAAGAATTCTATAAACTGCAGTAAAGAATCTGAAGGTACTTTTCCTACTACATGGTACAAAATGAAAAGGAGAGTAATGTAGAGTAACATAAAAGAAGTGATGCAGATAGTTGCGAACTCGTAGGAACAGCTATCTCTTCAAAGCAAGACTTTAGATCTTTTATGATTTTAGACTCCAGAGGGAAAAGATGAACCTTGGAATAAAGAAAATTCTGATTAATTTACGAAAATCCTATGCAAATTGAAGTAGATTTATAGGTTTACTAGAAATTATCACTTGCACGGGGAAAAAGATTTCTAGACTATAAATTTTGAATTCATTAAGATACTTTACCAACAGTCACCATGGTTTCTGCAAAACGCATGAAGTTGCCGAAAATTTCTAACAGTTCTGAGTATGGGTGCCAAACTCAATAGAATTTCAGCAAAATAGAACTTCTATAAAAGGATAAAAGTTGCCTCGGATACCTTTAACCTTCTCATTGAGGAAGAAAATACATAATCCTTGGCACTTAAATAAGTAGAGTAGTGGAATGAATGGTTCGGCCATTTCCAGAACATGGTAGTTTGTTTAGAGGCACTTTTTTTTTTGAAGAAGAAGAAGAAGGTAACAATATATTCATCAACATTAAGGCAATGTTGGCAACCAAATGTATGATATCCGCGTGCAACCATAAAGAGAAGAAGAAAACTACTGAAATGAAATCCTTGATTTTCTAGAGAGACTCCAGTACATCTAAAAAGTGCATCAGCTTCATGTACAAAATCTTTCTTGCACCAAAAATATAAAAGTAAGACACAACTGGATTTAATCTTCTGAATTGGACTAGCCCCATCTTCAAAACACCTTTCATTTCTTTCTCTCCATATTGTCTGACTATCTGATACAATGCCAGTTCAATTGATTTTAAGATCAGCCTGTCAATTGTGAAGAGTGAAGAAATACAAAGATTGTAAAATCATCTCAAACAAAATAGGACAGCTGCATCAATATATTTTTAGACAAAGAGGACATTAGCATCAATTTAAAAAACAAAATACTAGTATACCCATAAAGACTTTTGTTTTGGCCGATAGAATTGAAACTCTTGCTTGCACAAAGGACAATCCAACACAAATATTTATCCCTTGACTATGAGCTCCAATTGTACACTCAAAACCTATATCTGCTGACAATTAAAGCCGGGGTTTGCTTCATTAGAGGTTCAATATTAATCTGTGGATTTAGGGTCTTGGCGGATAATGTCAACCTCGCCATCAAATTCTGTTCACATAGGTAATTAGGTAAAATGGAAAGTGGTTTATACACTTTCAAGTAGCATAAGCTGTTCACAAAAGCAATTCAAGATATTTGCTATATTGAGTTATTCACCAAAAAAATATAGCAGGTGAACCACAAATTACCATCTATGGTTGCTTAGAACAGATCATTAGATAAAAGCAAGAAACAGATGAATTGAAAAAATGAAGAGCCAAAGAAATGACTTGAAGATTCATTAACTTTTGTGGACAGAGAATGAGACCTAGCCAGATATGGTAATGTAAGTTTGGTGATTTTCCCCGAAGTTGATTCTAGAAATCAATATCTTTTTTCACAACTCCATGGCATCTACAAAGACACAGAGAAAGATCAGTTCTTTATTTTAAGTTTTTCCCAAAAGCGACATAGTAGCCCTGCACAGAGACATGTAGCATTGGTTGCCTATATATCTACCTTTACGGAATGTAACATATTGAAAATATAGCTTCATAAGCACTATCATCCAGAAAAGGGAGCTTCACATGGATTTTTATTTCAAATTGTCTTCCATCGGTATTACTTTTCACCACTGTACCACTCATTGAGTTCCCAGTATGCTCCCCCTTCCAACAAACTACATAAGGTGAACTTTTTAGACCTGTGTAATCTTACTAACAGCTCATTTACAAACTCAAACCTCAACACAACAGTCCCTTTGAACCTCAAATCATAACACTGTTCTTGGTTTATGATGATACTCTGGGCAATATTAAATCCCCCATTTCAGCAAAATTAAACATCTTAGGAAATTTATCATTAAGTGGAACATATCCAATCTAACAATCAAATGACTATTCAATATTCATTATTCTGCCAACTTTCATTTTGAATCTTGTATTTTTGAAGTATTATGTAAATAAAAATACCTTGTTATCTGATGCATATGTGTCTTATATTGTGATTCTGATTTATTTCCTTTAAACTATATTACTTAAGCAAACATCTTTACCAATTCTCTTAAGGTCTAAATGCAGATCAACTTCCAGAAAATCCAAGACTTGGCAATTGAGGAAAGTTCACTACAAACTCTAAAAGTAAGGACAAGTTATCTAAAGATTCTATGGAAATCGCACATACTTTCATGTAAAGCAGTTTGTCGAATAACGGCAGCCTCTGTAATTAAGGTACAAAGAACAATTTAAACAGAGTGAGAGCAAATTATTGGTGCTAGATTACATTTACCATCAACAGCAGCCTCGTTTACTACACGGACAATTCACACCAATATAATAACACTTGCTCCCTCCTCCATGACAATCGGAACTTGAAGCAATTAGAATATTATACAATGAACTACACAGTGATGTTTTAATTGAGGATCCATATATTATTCTTATTTTTCGACTTTGCTGATATTTTCTATGTCTTGCGCAGCAAACCATGTACAATGTAACATATATGTACTAAGAAGTGAGTAGCTTTTGGTAAGGGCAAAAAGGTGCATGAAATTCAAATATTATATCAAACTCATAAGCTATTAAATTTATATTTAAAGATCGGGTTGAGGGCATGCTATGATTAAACGATAGAAATCCTTATGCTACTAGTTTTAGTGGTGGAAATTTTCTACTTGGGATCTCTAATTCATCATCTTAAAACTACCTAGCCTCCAGCGTGGAGAGGTTGACGAAGAAGGGCGAAGCTCATCAGAGTAATACCAAATACAGCAACAAACCAATAATCAGAGTAAATGAAGAATGAAAGGAAAGTTGACATGCGTAGAGTGGCAGAAAATTAGGTAAAAGGCGAATTACAGCACCTAGGAATCTACTCCCGAACATGCATGAGCAAATCAAACAAAATAAGCGACATGTACTTATAAAATCCAACAAGAAACAACTAAAAACCGAAAAATTAACAGATACTCACCAAAATATAGCACAACCAGGAAAAGAGGACATACGGTTGCAGAAAAAAACAGATGAAGCATAGCAACATAATAGAGATTAAGCACCTTGGGTTCGTCAAATCGTCAGGAATAACGCAAGGAGGTCTCCATTTCCCTGCTTCTTAGTAGTGAACAACTGTAAAGCCACAAAAAAAAAAAATCCCAAAATATGCCAAAAACAAATAGCCTGTACATAAAAAGTAGAAGAAAAAATTAAAAGAAACCAGAAGATTAAAGCAACAAAAAAAAAAACGAGCAAAAAGGGAAGAGGAAGAAGAAAGACAGAGAAAGAAACCCATGATCAGAGAGAAAGCTGCTTCAAAGGGAAAAGTTAAAGAATTATATGCGCAGTGACACGAGTCCCTAAACAATGACGTATTTTCTGTAAAACCGGATGACGAAGAAAAAGTCCGAATCTCTCTTAAGAAACCCCGACTATGACGGAAGATCCGAAAACTGACAATTATTATATAGTTATTATTGGGGAAGGGGCACCCAACATGAGTAATGCCTAATGTTGAAAGTCGCATCCGCTCTAGTCAAGGGCGAACAACACTTCGTAAAAGTTATAATCATGTATTTGTGCAGTTAAAGTGACCTCAGTGACCTCAATACCTCTTACGTACAATTGTTTTAGTATCTTTACGCAAATTAGCATCTTACAAAAAGCTATACAGATCTACAACGTTTTACACAGACATTCACGTTCAGCCAGATTGAAATTAATTATAGTACTTCTGCACTGAAGTCCAATGTCTCCGCTGCTGACAACGATGAATGATCAAGTTGTAGTCTCTCCACTGTTCCCCTGCTAAATGCAACATTGCTAAATCTTTAAAAACAAATACTACGTTAATTGAGAAAATGAAGCTTCTCGTCTAAGAGTACAAACATCCAACGACATTTTAGCTTGCTTAAACATCTGAAAACTAAAATGTCCTGGTACCAGGTGACTTGCATACTTGACAAGGAAAACATATTCTTGACTACTACTCAACCACTTGGTTCTTTTTTCTGGTAAATTTCTGTCCCCACGACATCACATGGATTCTCCAAATTTCTCAAGTTTCTCTAATCCGTATCGGAAGCTAAAAACATGAGTAGGTGCAAGTCAGTGCATTTTTTCATCTATTAGCATTCAAAAGTGATCTAGCAGGCGTTGTGGCAAAAACATGTATGTACTATCCAAAATGGTCCTCCAATCCCTATTACAACCAAATCTATGTTAGTTTCATTTTCTCTGGTCTCTGAATGACCAACATACAGTGAGACATACTAAGTACCACAAGCTCGACGATAAATGTCCTGCTACTTTCCAAATGCAGATAACTATGTTGATAGGATGTGGGAACTAAATCAAACATACAATGTAAAGAGCTGACCGGAGCACAATAAGTCATACATACTGCTAGGAATTATACTACAATACAATTATAGGGAGTAAATTGCAAAAGCAATTTCATACCTTTTTCCATGTTAGAGCAGCATAGTAAGCATTCTCTAATCGTTTTTCTCTATCTAGTGGTGAAACCTTTTTCTTCTATCTAGTGGTGAAGGAAAACTTGTGAAAGCTTACAGTAAGATAATTTCAAGTTTAACAGAGCAGAATTTAAAGACGAGCTCATGCAAAATTATTCTTATCCTCTGTTGCGTTTAACAAATCCATAAGTTTCACCTTCTTTTAAACATTTTTTTCTTATCATCAAATAATCATTTCACTCACCAAGCAATCACAACCCATTAATAATGGAAATCTTAATTCGAAACAAGGATGACAACATATAAGCCACAACAAAACAAAAAGTTTAGAATAGCTAATGCTCATCTCAAGGTGATCTTGAGAGGTACTAATATAGAGTGCCAATTCAGTCCCATTTGAGAGGTAATATTCTAGAGTTGCGTGATAATTATAACATTCTGGATCAATGTGTTACGTGAACAGTAATTTAGTAATAGCATAGAATCACATTTATACCATGTCATAAGCATTAAGCTCTAATATGTATTAGCTAGTAAAGGTAATTAAATCCTTGTAGAGATAAATCACATAAGAAACTGCTGATTTTCCTGAATCCAAATCCAATGACAGGTTCTCCAAAGGAACAAATATATGAGGCACGTTATCTCAAATTTTCAACTATTCTTAAAGTACTTGATTCTGATTGAAGTGAGAAACTGATATTTGCATAAACTAATGGAGATGTATCGGGATTTCACAAAATTATTCATTTGAAATAAGCATTTAGAGGTAATTTAAACTTCACATTAGGATGATATCGCAATTACATTCAAAGCTAGAAGTTATTTCTAAGGTAGTTTTTTCTTCAGTAACAAAGCTACCTGGTTGCCACAAGTGATAATTATAGATTCACTTATACACAATTCACCAAGTAAAGAAACACTAGGACCAGCTAAATCTTCTCATGAGTATTAAAAAAAAAACAGAAATCCCCGAACAGCACGGTTGAAATAAAACTAGTGGACTTCATTACTCTTAATAAGATAACGCATATCATCAAACATCTTAGCGCACTTCAATATTGTTATAGGTAACAACAATCACTTTGCAAAAAAAAAAAAAAAAAAAGGAGAGAGAGAAATAAAGGGCGAACAACTTAGTACTATAGTATTTCTTGAATGAAATAACCACATAAAGGGAGAGAAAAAGTAAACAATTAGGCATGTTTTGGTTCATGAGGAGCAAAATGCAAACTGGAAAATAAGGTGATAACTTTAAAATAGGTAATTGAGGTTTTTAACTCCTAAAGAAATACTCCATCTAAAATTATAAATACATCTTCCTATAACCATACCTAGCTCATATTTCTTGATATGCTTTCTAATTTGTCCAGATTAAGGGTGGTAGCTGTTATACTTGCTCAAAAGGGGGTCGTGTGAGAGAGAGATTATTTTCAGATTTTTGTTTGACCAAAGTTTAATGAAAGGTCTTTTTGGTTAATTTGGCTTGAACCCATAATTCTAGAATACGGGTTTTTGGGTTTTCATGGGTGCAATGAGCTGCGAAGGGAAAAGTGCACTAAAAGCCACTTTCGCTAATTTTTCCTTGATTGTGCAAAAATAATAATTTTTTGGGAACTTCAATTTTTGTGAGTTGAACTTAAGACCTTGAGACTAAGAGCCTGTTTGGAAAGCTTCTGGAAACTGCTTATTTTCATAAGTGTTTTTCGTAAAAGCACTTTTGGAGAAAAGCAGTTTGTGTTTGGCCAACTCATTTGAGAAACACTTTTGTCAATAGTTGAGTAGTAATTTGTGTTTGGCCAAGCTTTTGAAAAAGAACTTTTGAGTGTTAAATTACGAGTAAGGACATTTAAAGATTCACTTTACAAATATTTAACTAGATAAAGAATTTTAAATATTTATGCTCAAACACTCTATTTAATTTTATTATTTATTTAAAGTAATTTCAAAATACATCATACAGAATTGAATATTCTAAATCTATACCTTAAAAAAAGATGTTATTTGATTAAAAATTTCTAACAATAGTGATGTAGGTGTACGTAGAAAAAATAAGGAAAAAAAATAACGTACTATTTATATATTATAATTATTACGTTAAAATAAGTAGGGATAATTCGGTATATAAGTAATTCTGGTAAGGATATTTTTGGAATGATAGAAATTAAAAACGGCTTCTCCTTCTCCTCAAAAACACTTTAGGGAAAAAGCTACTTTTTCCAGCTTCTTCCCCACAGCAGAAAAACAGATTCTGCTGCCACTCAAAAGCACTTATTTTTCTCCTAGAAGCTTGGCCAAACACCTCAATTTTTCAAAATAAGAGCTTTTGGTAAAAAATAAGCACTTTTGGCTCCCCAGAAGCTAGGCCAAACAGGCTCTAAGTAAGAAGTTCAACTTCAGCCCAAAAAATATGAATTTCTAAGAATAGAATGCGTAAACTTCAACCCTTGTATGCTAAAATTGAACTTCAACCCTTGTGATATAAAGTTTACCGACAAGGATTGAAATTTCAAAGAGTAACTGCTTTTGCACAACCAAGGAAAAAGTGGACTGAATACAAATAGCAGTATCAATAGTGACCTCTGGGCGAAATTATTACGGCTGCGAAACGTAATTCTTTCGCGTGCAAAACGTAATTCATTTGGCCCATTAACCACTTTCCTCCCAAAATTTTGGTAATTTTTGTGCGAAATAGACACTTCTGGCTCCGTACTTCATAATTGACCTTAAAAGAAAAGTGTAACGAAAATGGCAACTACATTAAAAGTGGTTGGTGATGCCAGATCTAGCGATCCCCAAATGTTTTCTACTAAAAAGATATATCAATTGCCATGAATTTATTTAACAGCATTTTCGTAAGACTTTCCTTTTGAGTGTCAACTCTCTGACAGAGCGCCAGAAAGTGTCTTATTTTTGTAAGTCCCCCAAATATTTGTCCCAGTCAGCCATTATTTTGTGTGAATTGACGAGAGCTTTGTGTTTGGTCTTGAACTTCTATCAACTTTTTTTAAATATTGAATTTTTGAGCAATTTTTCACAATTGCCGGGTAACTTCTCATTTTACAATTTCTCTCTTAAAAAACCTCTCATAATAGCTGCCTGAGTTGCGTCATCAGCTCCACCTTCAATATCGCTCTGGCCATCTCCAACTCCGACGGAATCGTCGAATAGGCCAAACCTTTCTGATGCAGCTGTTTGTTTTATTTGGTTTTTCATTCTTGAGCAGTTTTGTAATTCATTATTGTTTGAGAATAAGGAAAATTAGTGAATGAGTTCCTCATCTTTAACTTAATGCGAATGACTGGCGTAGATAGTATTTTCGGTGGCAGTCGGGCACTTATTTGTAAGCAAGCTTCATTTGTCTGGATGTGTATTATTTACTATTAACTTGCGTCTGTATTATAAGAACTTGGGTTTCTTGAGTTCTTAATGATCAACCCCTCATTGAAACACTTGAGGTTTATACATTTAGTGCTCATTGGTTCGGAGACAAGTTATGCAGGTATTAGTAATTCAGTTATTAGTTATACAGGTATTAGTAATACAGATATTAGTTATGTAGATATTTAGTAATGCATGTATTAGTTATGCAGATATTAATTATGTAGATATTATATCTTGGTTAATGAATGATTTAATGTATTTATAAATAGTATACATTTCATAATTTAAATTATATTTTAATATTTTATTATTCAATAGATGTTTGTTTACTATTGAATAATAATGTAAAGAGATGTGAGGGTATATTTGTCTTCTTATAAATTAATACCCGCGTTATTAATACCCGCATTATTATTCCATCTTCTATGCCGCACAAAATAATACATAGATTTACTCATTAATTTATGCGGGTATTACTTAGTGCAGTTCGAAAATTCAAACCAAACGTTGTATTATTAGTGCAGATTTTTATATCTTGTTACAAAATAAACCAAACACTGCGCTATATTATGAGGGATTTAATGCAGGTATAAATTCTTTCGTGCGCCTAACCAAAAGAGCACTTACGGGTCGTTTGGTTAAGAGAGAGTTTACGCGAGTATTAGTAATATGGGTATTAATAATATGGGTATTAGTAATGTGGGTATTAGTAATGCGGGAATTCATAATGTGGGTATTAGCTATGCATATATTATAACGTAGGGATTTTTTCTTGAATCACTGATATATTACAAAAATATACAATGTTATAATTTAAATTATTTAGTTACTCCTTAAACAAAATTTAAAAAATATAATTATTATTATGAGGGTTAATTTTATCATTTTAAATTTTAATACATGCATTGCCATATACCCGCATTACTTATTCCACCTTATACCCCCATAAAATAATACATAGATTCCTGCCTAACTTATGCAGGTATTAGTTATGCGGAAATGAAGAAGTGAAATCAAGCGTTGTACTAAATAATGCTAAGTTTTATGCATGGATGAAAGTTAAACCAAACGTGATATAAATTAATGAGGCTTTTAGTGAGTGTATTAGATTTGTGCAGTCCAAACCAAATCATCCCTTAATACATAGAGGAGCATTGGCAACATAGTACATAGTGCATGAGGATAAAGTGAGTACACATTATTTACATCTCACAACCATAAAAAATTTGTGATACTAGAAAGTGATGAAGATTTGGTTTCAATTATCTAGAAAATATATGTAATATTTGGCTTACACTATGAATAAATGATGTCGGATTGGTTTTATATATTTTTTTATTTAATTTTTTCATATGAGCAAAGTGACGACGATTTGACCTCAATTATTGAAAAATCATGTAGAATATTTTGACTCACTTATGAATAAATGCGGGCGGATTGTCCTGATTTTATATTCTCATATATATTTTTGAAAATTAATGAAGTGGGAACAACTTAGCCTTATTTATTTATAAAATGTATATAATAGTAAAACTCATACGTATAAGACGACTGGATTGACGTTATTTCTAAATATTACTAATGAAAATTGTGTTTTTTTAGATGTGTAAAGATGGATCGACTTGAACTTATTTATTTACGAAATGGACATAATTTTTTATTCTATATGAATAAATTCATACATATTGGCCTTGATTATATTTTATCGGGAGTGTGGCATTTCTGTAATTACGATTTCGCTAAATGTAAACAGTGCGGCAGTATTTATGTAATTACAATTTCATTAATTGTAAAAGGTGGATGCAATTCTGCAATTACGATTTCATTCAATTTAAAATGTTCAGTGATATTTTTGTAGTTACCGAAAGTTCATTTTTAAAGATTATCTTTAACATATAATGTAAATAGCAAAAATCAAGTTTGGCCCTATTTTTAAATAGACACGGAAAGTCTTGCACTAATGCTAGCCAAATTTACCATATAAAAATATGTTTATGCTCTCATTTAAACTAGTGAGAAAAAGGTTAAACTCTCATCATAATCTGGTTAATTTGGGAATCCCAATCGTAATGAAAATCCTACTTTTCCTTAATTATATCCAGTATGTAAATTGTAAAGTATATTATACAATAAATTTACAATCACGAAATTATTGATTTGCTTGTGGATTCCAAATATTTAATTTAACTAACTACAAATTCCTTTATAATAATAAATGGGCTTGTATTCTCTCTTTTTTTTTAGGGAGAATTACACAAATATACAACCCTAATACCAAATTTACAAAAAATACCAATACTATACCCTTTTACAAAATATACCAATACTTTTTTTACAAATCATATACAATTTTCAACCAAACAAGAGAAATGAAGTTTTCTTCCTCCCCAAGCCCACTGGTCCAGATTCAGCATTACTGCCGCCGGCGGGCTGCCAGTCGCCGGCCGCCGGTGGCAGGTGGCCGGATTTTTTTTTTTTTTTTTAAAAAATCTGGAAACAAAAGCTAACACAAGCATTAAACATACAAAAAAATACACATTCATAATTTAAGAAATAGCATATATAACCAATGAAAATACACAAACATACATAAACTTTAAAACATACAAAACATACTCTTATATACACCCACACCATACAAAGACATACAAATGAATTTTTGGACATACAAAGGCTTATTTACATACATTTGAAGCACTGATACACTTAAATACAACTATATACATAAATATACAAATACAAAATCAAAAGTATTCAAAAACATACAAATAGAAATACAAAAATATACAATCATACAGTAAAAAATACAAAAAACACAATCATACAATAAAAAATCAAAAAAATCAATTAGAGATTTGAAAAGATTTTAAAGTATTTTTTATACACAAAAAAACACATACACTTAAATACAAAAACATATATACGTATATATACATAAATACACATCCAAAACAAAAACAAAACGAAAAAAAAAAGAAGGGAAGAAGAAGATCGATGGCAGCAGATCCGACTGCCACCAAACGCCAGCAACAACCAGATCTGGAGGGAGACGAACCTCGCCGGAGATCGGAGATGGGAAGGACGGCGGCGGGGTAGCTGTGGGTGGGTGGAGTGGAGAGAAAGAGAGAGAGAAAATTAGGGTTTTGTGTTAGGGAGGGAGTGAAATGAAGAAAATGGTATATATTGTAATATATTTAAAAGTATCGTTATTTAGGGTAAATGTTTAAAAGTATCGGTAATTTTTGTAATTTAGCTATTAGGATTGTCATCTAGTGTAAATTTTCCTTTTTTTTAAAGCATTCATACAGTATTAACACATTCTTTTTTCACACAACAACTATTTTTAAATATATTAATTTTTCATTCATATGACATTACGCTTTTATTCATAAAGTATTATTTTTATTCCTACCACATTCACATTTTGTTAAAAAATATTTGTTTTCTATTCATCCAGTATTTACATTTTATTCATACCATTAGAAAAAGTATCAGTGCATATGCATATTTTTATATGATCATTATATATATATATATATATATATATAATTTTATATCTCAAAACACTATTAGTATGCTATTAGTATACATCAAATATGTTGAGAAAAACACTATATAAAGTATGTCAATGTATGCTTTTGATATGCAGCAGATATCAAGTATCTTATATACAATAGTATGTTTCACTGAGTTATAATTTGGGAGAAATATATAAAGTTTTTTCCTTGTATTACGCATCTCTACCAAAGAGAAAGATGAAAGACCATTTGATGAAAAGATACATTTGTTTCTATCTACTGAGAGGGAGAGGAAGAGAAATGATGCTAGTTCAATACTCGTTGATCTGGTTCTCCAATAGATGGATACAATCCTTAAGCATAAAGGGCTCCAGCTTAAGGAATTTGTTGCTAAGATTATGGAGATAAAATAGGAAATCTTTTTTGTCTTTCTTTGTGTGATTATTTGAAATAGATACAGTAAGTAGTAACCGTAACCGCAACCAGTTACCTAAAATGTAGGCACGTTGCATTTAGTAAAATTTATAAGTAATAAAAGTAAACTACGTTTTTTATTATTTAGGAATCTAATGAATGTTCATGTGGTGTAATTTTTTCTTACAACTTTGCTCATTTCTATAAATCAATTGTTAACCATTCGCTCGTACTAATTTTGCTTTGCAGCCTATTACCTATCTCTTTTGATTTTTAACCATTTATTAAAATTTATTTGTGAGTATAACCACCCACTTTCATATCATTCTGACGCATTCAACTTCAACACATATTTTGAAGTTCACTCAACTTAATTTGATCTAAAAATAAGCCAAATTAAGGTCAAAATTGTGAAGTTGAACTCAACACTAAATCAAATTCAAATCTTTGATTTGAAATTGAGGAAAAAATTAAAGTTTTGATGAATAGTCAGAATTTAAGTTCGTCCAAAAAAAAAAAAAAAAAACACACACACACACAACCAACAATTTCAAATTTTCAGAAAAATAGCCATATATTTAAGATATTATAATTTCTTAAGAATAGCCACAGTGAACTAAGCTCCAAAAAAATTTCTTTGGATTTAATTCAAAGTTCTAAGAAAGTTTCCTGGAACTCATATTTGTATTCTCACAAAATTTTTGGGATTTTGAAGTAAATCTCAGTAAATGTTTTAGATTTAGTTCAAAGTTCTCGAAAAATTTCCTAGACTTTTAATGGCTATTTTTAAAAAATAAACCATATTCTTCTAAGTCATGGTTATTATCTAAAACTTTCTTTTCTAATCATTGTTTCTCTTTTAGCATCCTATAAAATGCCTACAAAATCAAATTTTACGAATAAATAGCAAATTTCAGCTTCATTCTTCTCTTATTTTTTAAAAATAAATGTTGCTATTGCACATCTAATCTTTAAGTAGATATCTCATTTGTGCATGATATTTTATTAAAAAACTATCCAAAATCATCAAATAATGCATGAATGCTTTCGAATTTCACCAAGAATACCATAAATCTTAACTTTAAGCTTAATTTGGTGGTGAGTTTTTATAGTTAAAATCGTATAAATATTTCCAAATTGTGCTTAACTAAGTTGTAACACTCATTTAGGGATTTGCTTTGAAAAATCTCAAAGCTCCATTGTTGTTCCTTACAAAATATTAAAGAAGACAAAATAAGGCTTATTGATTTGGTGTTGTTTGTCTAGATTGGTGAATGGGATTATGTGTGTTATTATTATTTAGAGGTTTTGTTTCATATTTGAGATCACAACAACATACCAATGCATATAATACGAGTCTTAGATAAATGAGGATTGTTTTTGTTGGTGTTTAAATGCTTTTGCTTAAAAGTTGAGATTAATTGGAATAGATCTGGATGGTTTAATCGAATTATAATTACAAATTCGAATAATATAAATCAAGACAATTATCATGAGTTTTAGTGTACATAAGACAAAAGTAAAATGCCATAATTTAAGACAAATTGTCTTGAATTCGTGAACAAATATACAATGCACGTACACGAATTTAAGACAATTTGATCAAATTATATAAATAATATATAAGATTCCTAAAATGGATATAGCATGGAGTCCTCTAACCTTATATGATCTTGCGAATTAACAAATATAAAGTCATGACGATCTGGTGGAATTCACGAGTAATTTAAAAGTACTAGTTTCTCGACACGTGCGATGCACGTGAAGATCAAATCTTGTAATATATACGGTATTGTACAATAATATTAAAAAAATATTGAGTAAGTAATTATACATTACAGAATAAAGTACAAGTTTTTGTGAAGTTTGATTAAATGTGGTGAGAGTTTGGAGAGTATTTCATGACCTCCTCCATCACTTCGTAGGATCTTGATTTTATGTACCAATTCTCCAAGCAATGGTTCATAACCCTTTCTCAATATCGATCTTTTATTCCAAACAAATATACATTTTATTTTTCCTAGTATATTTTCTCATCATGTTCTAAAGAGTAATTTTAAGTATCAACGCAAGCCTAATTCATATCTTGCTACCTTTAAAAGATATCTTTTATATAATTGCATGCATGCTATCAAATTAATACCAACAAACCGCCCCAATCATATCGCATATGCATACTAAATAATGAGTATTAAAGAGTAGAAAAAGTAGAACCCGATTTTTTATGGTAATCACATAATAATCTACATTAATATTTGTACAAATCAAATTTCAGCATATATATCACAATGAGTATTAAAGAGTAGAAAACGTAGAACCGATTTTATTAATATCAGCCATTTAGGTTCCTCCAAGTGCGACTTCCCATTTTCAAATACACGCTGCTATTGCTCTCTCAATCATCACATAGAATTAATTCTTATTGGGTTTTTTAAGTCTCTCCCAAATGATGGCTTGCCCATATTAGTCTCTCAAGCAACTTATTAGTAAGACCTAGTGGGAAGTGCCTATTCATAAATAAAGTGACATCCGTTCTAATAATCTGAAAGATTACATCCCTTAGCTTCAAATAAACTTGGTACTATTTTTATTTAACTTTTTTATAAGTAGGGTATTTTTAATTTTTGAAGGGGCATGACACAAAGTATATAGGTGGATAATGTGTATGATAAATAGTATGTGTATAGGTGACACAAAGAATACATATAACCAAAGTATGTGTATAATGTGTATGATAAATGATCATGTCAATATTGCACAAGTTGATGAACAAATTCGTCTCCTAATAAAAATTCCAAATTTAATAAAAGTCTCAACAACTATCCAACAATAATTCACTTGTATAAAATCATTGTCCAGTCCACCCATTGTCCAGTCCATATAGTGCATATCTAATCTTTTGACACCTGTCCATAATTAAATCTAATGGTACATTTCAACTTTAAACTACTCTCTAAGCCATGGTCATATAGCAGCTCCCGAAAATCTTGCCAATATCTGCTAGCAAATATCCCAAGCCATTTCAATGCCTCTTAACTTCTTATGGAGCTCCTTCGAAGGAAATGTCAGCATAATTTTGCAATAGAAACTACAGTAATTTGGATTACTCTGAAAGAAATGCTTCTTGTAAGAAATAAATATACTGCATGAGAAGTTTCTTCATTTCTGAGAACAAAGCTATTTGTTATCTGCAGTGAGGTGTGATTCTAGATATAGTACCTTCACCATTCTTGGAGGTATCCATTACTATAAATGTAAGAAAAACACCAAATTATAGAATACATGTATCATTGGTTTTGGACTCAAGAACACCTGTATCTTAGATGGATACAATTAGCTCAACTGACTTGCATATCGTAATAAAGCGTTTATGTTTTATGAAAGAAATAACTTAATATTTTACCACAGTAAGTAATTGAACATGATATTAATTTGTCTTTAGCGAAAAATTGTGGTGACTTGAAAGATTGGTAAATGGTTGAGCTTAGTTGGTGCAAAGTTAATTAGAAAAACTAAACTTGCTTGATTAATGCTCTAAAATGAATATACAAGATTGAAATCTGAAAACAATTTATAAGTTGATGCAGTTTAATCCTTATACTTTGAACGAATTTGGGTTAGGAGAGGGGAAGGGGGAGGGGGAGGTAGGGAAGGGAATCTTATTGGAGAACCATGAAGGAAAATAATAAAACCATAAAAAATCAATTTTACGAGTTTTGCTGCCGAATAAGGAAATATAAGAGAATAAGTATTTTGGGATACGAAAGTGTCACGAGATTTTCGCCAAACTCTTAGCTAATTTTTAGGATGTCACAAAACAAATTAAATTTAATCATGGTTTAGAAGGTTGTTTAGCTGAAACAAAAGTACACCCTTAGATTTAAATTGGGACAGGTGTCAACTGATTACAAGTGCACATGATGCACTGGATATTAAGTGCACTGGAGAGGAGCTCCTTCGATAACCAAAGTATGTGTATAATGTGTATGATAAATAGTCATGTCAGTATTGCACAATTTGATGAACAATTTCGTCTCCTAATAAAAATTCCAAATTTAATAAATTTCTTAACAACTATCCAACAATAATTCACTTGTATAAAATCAAAATAATTGAACATATTTCAATACAAAAATACTAAGCTCACAAGTAGTTGTTATAGTAAAATTTGACATAGAAGTTTTCTTTGTAATTGCGTAATGCAAATTACTACTTTTCAAACCAAATAATATAATTAAATTAAGAAATAAGTTGAATTCAAATTGATAGATTTTTTTATTGTTAGAATCATGTAAGGTTTGTGTACATTTCACCTTCCCTAGATCCCATTTGTGGCATATTACTGGGTACGTTATTGTAATCGTATATATATTTATGTGCTTAAATCAAAATCAGGATCAGAATCAGGAAAATATGAGGGTCCAAAATTAGAATAGAAGGTTGATAGTAGTTAAACAATTTGCACAACAAAATTTCCAATCAACGGTATTCATGCTACGAAGAGCTAAATAAAATTTCTTTTCCAATTGACGAAATTTAAGTTAAACTACAATTCAATGTTTGGCGAAATCGTGAAAACACTTGTTATAGAGCTAACGATTTGTAGAACCCGAATATAATACCAAAACTCACTTAAAGTAGACAAAGAAAATTTTATATTGAAAGAATAAATAAAATAGTATATTATTCTAAATGTATTTAAGGATGTATAATCTCTTGAAATATTTTTAAAATAGGCTCATTAAAACTGGTACAATTCTCTTCTTACCCAAGGCACTCTAAACATTCATCCTTCATTGTAGGACACTTAACGATAACTATGTTACATGAGAGGGTTGGTAAGGAAAAAATAAACTATAAAGGATGAAGAGATGTTACAAATGATAATATTATCAAATAAAAATAACATTATTCTACCTTAAGGTTAGCGGTTTGTAAATTGGGCCTTTGGATGCGGTCCACATGGCTTGGCACAAGCGGATGGAGAGTCAGTGATTTGAAACAAACTTGACTGCTCAGCTAGAACACTTATTTGTGTTAACTTTTGAGGGTGTCCATATTATTTTAGTCGTTTTAATACAGCATTTGACCTATCTTTTTCTGGCAGATGCTCGACTGACCACCCGCCGCCAACGTAGCTCTGCCACTTGCTATAGGCATTTTGTGTGCATCTCCATTATCTTTAATTTTTATTATGTCAATATTTTTTTACAATGATATTTTATCTTATTTTTTCTTTTCAAGCCTGTTTTTAAATATTATTTTCATCAGTCTAGGGTCTATTGAAAGTAGTCATATCCATTTTGGTGGGATAACGTCTACGTACATCTCACCGTCATTAGACATCAATTGTAGCATAACATTGTGTTTGTTGTTTTAAAGATTTTTGTTTCAAAATTTAGATTAATTGGAGTAGAGCTAATTGGGTTAATCACATTATACAGTCAAACCTCGTTGTAACAGTCTGTTGTTAACAACATTTCAGTATAACAATCTAATTTTCTGTAGAATCAGTTTTTCATGTTATATTTTATCTCTCTATAACAACATTCTACTTATAACGACAATGATGTTCATTATAGTGGTACACTCTTTATAAAATTACCTCTCTTTAATAGCTATACTCAAATATTATGTAATAATACTTTGTAAAAAACATATTATATATAAACATAAAATGCAAGATATTTAAGTAATCATTCGTAAAGAAGTGTTAGGTCTACGGAGAGGTAGAGGTAGATCAAAGAATAACTGGACTGAGGTGATTCGTCAGGATATGGCCCGGATCTAGATTACCGATGACATGAGTCATGACCTTAGATAGGAGTGCATGGAGATCGAGGATTAGGGTGGAGGGTGAGTAGTAGTCGAGTGTATGTGCTCTTATTAGATACTGTTTTATGTGCATAGAGACAATTTACTTCTTAGTCTTCACCTTTATATCTTCTGTTTTTAGCTGTTTATTTTAGATATGCTTTAGCTTTATCATTCTTTCCAAGCTTATATTGTTGTTTTGACTTTTTTTATGTATTTTTTCCGAAGATATTTATATTTTTTCTAGCCAAGGGTCTATCGGGAGACAGCCTATCTACCTTGGTGGGGGTAAGATCTGCATACATCCCTCTTCCCCAGACCCCACTTATGAATATTGGGTATGTTGTTGTTGTATTCATAAAGAAAATTATTACCTTTTTGCTATTCCTACAATAAAAATACAACAACAACAACATACTCAGTGATACTCGATAAGTGGGTCTGGAAATAGTGAGATATACGCAAACCTCCTATTTTGTATGAATGTTAAGTTAAACAGTAAGTTGAGTATTCCATGCCTCCAATTATCTAAGGACAACAAAATCAACTTACGACAAGCAATACATTGTTATACAAGTATGAAATGATGTGAAGACCTCTACTATTTTCTATTGTGAAAAATACCGTATGAGTGTTTATGGGTCGATTTGAGTTGGTTTTCCTCTAAAAGAAAAATCAAACCAACTAAGTTAGTTTTTCAAATATCTAAACCAACTCAAACCAATTTATTCAGTTATTCATCGGCTCGGTTGTTGTCGAATATTTCGGCTTGTTTGATTTTTTGTCGATTTACTTTTCCTACCTATATATGTGCGTACACTTCCAAGGCTTGAACACGTATTCTAGCGGCTATAGTCCACCATAATATACTCAAGTCAAGTACTCTTTAAAAAATGAATAAACCATATTTAAAAGTTCCATACGCAGATTCATCGAGAACTCGTATTATTGTCTAAGTATTTAACTATTTCAAAGGAACTTAATTAAATTTCTTACAATGAACTTTTTCTTGAGCGAAAAATTGAAGAGGTATTGATGTATTGAAATTGACTCCGCTGATGCTAAACTTTTTCAAGATATATATCTTGATGGTATTAAAGTTTTAACATGCCATATATTGTTTGATTTATCAAAATAAAGACAATCAATCAAACTAGAATACAAAAGTAAAGACTATAAAAATGAGAAACTAGATAAGAATTTAAATGTAAAAAAATTACTTAACAAATAGTGTAATTTTTTTTATATATAAAGATACACATAATTATATACTATGTAATTATAATTTTTAAGTACGTCTAATTAATCGAGTTTGGTTCGGTTATTTTTTGCTTAAAATCAAAATCAAACTAAAATTTGGTGGTTTTTAATATTAAAATTCAATATCAAATCAAACCTAGAAATGCCGATTTTTTTTTCTTTCTGTTCAAATTGGTTTTTGGGTTGGTTAGATTTTACGATTTTCCGTAAATACCCCAAATACCGACAAACTGCCTATATATGACAACCCTAATGTTAATAACAAATATATCAATAACAACACCTCATTATAATGGATATGAAAGTTTCAGCCAAACGCTGACACTATAATGAGATTTGACTGTAATTGTAAAATCAAATAACGTGAAGTTAAAGACAATATATCACGAGTGTTTGTGTGTATAAGAGATAAGTTAAATGCAATAAAGTCATGACAATCTAAAGGAATCCGTGAATCTAATATAGGTGGAACACATATAAAACACATATAACAAAAATTCATGCAAACTCTGTAAATTTATGAATACTTTTACGAGATAAATATAATACCTATGATAAGAGTCACGTCAATACGGCGGAATCTGATGAACAATTGCGTTTCCTAATAAAACTTTCAAGTTTAATAAAATTCACAACAAATATCCAACAATAATTCCCTTGTATAAAATCAAAATAATTGAACTCACAAGTAGTCATTACAGTAAAGTTTGAAGTCAAAGTTTTCCCGGCGATGGCATAATGCAAATAAGTAGCTAATTTCAAAATATAAGTTGAATTCTATGACAATAATAAATAGTAAATATAGTACATAACAAATAAAGATTGAAATGGAATAAATCATTCAAGTATAACGAAATATGGTTCACTATCGATGGGGCGGGGATAAGGAAAGAGGGCTAGACGACAAGTCCGCCGAAGAGATTTAAATGGGAACATAAATAATGCATTGCATTTGCTACGTTAAGGGGTCGTTCGGTTGACAGCATTATATATTAATACCTGTATAAAACTCAGCGTTAATTTAGCGCAGCGTTCGGTTGGTTTTTGTAAAATTTTAATACCCGCATAAAATTAGTGCAACGTTTGGTTGCGTTTTTGTGTATTCCGCATTATTAATACCCGCATTATTAATGCGGGAATCTATGTATTATTTTATGCGGGGTAGAAGGTGGTATTAATAATGTGGGTATTAATAATGCAGGTATTAAAATTTAAAATGACAAAATTAACCCTCATAATAATAAGGATATTTTAAAATTTTATTTAAGGAGTAAATAAATATTTAAATAATAATATTTTTTGTTAATTTGTAATATATCAGTGATTCAACAAATAATCCCTACGCTATAATATATGCGTGGCTAATACCCACATTATTAAACCCCACATAACTAATACCCGCATTACCAATACCTACATTATTAATACACACATTATTAATACCCACATTACTAATACCCGCATTAATAGTTAATACCCGCATAAAACACAAGCCAAACCGAACGACCCCTTAGCGTATTTTTATCCAAATTTTTTTATTGCACCTAACCGCTATTATGATGGAATATCATTGATTGCCAAACAATCCCACATTTAAAGTTATTATTATGAACTAAATATTCTGTATGCCTTCTCTATTGGGTAAATTTCCCTAAACTATAAAATGTAAAGTTAATATTGAACTAGTAGTTATGATAAGGTAAACTGTAACATTAGTATGCACAACTAATTATATGCATTCGCGCTTAGTATCCACTCAGTATGATGAGACAGTGACTTTGTTAGTCAAGGTTATTAAAATAAATCAAACTATAAAGGAGATTATATCATTTTAGCACATTGTTAGTGTTTTAAATCGAAACTACATAATAATATCAGAATAATTAGGTGATGTTATGCAGGAAAATTAAAGTGGAAAAATGCAAGCACAATGCTCAAAGCGTATCTTGTTATTTGACCATCCTAAAGAAGTCATTAATTAAATTTACTCCACTAGTAATTACTTACCTTTTCAAGAAATGGCAACCGGCAATAAGGGAAAAGGTGATTGATTCCCTCCCTAGTGAATTTAATGAGAGACGAACAATATTTTTTTTCCAAATCTTATCTTTACTGGAAATGAAAATGACATTAACGGGCAAAGTGACTGCTTGCTTTCCTCATCGTAATTTGCAAAGGTCATAGATGCTAAATTAAAACACTTCAATATCCAAGAAAGGTGTATTACATTATTACTACTCCACTTGTTGGCTGAATCGGTGGCTTCCTATTTTTATATGAATATATATAAATAAAAATAGATATTATAAAAATAAATCAAGCGTTGTTTGAATCCTAATATTGCCACGTGACATTACTTTAACGCAGAACTTTCTGGCACAATCAACTTGGCATATTATTAAAGCGAACTATCATACTTATATATAAAAATAATAAAAGTAACAGATAAATAAAAATATATAGAGAAAGATACATGTAGATGTAATGTTTAGCAATTGACGTTGTGATGAAATTTTAATAACATAATAAATATAAATGATGTTGTAGAATTTGCCTTCTTAGGATATTAACTTCAAGTAAATCACTACTACTTATAACACTTAACAAAGACAAAAGGACTTTCCGGTGATTTGAACTGAAGCAAGGAAATGACGAGATAATTTAGGAAAGCCAATGGAGAAAGTAATGAAATACCATACTTAATAGAATAATACTAGTACCTAATCTATTTTGGAGATTAGGTCTGGTGAAATTGGCATGCTTAACAAAAATCTTGATGTGTTGAGAAGGTACCTTACAAGTTCTGTATTTTTTTACCTTTTTTATATATATTTTTTCCTTTTTATATTTATTGTTGTTGTTTTGGATTTGTTTGATAATAGTTTTTTTTGATTGATTAGGCAAATTGACTCGTTGAAGAACCAGCTCAAAGCTTCTCAAGCACCAACTGGTGCTGGAGTTTCTAATCCTAATACTGAGAGCGATGAAGAAGCTGAGAGTGGAGAAGATTGGAAGCTTGGATGTTGATCTAGAAGAAGGTGTATCCGGTTGTTGTCGTTTAATGTTGTGATAAAGTTTTACTCTTATTATGTACCTATTACGGCACTTTATTAATTACAGTGAGTCCTATTAATACTCACTCTATTCCAATCTATTCCAATTTATGTCAGCATATTTGACTTGTCACAAACTATAATGAAGATAGAAATACTTTTAATACTTGTGGTCTAAATTAATGTTGTTGCACTTATGTAGCATAATTATTTCACAGAAGATACAACGATTAAGACAAATATTATTTAAGAGGAGAAGTACAATCCAAAATATGAGAGCTTGTGATCGCCATAAACTATTTACAAAGCATAATTGTGAGATTTTTCCCACGGGAGCAAAATTTTCAACTAGGGTCCGTCTGTATGCATGCTTAACCCAGTCGAGGTAAGGTGGCCGGATATACAATTTTGTGAAAATAGGTTTAGAAATAAGAAGAAAGACTACAACAATAAAATGCTATGATTGAAATACCAAGGTAATATGAAGCAGTATCATCACAATATTAAAGTTAATCAGGATAAACGAAATAACCATTTCAATAAAATTGCAAAATATGAAAAAATAAAAAAAGTACTGATAAAGCGCCATATGTGTCCTATTTCAGTAAAAATCCCACATAGTTTGTAAAAATTAAGCATGACAGCAACTTTTTGCGAAAGAAACTGACAACTAGCCACTGTTTGCCCTGCCCAATCAAAAGAAATACTTAAAGAGGAGATCGGGAAATCAGCCCTTTATGATTTGTAAAAAGCTAACCTGCCAATTTGGATTAATAAATCAGAATAGTAATGACCAATAAAGCTAGGAATTACTAATCTGCTGAAGAATAAATAATGCTACATAGCAATTACTATATACAATTGAAAGAAGTAACCTCACAGCCTTGGCTAATACATTTCGGAACCAAGAGTTGCCGTGCAATAGATAAAAATCTGAATAGAGGTTGTTACCTTTGAAAAAAGAAAAGGAAAAAAGTGTTTCAATCATACATAAGCAAATATTAAATGAGTAATTTTGGAGCGATCAGGCTCTCAGTATAAGTGATTCCTTGCTTAAAGGTAACATTCTCAAGGGTAACATGTTGAGGCCACAATCCAAATGGTCCTCTGGATGTCGTATATACAGAATCAAGAGACCCCATAGTTCTGCAGTGTAGTAGTACTTCACCATCTGCAAACATATATCTCGGTATGCCTGAATAAAAAAGATTAGTATCTCGTACTGTAAGCAACTCAGTCCATGATTCTTCCACACCATAGTCTTTCATTACCCACAACTTAAAAGTGCCGTTCCCATGAGTATTATATGTAGAATAAAAGCAAAGCATTCCTCCCAATACTGAAATGCCATGCTCGATGTTCCTCGCGTAGAATAAATTGCACATTCGCTCAGGCAACGGTATCTCTCCGTACACCTCACTTGAAATATTAAATGAAACGATAGTATAGCATTGCGACAAACCAAGCCAATGAAATGCTCCATGTAAAAATGCCAGATAATCCTGACCACATCCAAAAAAACCAACCACACGGCGAATGCCAGTAGGATATTTACAATTTTTTCTCCAGGAGTCACTTTTTAGCGCGAGAATTTCCGTGAATATGTCATCACCATCACTCATCGGGTCCACGTTAATCGCAAGGATCTTATAGCCATCACTAGTTGCATCATATCCCAATCCGCATACCCGATTACGCAGTGGAGATTCTGGATGGGGAAGTAAAATTGATTCTCTTGTGGAGGGGTTCCACAACAAAAGCTGTGTCACAATGCGATCAGTAACTGAGAGAAAAACCAGTCCATCACAAGAACAATAGATTTTGGAACTCACTGGTTTGCATATGGAAGGGCAATTAAGTTTTTGTTCATCCTCAACCACTTGAACCGATGATAAAGAAGAACAATAGAAGTTAAACATATCATCCTTACCACGGCATTTTTGGCTAACAAGGAATTTTTGGGAATTTTGGTAATTCTTGGCATGATTGAGGTGGTTCATCATAAAGTAAGAATCAGAGATTAATGCCTTCCAAAATTTTGAAATACATTTGAATCGAAGAAGAGACTGTACGGGTAACCTGCTCAGGATCTCCATAATGATTTCCTCGTGGAATTGGATTCCAATGGCCTAGATAGGACAAGGAAAGTGCTTTAGTAGCTCATTAGTTGAAGATGTTAAATGTTTCGGGTAACATATATATAAAATGGAGAGCAAATATTAAAGAAGAAAGCTACAGAAACTAAAATATATGTATCCTTAGTCAAAACTGACAATCTTAGGAATAATCAAACGACTGTCAAAACTAGGATGACCCTGTGAATTTAATGAATGTTGAATTCCAGTAATTTCTCGGATGAGAAAGAGTAAAGCATTGTTAGCTAGCAATAATATGTTCCTTGGAAACTGTTTTCTTTTGTAACCTCGGAAACACCTGGAATAATCGAAGTCCAACCAAAAACAATTAATAACCAATGAAGCAGTCTTTTTTCTTTTGTCAATGAGGAAGAAAAAGAACATACCGAATTGGCTTTGTTAATACTTTCCTTGGAAAAATAATTAATCATAATCTCAGAAAATGACAAACACACCTAGAATCCTCGAAGTCTAACCAACAAAAAATAAACTCAATTGCAAGTAACACCGTGAACTCACCTCCTGATCAATATCCATCTGCTGCTCTGTAATATTAGTAGAGACGCTCTTCCCTGAAATTTAATTAGGAAAATTTTGGTGTAAGCCCCCATTCTTATAGACAGAAGATAACACACAAGCAGAATAGAGCAACACCCCCCCCCCCCCCCCCCCGATAGGGATTCTGTCCATCTCCTATTCTAAGTTCTGATTTAAAAGACACGTCTTTTTGGAGCTTCTTCGATCCGGAAATGAAAAGACTATCCTTTTTTTTTTTTTTGTAGCTTCTTCATTGGGAGATAAATCTTGGAGCTTCTTCGAAAATGACTCGTCTTTTCTGTAACTTATTCGATCTGGAGATGGAAAGACTCATCTTTTCTGTAGCTTCCTTGACCGGGATATGAAAAAACCGCCTTTTTGGGACCTTTTTTGATCTGGAGATGAAAGACACTGTCTTTTTCGGAGCTTCTTCTATTGGGAGATGAAAGACCGGCTTTTTTGGAACTCTTTCCCTTGGGAGATAAAAGAGTCATCTTTTTTTGGGCATCTTCAATCAAGAGATGATAATACTCGAGCTTCTTCGATAAGGAGATGAAAAGACTCATCTTTTTTGGAGATTTTTCTATCGGAAGACGAAAATGCTACTTTTTTGGAGCTCTTTCGATCAAGAGATGATCTTTTTTGGAGCTTCTTCGATCGGGAGATGAAAAGGCTGTTTTTTTGGTGCTCTTTCGATCAAAAGATGAAAAAACTGTCTTTTTTTGGCTTGTAGGTATGCTCCTTTAATCTAAATAGTGGTGGATAGTGGTGGATCATGTTGAAATTCAAGGAGTTGTCTATAATCAAACGGTTACCAATTTTTACTAGGGTGGCTTCAGCCTTTCTTTAATTTAACTTGAATTTGTTGTCATTGAACTTGGCTTGTGTACTTTAAGTATATTCTTACTACTATTATTCTTGCAATTTGCAGCAGCATAATCAGACACAAAAACACATACACACACACAAAAACAACAGCAGCAGCAGCAGCAGAAGAAAGAAATAAGAAACAGAGATACCTTTGCAAGGTTGAATAAAAGGTGCTGATTTCTTCTTCTTCTTCTTCCTCATCTGCAGGCATCTGGAAAGATCAAAAGCTTCTCCGTTTCTATTAATTTGATTCAAAGGACTTGCCTTTTTTCTATTTGCAATGGCCTTCTTTGTGTTTGCTAATTTTCCATAGTGATTATTGGAACTCTTCTTCTTGTTTTCTCTCATCTTTTCAGCTGAATTTGCTAAGTTTTGATTCTAAAGATTCAGTCTTTATTTTGCTAGGGTTTGGATTGTTGCTTATATTCACCATTCTTGGCCCAACTAAGGATTCCTTGTTCGGATCCTCCTATTTCAATGGGGATTAGGACGACGTCGTCATGGCTATTTTTAGCGGTCCCACATGTTTAATGACTTTTTTTGATGATAATCCCAGACAACATTATTAGGAGTACTCTATTCAAATTTATCCTCCATTTTCCAAGCAAAGAACAAAGCCAAAAATAAACAAAAAACCCATCAAGAATTGCATTCTTGAACACCAAATTTGGGTAAAAGGAATTTTTGGGAATTTTGGTAATTCTTGGCACGATTGAGGTGCTTCATCTTAAAGTAAGAATTAGAGATTAGTGCCTTCCAAAGTTTTGAAATACATTTGAATCGGGTAACCTGCTCAAGATCTCCATAATGATTTCCTCCTGAAATTGGATTCCAATGGCCTAGATAGGACAAGGAAAGTACTTTACTAGTTCAATAGTTAAAGATGTTAAATATTTCAGGCAAAATATATATAAAATGGAGAGCAAATACTAAAGAAGAAAGCTACAAAACTTAAAATATATGAATCCTTGGTCAAAGCTAACAATATTCTGAATAATCAAATGATTGTCAAAACTAGGATGCCCTGTAAATTTAATGAATGTTAAATTCCAGAAATTTCTTGGATGACAAAGAGTATAGCATTGTTAGCTAGCTAAAATATGTTCCATGAAAACTGTTTTCTTTCGTAATGTTAGAACACACCTGGAATAATCGAAGTCTAACCAACAACAATTAAAACCCAATGAAGCAGTCTTTTTCTTTTTCTTTTGTCAACGAGGAAGAAAAAGAATTTATCATCCAACCAACAACAAATAAACTCAATTGTAAGTAAGACCCTGAACTCACCTCCTGATCCAGGGGCGGCTCTAGAATTTGAAGGTTGCGGGTGCCACTTTTTATGACTATCTTAACAACAAAGATCAAATAAAAATGTCGGGTCGGGTTGGATCGGTCGATTATTGTTACTTCAACTAGCTTGATAGGGATTTTATTCGCAATAGATAAATAAATTAGGTTTAATTCATTTATTGCTTTACATATTATTTTATATTATATATTATAGATGAACATTGCTATATATATATATATATATATATATATATATATATATATATATATATATATATGAAAGAGCGCTTCCAAAATTTGCTTCATAGCAGCTTAAACTATTATATATTTTTTATTTGACTGGGTTATCTTACATTCAATAATTCAGAGTTAATTTTCATATAATTGTCAAGTTTTATGACAATTCTTTGCACATAAAAATTAAAATTTTTCTATGAGAATAACTCAAAAATTTATTAATCAAGCTAATAAATTTTTTAAAGCCAATGAAAATATTACTCAAATTATTTTTCAATATGTATAGATTAATGTTGCATCATCAAAAAATAGAAACTATATACTAATTAAAATTATGTCAAATTAACTATCACAAATAATTTTACATAAAATAAAATGTAATGATAGAAATAAAGTAAAGAAAACAATAACAAATAGAGAAAAAATAAGCAGAAAATGAAGAGAGATGGAGAGATCTATCTAGGAAATAAAAGGAAAAAGAAAAATGGAAAAAGCAATAACGGGAAAAGAGATGCCTAGGGAGGGGGGTGGGTTAACTATTCAGTAATCAGTGTAAGAATGAAAAAGTTTAAAGAAGAAAGGACTTCAAAGGGAATCGAACCCCAATCTCCTGGGCGGAAAACTGAACGCTGCGCCACTGGCACCATGACACCATTGTTTATTGAGGGTGCCAATTTAAAAAATATACCATTTTTTATAAAAATACACCTATATATACAAAGTCTGGACCGAAGCTAGCGGGTGCCGTGGCACCCCCTCCTTTGCACATAAATCCGCCCCTGTCCTGATCAATATCCTATTTGCTGCTCCGTGTTATTATTCGAGACGCTCTTCCCTGAAATTTTATTAAGAAAATCATGGTGTTATCCCACATTCATATAAATAGATGATAAAGCACAGCAGAATAGTCCGCGCCTTGGTGGACACAGTTACGTTCTAAAGAAACAAAAACGCACAACACCATAGAAAAGAAACAGAGATACCTTTGAATTTAATTTGATTCAAAAGAGTTGCCTTTTTACTACTCGCAATGAGTTTCTTTTTAAGTTGAATCTTTGGATTTACTAATTTTCCATGGCGATTATTAGACTTCCTCTTTTTCTTTTTTGTCATATTTGGAGCTGATTACTTTGTTTTCTCTTCTTCTCCTATTTGCTAATCATCATTATACTACTTTAAAAGCATGTACTCTTTTTGTTAAAAGTTAGATTACTGAAATGCCCTTTTAAATTCTAATATTGCCAGATTAGGGAAAAATTGAAATAAACATGCTTCACATATTCAGTTTATAGTTGCAAACGGTACCCTGGCTACAATAAGGGACGCTTCAAATACGACAATTTATAGTTACAATTTACAAACGGTGTCAGTGCTACAAAAGGTGACCAGTAAAATTTCGATTCAAAGTCTGCTCATCATTCCTTGGAGCAATATTCTGCCGTAGACTTAGAATTGAATCTACCATCTACATGGATTCCTTGAAGACCCCGTAAAGGAGACCAATTTCTCTCAAATTAATGAAGTTTCCACGGATCCTCCTTTCACTATGGATTTTTTATTGTGCCACAAATCAATCCGTGCTAATATGGAGAACATTTGCAAAGCATTGTCCATTTTTTCATTACTAGGTAGATTTACATTGAACTATCTGCAGGATGTTTGACTATTTCTTCTTTACTTTGGCCTTTCCCAATTTCCTTTATGGTATGTGTTCTCTTTTCTTGTCGTTTATTTTGAACTAAATATTTGTTACTACTTGAATAGTGCATTACTGGTCCAATAAAAACAAAATCAGATGAATCAATCAAAATAAGTGCTTTTGTATTATTATACGATTTGCAAACTGATAGGGTTGGCTCTATGTAAAATCATTTTTTTTGTGCTTATGCTGACATTGGTGCAGGGAAGAGTGCATTTGCTGATGGTTATTACGACAAATAGCCTACATCATTCCCTCGCAAGATACGCAAGTCTCAACCATTGACTAGGGTGTATTTATTCTGCAATATCGCACATATATAAATGTCTTCCCTATCCTATACATGATACAACTTGACTCTTTATTTTCAAGGTTTACCAACTTTTGTTGATATTAAGATTAGAGTTAGAATCTACCTGAAAACCTAGATTAAGAATTCTATCTACAGACTACAATAATGAATATAGTCAAAAGTATAGAGTTAATAGCATATTTCCAAAAATGTGATAAAGTTCATACAGTTTTACTTACCTTTTAAGGTTTGGAAGAAATTGATTTATTAGTTGTCCTTAATAATCATATATTTATTCATCAATTAGTGATGTGCTTGATTATATTCTCATTAAATCTGTTCTTTTGTGAAGAGCATCAATACATGTTGAGAGGAGTAAGAGTTGCCTTGATGGTTGTGAAGAAAGTTAGGAGAAGCAGCTGTATGGTTGGTATAGAGCTGTTAAATGACGGCAAAGGTCTTATAGTTAGACCTGTGGAAGAAATCAAATTTTCCATTTATTTGGCAATCATTTCATTGATGAGATACAATCATGTGGAACTTTTGGAGGAAGGAATAAGAAAGCGGTAATGTCTCGGGTAAGTATATTTGGAATGATTGATACATAGGTTTAGCACGTAAGTGATATAAAGCATTCTCATGTGATTTTTATAATTCTTCAATCAAAGTATATCTTTGTTAGATTCAATTGATGACTATGTTACCCCTTTAATTTGAGTTTCTTGGAATTCCTTTTGGTGTAAGATATTTCTAAAGTTGATGTCGTAATAACATGTCATTTTATTCAACTTAGACTATAGGGTAATTTCTTCACTAATCATATATAAACAAGAGTCTTTGTTCAAAACTTTAATTCCTGAATACAGTGAAATTGTTGAAGAAAAAAGAATGATTTTCACAAAGGTTTTCTTTGTTACACTGTTTTTTTTTAAATAGTTACCATCATTTTTTTGTTGAACCAAGTTATTATCTATCTGTGTACTATTATGACCTCTCTTCTAAAAGGGAAATCATCAGACTATTTGAAAAGAGTACTACTAGCAGCGGATGGTCTATTCATTACTCGACCACTAAATAGAAATAAGTATGATCGCCTATTTGTTACGAAGCCCAATTTCATACTTTTACCATAATTTAGAAGGGCCAATCTTCGTAATTTCGGTGAGTCAGTATGGAGAAAATATTTTGATGATTGTTTTTTTAATAAAAAAAAATTCTCGAAAACATTGTTTTAATATTAAAAAAGATGAAGTCTTTTTTGCCAGGGTTTCTCCTTACTTTGCAGTTTGGATGTTGCTTATATTTACCTTTCTCGACCCCATTAGGGAATATATTATGAAACAAGTTGATTATCTATCCAAAATGTCCCACATTGTTAGATAAAAACTAAACTTGGCTAATTCGTAAAACTAGCTAAATTCCTATTGGTTGTTGGGGAAGTTATTTTATTTAAACTTTCCATGACCCCACTTTGATTGAGAGTGGGATTAGTAGGCTAAACTAACAGGTCTTCTCTTTCTGCCTAGAGTAATTCCATCCAACACCTATTCTAGAGAAAGAAAGAGATACTGAAATATTCTAGAGAAAGAAAGAGATACTGAAATTTCTCAAGAACACAAAATTAAGTGCTTCCTGATCAAACCCAGAAAACATTATGACTGATTCAGGTACATTTTCTTGAATTAATGTTTATGTGTTTGAGTGTGAAAATCATATAGTCCACGATCTTGAAATTATTGAAAGCTTACACACCAAACAAGGATGAAATATAGATAGATGGAACATGATAATAGCTCATCCAGCAATAATTAGCTCAAATCTATGAATACTAAGTTGATGCATATGTTGCAGTATTTGCATTTAGCCCTTTATAATCGAAATCATCCGCCTGAATACAAAAAAAAAAGCTATAGCACGCAAGGTTAACAATTTTTTCCAATTCATCATATAAGTCCAAAGGATAGAAACACCAAAAATTTAGTTTGCATTGCAAACAAAGAGCGATGTTAAAATGCATCAGATATATTGAATTTGTAATGAAAATTAAATGTGAACGCCTACTATGAAGGAGAAAGCAAAAGGAAGAAAAGGACTGCATGGCTAATAACTGTGGAGTGTGGACATCTCAAATTTATCTAAAACTCTATTTTTGGTTAAGCTGTATTATTAACAAAAGAAGAAACAAAAAATCATTCTAATTCAGAGGAATTAGAATACATTCAAACTACTACATAAGGTGTATTCATAAATATTAGTTACAATTTATTTTCTAATAAATATAATATAGACACAGAACTGAAGTACGGGCTCCTAGTCCATGATAACGTGATAAATTAAGATGTACAGATTGTTACTAAATGAATTAGCACAATTAAAAATTTTCTGTCTTAGGCGCTTTGAAATTATAAAATACAATAACCTAAAAAAAGTACAATAAAAAGGTGGCAAAACATACGTCAATTAACAATCCTTTCTTTTCTCTTCTTCACGTCGTCATTATGCACATAAATTTGAACCAAAGTTTATAGTGCATAAAATAAGCATGCCAAACACTTTTTATATAGGAGTATCTTCTTGGTTTTCCACCCGATAATTGGTACCTTTTCTTAAGCTCAAGTAATCCAAATTTGCGCCGAAAAATCTCACTTATAGAGATAAAGTGCTCTATGCCAAAGAGACAATATCCCACAACTCGAACTCAAATAGACCTACGAGAAATTCAATAGATTATGTCTCTAACGAACTCATTAACATACCGAGCTTGTTGAAATTGCCTTTTAACTTTGATCGTTATTCATTGACTTGGGAAGGAACTGCTTAAATTCTGGATAATGCTTGTAAGCATTCAGGAAACTTTAGACTCACAATGATCTCTAAAAAATTGAGAACTAATTAAGGAGAATTAGGATGATATATAATGGCTACTTGAAGTAATTTGTGGAACAGTGGTATCTTTGCATTTAGAGTTAGGTTTTGGTTTGGACTCATAATAATTTAGTTCTAGACCAACTCTAACAAATATAAAGCCATTCAGATTAAGCATATACCACATAACAAATAAAACCTAAACAAATTAAAGAGCAAACTGATTGTGATGACAATTTTATCCTAAATAAAGTATTTGTAGGGTAAAAAAAAAAAGAATGACATTTCACTAAGGCATTCGTGTTTTTATAATAATATAGATATGCTGAATAATTGAACTGACATCCGATTCTTCTTTTTTCAAATAGTAACAAATACTATATTGTCAGTCTAAAATAAAGCTAGCGTTTGGACATAGATTTGGTTGAAACTTGAAAAATTGAATATACTAAGTAGAGGGAGTAGTAATCTTGATATGTGAGATTTTTATTTATCTTAGGTGGCCAAACAGTGTTGCCAGTACTCACGTTGCTCATAGCAATATTTCATGTTTTTGACAAAACAACGTAGACGTACAAGCTCGAATATTTCAAGCGTACATAACTCCAGGAGATGGAATTATTTAATATGGCAACTATCGCAATAATGACAACATGAAACAATATCTTCAAGCTTTTTATAGCAAAAAGGTCAAATGCATTCCATATTGTCAGTCTTTGAAGTGTAAAAACTTCATGTAGTTTGCAAGATGAGGTTGTGATTCCATTATTCTTGCAAAAACAGACCAGATTTTCTAGGATAACTTTTGAAGCCCCAATCATGCCATGTCAGCAAAATAAGAGGTATTAATTTAGAAAAACTTAAGGAGTAATAAAACCTTTGCAATGTTTAGAACTTTAGATATTTAGAGCACGTTTGGCTGAACTGCCAAAAATTATTTATTTTTAAATTTTCTTTTTTTGAAAGTACTTCTCTGAATAATACTTTCGAAGAATAGTCAATTCGTGTCTGGCAGCTCATTTGGTGACAACTTTTCTAAATAAATTGTATTAGGATAATTTTTATAACAAGATTGAGTGTTTAAATTACCAAAAAAAAAATATTTAAAATTTGTTTTACTACAAATATTATTGAAGTGTAAAAACAATTTAAATATTTTTATGAAGAACCTTATTTAATTTTTTATTTTCATTCTAAAATATAACACATTAAATAAAGAGAGTTTTACATAACTCCGATTGAATCTTTTAATTTCATCCGTCCCGCTACAATTTTCCTCAAATATTTTTTAAGAAAAATAGTTGAAACATACTCCTCCATTCCCGGCTTCACCCAACTCCAACATTATTTCATTTCCTCCTTAATTATTCATCATTAAGCTATCTTGTCTTTTTCCTTTCTTACGGAAGGCATTTTATTTGTATATGTCTCCAAAAGAATATTTTTCAAAGCCACAACTAATATTTTTTTAAAAAAAATACTAATATTCTTATTAGTTGCCTACTATTTCAACTTTGTTAGTTAATAAGGTTTGGGTCATAAGTCGTTCATGTGGTCTAACTCGACCCAGCTTTAAAGAAAATCAGATAAAAGGAAGAAAAAAAAAGGAAGATAACATCTATGAGAAAGTTAATGCTTTTTTTTTTTTTTTTTTTTTTTTTTTTTGTGGAATTGTCAAGACAAACATAGTTCTTGAACATAAAGAGAGAGACAAACATACTTCTTGAACATCTGAAAAAGAACATAAAATGATTGCGAAAAAATTTTCCTTCTCTATTCTTTCATATCAACATACAACGAAGGGCACTTATACTTGGTAAAATTCTAACTTGTTTCCTCGTGATTCCAAACCGAAAATTTTTTCACAATAAGTGAAAAGGAGCCTTTCGAGTCTTCTAATAAGTAAAGGGAACACAAGTTTTTTTAATTAGATAGAAGGGACACTTTTAAGATCAGTACAAATGACTAACATTTTAAAAGCCCCTAAGTTTTTTATTTGCTTGAGCCCCTTCTTCTCCTCTCCCCTCCCCCAGCACCCATTGCCCCCCCCCCCCCCCCACCTCAACCATTCCACCACTACCCTCCACCACCCTCCACCAATCACTGCCACCTTCTACTACCCTCTACCATTCCCCCCACTGCCCCACCACTTTATAATATGGGGATGTTTCAACATCTGTCGAGATGTGTAAACATATTTTATATACGTGGAAACATCTCCAGAAAAATGTTTACACATCCAAAAAGATGTTTAAATATCATTAAGATGTATGAAATGACGAGAATTAAACATAGACGAAGATGAAAAAATGATGAGAACGAAGAAAAAATTCAAAATGAATACGAAGAAGAATAAAACAAAGACAAAGAAAAATAATGTGGATGGTGATGAAATAAAATTTGAAAAAAAATCTAAAAGAAAGAAGGAGAATGAAGAAGAAAAAAAGGAGCAAGAAGAGAGAGAGAGAGAGAGAGAGAGAGAGAGAGAGAGAGAGAGAGAGAGAGAGAGAGAGAGAGGAGTTTAAGTTTGAAATAATTTGAAAATGAGAAATGAGTAAAAGTGGGAGGAATGAAGGGAAGAAAAATTTGAATATTTTTTGATTGTGTGGCATTCTCCTACCCATAAGTTTTAGATGTTACGTTTTGGTCCTCACTGAAACTAATTAAATATTGATTTGGTCAATGTCCGATTTTCTTATTTGCACACTTATTAGGACCTATACCTCATTTATCTCAACTAACTTTGCATAATATTTTAGAATTTTGAATTAAACTAATTCAATCTTCATATAAGTCAATAAAATGGTTTACAATAAGAATCAATGTAATGTATCGAATTAAATGGTCAATATTTTGGTAACTTTGAGACAACTCTTACACATATAAGTAAATAATGTTTAGCAGCCTTTAGCTTTTGGAGGACTAAAGCATAGTTCTTATCGGCGTTAAATTTAAGATATTAAATTCAGTCTTTTAATGCAAACCTTTTGATAAATTTTTTAAGGATTAATTCCTCCAAATATTCTTTTTATTGAAAAATATATACAATTGATTCACATAAAATATACTTAAAATTGAATGATCATGATATTAGTAAAGTGTTGCTAGATGGAATTATTGAAGTCTTGGAAAATATTTTGCGTCTTCGTCAGGTTTGATGTGTATCGTGTTGTTGTTGCTGCTACTGTATTAGAAGCTTTATGTGATTTTAAATTAAAATTGTGGACATTGTTGTTAGAAGCTCTCGGGTTGTCTTTAATTTTTCTTTTCTTCTGCTTTTGCTCTTTATTCTTGATATAGTGTTTATTAAAAATATTTTGACATTTACTAATATAATGACTTTTATAAGTCAAAATTCTTCGGTATATGTGATTTATTTTCAATATTTTAGCATGTGAGTGAGTGATATTAATCTTTTTTCTAAATTATCCAAGTAACTTGAGAAGTTCTTTTGTGTCGTCTTAAAAATTTCCCTTAAAAAAGTATAGTTCAATTTCTCAAATACATTTAAGATTGTTCTTTTAAAGCTAAGCTTTTCACTTTGTCACCGCTTATTCATTATCATTTTCGATTTGTTCCAATCTACAACTCACTATGAGTTTTCATGTCTATATTACTCTTCATATGAAAGGTTTAGGTATACCATATCACTCTCCCTTAAAAAAGTATAGTTCAATTTCTCAAATACATTTAAGATTGTTCTTTTAAAGCTAAGCTTTTCACTTTGTCACCGCTTATTCATTATCATTTTCGATTTGTTCCAATCTACAACTCACTATGACTCTTCATGTTTATATTACTCTTCATATGAAAGGTTTAGGTATACCATATCTCTTCAAGTGTCGCACACTATTTTTTCCAGCTCACAACGTGGACAGAGATGTACAGTTAGCGAAAGCTTTTTATTCGCTACATTTGTTTGGTATTTTTTTTAGGGTTTTCGCTAGTTTGTTGTACTTGGTGCACCTCGTAAGACACTAGAGGGGGTGAATAGTGTCCTTACCCGATTTTCGATCTACTAAAACCTGCTTATACCTTGTTTGTCTAACTCACAAAGAATCAGTTTCCTTGTAAGTTTCTCCTATCTATGAAACTTAAGATAATGCGGAAACGTAAAGAACACAAAGATTTTTACGTGGAAAAATTCTTGCTCAAGGGATCAAAAATCACGACCCAAACTATTAGGATTTCAACCTTCCACTAAAGGAAAACCGAGCAAGTTTTAGATTATAAATGCAATGCAATCAAGGAACTAGATCTCCTAGTACCTAGAACCTTCCAAGCCACCTGTTAGCTTGTTAGGTTGAACCTATCAAACCAAAGCGTAACCTATACTAATTGCTTCTTAACAAGCTGATAGATTACAACTCGACAGCCTATAACAAAAGAACTAAGACAACATACTAATCTATAAAACTGCTCCTCCGTCAGGTTCCGCTGTCTTGCCTTTGTTCTTGCACACAATACTTCCCACGATCAATTTATTCTTGATTTTCTCTTCTGAGATTTCTTGAGTGAGATTTCTTGAGTGCGTAAAGAATTCTAGCCAAGTTAACTTGTATTTATAGAGTTCAACACAGGCCGATTCCAATCAAGCTTAGAACTCCTTTTACAATTTGAATTCTGTTTCAAATAAGGTTTATCCACATTGAATTATTTGAAACTCAAGTTAATTTTTCTAAGTCTTCAATCTTTTTCCATCTAGGAACCAAGTCCCTTTTCAGCACCGCTTCAAGCTTCTTCTTTTCTCAATGGGATTGAAACTTTGACTCTGTTGTTCTCGTCTTCCTTCTTCAACTCTAACTCGAATAACCAATCGAACAGCCCAGTCTTCTCGCTCAACTATGAACCTTTTCGTAGTCCACTCAGCACCAGGTCCTTTGTCATCTTCAAAATTATCCTACAACAAGTAATGACGTGCTAAGATGGAGCACATGCAAACTACATAAAGAAGAAGCTCCGATAACTGGTTGTCGGAAGGTACAAGCGTGAGAGTCTCCGGGAGAGATGAAGCACAATTAATATTATCATTTCCCTGCAATGCATGAAGTTGTATATTAGCTCTGGGTGATGTGTTGGGAAAATTGTTCGTTTCCGTTCGTATTGTAGGCGAAAATAATAGTCGCATGCAAACACTATATATGAACGGCTATTATGCAATAATATAATTATGAAAGCCCGGAGCATGTTTACTACTCCAACTGATTCTGTTTATGGGAATTTATTTTTTTCTCAGTCCAAGCCAATAATGACTTTTTCTAAATATGAAAATATTTTAACTCTAAAGTTATCATTGTACCATTAATGATATGATTTATGGACACACAAACACTAATGACTTATTTTAGATTAGAAGTTTTAAAAGTTTTCTTTATTTTATTAAACTTTGTGCTTATAAGTCAAACATGTTCACATAAATTGAAACAAATGTACTTTATCATATGATTTACGAGTGTTACTCAAGCATATATTTGGTCAAAGTCAATAGTGTTATGTAGATATACCAATTGGTGACTTGACACATAACTTGTCAAGTTATGACTTCGTAGCTCAATATATTTTGTACCTTTGAACACTAGTCATAGCCTGAAATGAAAGACCTCTTCAAAGTAGTTTTTTGTTTTAAAAAATGGGCAACAAGAATATACTGAAGATTAAGCCTAATAAACTCAAACTATATCTAATTGGTCAGATGCACTACTGTCTGGTGGAGGTGATTTGCTATTAAATGTATTTTCTTACTCATATGGCATCACAATGTACTCAAAATTACTATTACAATTTAGTTTGGGAGATTTACAAAAATATACAAACCTAACATCAAATTTATGAAAAATACTGATACTTTTCCATTTTACATAACATAGCAATACTTTTTTTACAAAGCATATACAATTTTCAACAAAATAAGAGAAATGAAGTTTTCTTCCTCCCCAAGACCATTGCTCCAGATTCAGGGTTTCTGCCGCCGGCCGGTTGCCGGTCGTCGGCGGTCAGTCGCCGGCCGGCGGTGGCAGGTGGCCGGTGGCCGGATTTGTTTTAAAAAAAATCTAGAAACATAAGTTAACACAAGCATAAAACATACAAAAAAATACACATTCATACTTAAAGAAAGACTATATATAACCAATGAAAATACATAAACATACATAAACTTTAAAATATACAAAACATACTCTTATATACACCCACACCATACAAATGAATTTTTGGACATACGAAGACTTATTCACATACATATGAAGCACCGATACACTTAAATACAACTATATACATAAATATATAAATACAAAATCAAAAGTATTTACAAACATACAAATAAATGTTGACACCCAATTTTGTCCCGGAGATTTTAAATTAAATGTTTAATTATTTTAAAATTGGAAAAGCTAAAAGGTCATTAATTAATTTCAAAATAGAGGCCAAAATTGTTTCTAAGCTAAAATCAGGCTTATTTGGGCAAACCCCCTTAATTCCCCTCACTTATTCCCAAGAGGGGGCTAATTTCGCAATGATCCCTGATTTCAGCTTACATTTGTAAATATACATATACAATACACACACTACACAACCCAGCATATACCCATCAGTTCCAATTTCCCTCAAACCCGATCCCCTCTTCGCGACCCACACCAAAAACCCGACCCAAACACTCATCTTCTCCGTACGATCAACATGCTGGACAAATAATCTTGTTCCAGCTGGTATCCTTGGTCTCTCTCACCAGTACAAAGCTTCACCAATCTCGTCCGTGCATTTGGAATGAGCTTTTGATCCGAGCCGTCAAAGGCTTTATAACGTTAATTTCCCTCAGGATAAAGATGAAATGGTACGATTCCTAAAGGGATGAGACTATTTCATCCTTGTCTTAAAAGGAAACGGCAGAAAATCAGGGGTCGATTTGGGAAATTGAGAAAAATCCGAAACCCTAAGGCGAGGTATATATATGCTTTATTTCTTTCATTTTTAGAGAGAGTTTTTTTGGGGTAGAAGAGAATAGAAACGGCAGCATCAAAAACTTTATAAATTTTCTTTAGTTTTTTTTTATAAGTGTGGCTACTGTTTCTGCATTTGGTGTTTTATATCGCTTCATTACTCGAGCCGCTTCTGTGTTAGTCGAGTCGTCGACCTCATTCAAGTCGTTTACTTCATTTAAGTCTGCTTTATTTCGAGTCACATTTCTTCAGATTCGACGCCCCGTTCACTGCTCCAAAACAGGTAATACACCTTTCCTCATTACAGTTTAGTTCTCTTTTTCTTGACATCTTTCACAAGTTGTAAAATCTATTATGTAATGATGAGTTGGAAATATGTGAACCTGTAGTCCTATTGGCTGTTAAGTTCTATAAAATGTTAAACTATGATGTTGATTGAACCTATTAGTTGCCTAAGCGATATTTGAAATTTAGTTGAATAATTGTAACCTTTATGTTTTAAAACTGATTCATAAAGTCTTAAAAAGACTATGTGATTGCTGTATGATCTAGTGTGTGTCCTGGAAGTTGTAGTGGGATATTGCAGGTGTTGATTTGGAGGTCTTTGAGTTTGATTCAGGAGTGTATTTAGTGTTGGTATGCAGGTTTTGCTTGTATGTGCAGGTGTTTGGAGTTTGTTTCAGGGGCTGCAAGTGTATGCAGGTTGTTAGAAGGATTATATGCTTTGGTTTTCAGCTAGGTTAGGATGTAGATTGGTTCAAGGGTTGCCTGGTTGATGTTGAAAGTGGTTCAGGTGTATGTAGAAGTGTCGTTAGCTTTGTAGATGTTTGATTTAGAGGCAGATGGTGGTTTTTGTATTGCAGGTCAGTTTCTGGAGTCATTTGGAGTTAGTAAGTGTGCAGACCCTGGGAGTTGTTTCAGTTAGTAAAGGAGTTCTGGTGCATGCAGGGGTGTTGTTTAGACAGTGTAGATTGTTTCATCTGCAGGTGGTTGCGAGTAGTAGTTCAAGCAGGTGAGGTGGTATGTAGGATGTGGTCTGATTATGCTTTGATTCAGGGCAGTAGGAGGGGCTGTTCAAGTTCCTAGTTTTAGGTTCAGGTTTTGGTTTCTAGTTCAGTATGTCAGCTCCCTGGTTCCATGTCCTTTTCTAGTTGCTCTTTGAAGTTTATGGTTCGCATTCAGTATTGGTTCTGCTATGATGTTGAGGAATTAGGTCCAGTTTTGCTTAAAAGGCCTATAGTGGTTTAAATGAGTAGTAGTTTTCGTTGTTTCAAGGTCTAGGTCTTACTTTATGACCTAGACTTCATCTCAACTTCTTGCTTGGATCAGGCTAAGGCCTATATCTATCTCTGCCTGGTTTTTGAGTAGTTTTAGGTCTATCAGGCATTGTTTTAAGCCATGTCAGGTTCAGTACTTTCAATTCTCTTCAAAAGTAGCCTGCAGCAGTTTCAATGTAGTAGTATAATTTAAACTTTGAGTCCTCTCTAGTTTGCTTTCAGATGAGCTTTCTAGGATCCGGTCCAGTTGTGTTGTTCTTTTCCCTGATGGTTATGTCATAGATAGTCTCATTTTAAATCAGCTTGGCCGAAAGTTTCAGCTGGCAAATTCATTTGGTTGAATCAGTGTGGAAAGAGTTCGCTAGTTTCTTGAAGTAGCAGGGATCATACAAAAGTCTTGTTCGCACTTGCTTATTCTAAAACTGAAAAATTATTGACTCTTACGACTTTTGCCTTTTTAATGGATGATAAATGAGAACGCCATAACTTCACTTCTTTATGTGGGATTTTGATAAAGAGAATAACCCGGGCCTATGAATTGTATCAGTTGCTTATTTCCCTCTGTTTGATTTCTTTTACTCTATTTAAGTTGACTCCTCCCTGTGCTAATTTCTATCTCTTTGTTTCTTTGACATGAATGCCTTGGGATCGAGTTGATTAAAACTCATCTATCGGGACGGCTATTTGCATTTGGAGTTATCCGATTCGCTTCGCATTTTCGGGACTTGATATCCCCGAAAATGTAAAAGAAGAAAAAATGAAAATCACAAAGTCCAAGGCTCAATGATTGAGTTTGCGCTTCCGGGTTCTATCTTCTAAACTCCGTCCTTCCCCGCTCCCTTAGAAAATGCATGTTGTATAGGACTTCCCCGTAGACCGGATTAGAAGCCCTGTAGGATAAAAATGATATTTGAATTATGAATAATTATTGTAAATTACTTAAATTATTTTTTTTTTATATATGAATGCTTTGTATCATTTCTTTGCGAATCGCCAATTTATTTATGGATGTTTAGAATCATTTATCAATTAATGAGTGCAAATAAAATTCGATTAAAATCGTACCTTCGTCATAATTTGCATTTGAATCATTTATTTATTAGTTATATTAATATTCAATTATTTATTTACTTAAACTAATTTATTTAATTTCAATTAATCATTTAGTTATTTAATGAATTAAATATTTATTTATTTACTTATTTAATTAATTAATCAATTATTATTCATTTACTCCTTTATTTAATTAAAATTGATAGGTATTCATTTATTTAATTAAGTTATTTATTTGCTAATTTATTTATCTATTTATTCAATCAATTAATTAATCCCTTTATTATTATCCAATTATTTATCTAATGTGTTTTACTTAATTATCTAATCTCATTTAATCTTTAATTACTTTATTAATTAATTAATTGATTATTATTTCATTATCTATTTAATTAATCTTAAATTAGATCATTTATTTATCTAAGTATCGGCGTAATTAAAATCTTATCTTATTTATATTATTCATATTATCCTAGTTAAAATAAATTTTATTATCCTTAACAAATTCGTGAAAACCGCCGGATTAACCGCTTTTAGCGGATTTTCGAAAATGCTCCCGCAAGGGACCTTCTTTCGAATTTAATAGAACCACTTACCTAAGAATCTCTGAATTTAATTTAATTTCTTTTTTAAATAAAGGTTAAATTGCACTCTTTAATTAACTTAGGTTCCTAATAATCCTTAAATTAGGTGGCGACTCCAAAGAAACCCTTTGGAATCCCACTTTGTTGAAATATTCCGAAACTTATCTTTTCTTAAAGAATGGGTAATTTTTGGGGTTCAACAGCGTGGCGACTCCGCTGGGGATACACAAATGGTTCTAACCAAAAGGCTTTCACGAATTTGTTTGTTTGTATTGTTTGAGTTGTATGCCAATATTAGTATGCGTAGCTTATTTAATAATTGTTGAAACTAGCATGATTATATCTACTGTTTATTTGCGAGCATGCTTAGTTAATTTAATTGATTGCTGTGTGTCACGAAAGCATGTCACTACACCCTCTTTGCGCACATATAAACTGGCATTCCGTTCATATTTCCCCCACTCCTGGGAACCTCTTGCATTCTCACTCAAATATTCGCGAGGTGCGCCCATGCGCACCCGCACTTTCTTCCACTAAAGAACCCTTGTGACGAGTTGGTACACCGGCGGCCATCGTAGGAGTAATTCGACTGCGAGACCGCTTGCCACTCACCTGTTAGCCTCAACCGTTAACCCACTCTTAGAAGGAGATTAGGAGCATGCATGCATTTACACCTTAGTCTGGACCCGGTCCTTGGTACCGCCTCCATAGTTAGGAAACCGCCCTTACGTCAACGGGTTCTTGAAACCTAATGACAATGCATATTATGTGTTGTGTGATAACGAGACCTCAGTCCTAACCATGTTTTGAGCAAAATCAGATTTGGAATTTTGTCTCCTATGTTGTCTTTTAGGTCGGAAAATGGAAGAATTTAGCAGAATTGAGATCATAGACAGAATTGCAGTCTGGGAAAGTTAGGCAGATTTGGTTGGTTTGTGTTTTGGAGATGGTATGGTGTAGTGAGATCTATGAGGCGAAGCCCCTTGTGTCTTTCAAAGATCAGTGGGGTCCCTCTCGTGAATGGCTTTGCGTGTGTGCAGGCCTATGTTGACTAACCAGCTGCAAACTCTTATGGAATGAAGTATGCTTGTCGCATACTGGGAGAGTGAAGCCCCTTTGTCTATAAACGATCAATGGGGTCCCTCCTTGAAGACCAGTGCGGTCTTGGCTACCTAGGAAACTGAGAGGCTTGATTAAAGCCGAGGACCAGTGAGGAGCCCTACGAACAAGGTCTGTGAGCCTTGCAAAACCTAGAAAACTGAGAGGCTTGACTGAAGCCAAGGACCAGTGAGGTTTTATTTGTAAAAGGTCAATTGGAACCTTTTATGATTTGCAGTCTGGCATTGTGAAGACAGTTGAAAATTTCACCCCTAGATGTTGCGAAATAATTGGGAGTTGTGCTTGGAGGAGTGTTGATGTTTGCAAAAGGTATAGAGGTTTGTTTCAGGTTTTAGGCATTTGAGGTTTAGAAATTTGGTGCAGATGTTGTGGAGAGCATGAGCTGTGTCAGAATTTCGAGCTGACCCCAGCTTTTTGGAAGTTAGTTGGGATAATGGAATTGCAGTGTTAAGGCGGAGAGATGATTGTTATCAATTATTGTTACTATTTATCGCTTACTCTAAATCTGAATTGCTCAAAACTGGCATGAACTATTTTTCGTTACCACTTGTTTGCGCGTCTTAGGCCCACCTCTGGCACAAAGAGGCACCTTGCAGGTTAGGAAGCGTTCGCATTTTTTATTTACGCCAAATTACTTGTGGTTGCCACATGTCAAATTATCTGTCCAATATGCGATTACTTGCTAAATATGTGCTGCTTGCTTGAAATTTGTTGGCACTAATTGCGCTGTGATTGAATTTGTTCGGTGGTATGGTAAGATTAACGTTATGTTATTTCAACCTATCTTTTGTAAAATTTAACCGCTTTATGAACACATTTATCTATCATCAGAATTCATGCATACCATTATTTTAAAACGCCTTTTAAATGTTATTTTAACCCCAGCCTTCTCATTTTGCAAAAGTATTTATCGTCATATTTGAAAGTATTTGCAAGTGTGTCTTCCTTTTGAAAATAACTTCAGAGTTAAACAAGTGTTTTCGCATCTGGTTTGCTTTAACAAAATGAGTGCCTTGCTCTAAATTTTGGGTCTCTTCAGTACGGTCTCGATTTTTTCCATTTTGGAATAAGTTGATCCGTCGGTTTCAGCTTTAACAAATTTTATTAAATTCGGTGTGCGTTGCTAAAGGGTTAATTATTTTGAACATCAAGATCAGGACCTATGGCTCGCCAAACTGTTGTGATTGATTTGACCGAAAGTGATGAACGCCACCAAGACAAGGTTAACAAGCTTGAAGCAACCGTAGCAAGTTTGGAGAAGAGACTTGATACTCTTACTGAATTGGTTGTCGCGCTCATGGATGCTCGCAACCCAGTGCAAAATGTGCCAAGCCCAGGGCCAAGTGACCCTGTTGCTCCTATCTCTACCGTTGCACCTCTTACAAGTCAAGTAGCTCCCGCATTCGAGTGTGATGCTCGAGAATTCCCCCATCTGCATGCATTCTTGTTGGAGAACGGGTTCCGTGTCTCATCAAAAACAAGCAATGAGAAAAGCAACGGGGGAGGGCTTCCCAATGCTAAAGATAGCAATGGCACAATGATAGATGAGAATGCTCTACCATCTCAAGTAAGCTTAGGGGAGGCAGAAAGCGAACCTGTGGATGTTTTTGACTCAGTTGATCCACCAATGTATGACGGGACAGGAAATCCTCGTGATCACTTGAAAGCATACCTTGGCTGGGTCGTAAGGTATGGACCAAGCAATGAAACCAAGTTGATGATGTTTGCTAGGACACTTAAGGAACCAGCTTTGACATGGTTTGCAATACGAGGTCCTTGGAAATTGGACAATTGGGATAAACTAGCCCGGGACTTTGTCACGCATTATGAATTCTCGAACCCGATTCTGGCAAAGGGCAGTCCATTGAAAAGAAAATCTGCAGAGCTTCAAGTGGAGCCGGTTGCAATAACTGACAAGAGAATGTGTGGCTTAGTTGAGGCGAAATCTAAAGACAAAGGAAAAGCTGTTATGCCAAGCTCTTTGCCACCCATAGCAGAAAAACCTTATAACATCGAGAAAGTGGTTGTTAATCCAGATTTTCAGTCAAGCAGCCACAAAGCATCTGCTGTTGCATTCACATCAATACCAGGATCTTATGCAAACCTGTTTGAAAGGCTTCTGAAGGTCGGTTTGGTATATCTTGCAAAACCAAAGCCGTGTTGGTCACGTAAGCCTGAAAATTTGAGAAAATTTTGTACTTACCATTCAGGGATGGAGGGGCACAATATTGAAGAATGCAGTTTATTTAAGAAGAAAGTTGAAAGCTTGATCAAATCTGGCCATGTCAAAATTCTACCCACAAACGGCATTGGCGAACCTTTTGTCTTAATCTTACCATATGCAAAGGAAAATCCCTCGAAGAAGGGCATTTAGGCGTTTATCAAGTTCCAGAAAAGCAGTAGAGTTGCAGAAGTAGAAGTTAGTTTATTCGCATTATTAGGAAGTAATTATTGTAATTTCCTTTTGTTAGCTTGTTGAAAGAAAAGAAAAGAAAGAATATCAAATTATGAATGTTAACTCTATTTTTATGTAAGCAAACTACGGTAACCGGTTTTCCAAGGCGGGAAACGTAGGCAACTCATATCGAGTTTCGGTTACACCAGCATTTGAAAATTCTCTTCTATGTAAGCAGAACTACGCACGGTCTGATTCCCAAGGAGGGATACATAGGCTCCTCCATCGGGCTCGACCCTTTAGTATTTAAATTTTATTTTTTTCCAAAGATAGAAACTGGGGCAAATTTTGCAAAGCAAGTAGAAGACGTGGGAGATTGCAATCGGGGCAGCTTTTGATAAGTAGTTTGAAGTTTTGAAAGTCATAACTGGGGCAATTTTTGCAAAACAAGTTGAAATGTTGAAGTTATAACTGGGGCAAAATTGTGCGAAGGAAAATTGAAGACATTGATGTTGATTCATAGTTATCAGAAGCGGTTTTTTTTTTCTATGAATTGGTACAGATTGTTATGCGACAAACAAGAATTGATAGTCGAGCAAAGCATTGATGTTCAAAATAAGCCGACCATTTTAGCAATTTGTGTCAAAATGGTTTAGCACGCATACTAATTTAGTAAAAACTTTCTTGTTTTCCTCAATTCGCATCTTGAAAAATCAAATTTTGTTGATCATTGAGTTTCAAACTCTTAAATATTTTACTCATGTGTTGAGTCGGGATTTTGGTCCCATCCATTCGGCCTAATGGCCTATTTTACATTTGAAATTTTATGCATGCATTATCATTTTACGTATTAACTTGCTTTTGTTCAATGTGTAGAATTCATTTGTTAAAGGTTGGCTAGCATTGAACACTGAAATGGCTGAGAATCTGCATCAAGGACAAAACAACATGGCAAAGCAGCTTCGGCCAGCCAGTTCTGGTATGGGTATCTTGCAAGCGCAGAATGATGATGTTGAAGAACATGTGGTCCAAAGGAATAGGATTGTCAACTTTGTCAATACTAGTAAACCTTTGCCCAATACAAGTTTTACCTTTAATCCACCTCACTCAACAATGCCTCATTACCCAATGCCTATATATACCGTATATCCACAAAACTCACAAGAATATCTTACCAATCCAAATGCTTGGTCAGCTGCAACTTTATGCCAACCACCTTTTAGCACTATGCCTGCTGTCGGGAGTCAATCAAATCAAGTGATAGTGCGCCCACGAGAATTGCCTAGAAAAGAAGTTGAGACAACTGATTTACATAGCATGCAGAGACAAATCCGAAATTTGCACAAGGTCATTAAAGATGAGTTGCGCTCTAGGAACATTCAGAGTTTATGCTATGAAGACTTATGCATTCACCCAGACATTGAGCTTCCACATGGGTATCAGATACCAAAATTCAACACTTTCGATGGAAAGGAGAATCCCTATGCTCATTTGAAAGATTATTGCAGCAGATTGATTGGAATTGGCAAGAATGAAGCTTTGCGGATGAGATTTTTCATTCAAAGTTTATCAGGAATGGCACTTGCATGGTATACCAAACAAGATTTTTCCAAATGGCACACATGGGAGGATATGGCTCATGACTTTGTGGAACAATACAAGTTCAACATAGTAGAAGATCCCGATGTGTTTGATATGCGCAACATTAAGAGGATGTCTCATGAGTCTTTTGAAGAATATGCTATGAGGTGGAGGCTAGAGGCTTCTAAGATGCATCCTCCCTTGTCTGAAAAGAAGTTAATAGCAGCTTTCATTGACATGCAAGAAGGCATATACTATGCCAAAATGGTTGTCAATAATGCAAGCACTTTCTCTGAATTGATCCAACTGGGAAAAATGATAGAAGAAGGCATAGCAACAGAAAAAATCCCTTCTGGTTTATTTGGGTACACCACTCAATCAGAGAAACCCTCAAATTTGCAAGGCTCTCAAAGTCAATTTCAACAATCATATTCCGACGACCCGGTGTCAAAGAAGAGGAAGTCGAATACATTCACTCCTCTAGAAGAGTCTGTGACGAGCATATTTGAAAAGTTGCAAGCTGAAGGACTTTTGCAACCAAGGAAAGGAACAATTCCTAAGTACTTGCCTCCACACTTTGATCCGTCAAAGCATTGTGCTTATCATTCAAATATCCAAGGTCATCATACCGAAGAATGCAGTGGCTTGAGATACAAAATTCAAAGCTTGATTGATAATGGCAAAATAATAGTGCAAGAAGATCCATTCAGTGGTAATTGCAACATTCCTCCCGCAGGCACAATTTTCGTTAAAGGCGAGGCATCAACCGCAAGATATTCAAAGAAGAAGCGGTTTGCAAGCTAAGAAGATTGAAAAGACCGCGTTTTTTGCAGCTTGAAATGGCATTTTATTGCCCAACTATCTTATGTTTTAACTACTCTGTTGCAATTTTATTCATCCTAATTGTAATGAACTACGTTATGTTTTGCTACCTTTATTGGGCTTAGTCCCAAAAAATCAATGAAATTTCGTTTATTTCCAAATAACCCAAGCCAAAGCAGTTTCAGATGGTTTCTCTTGTGCAAAAGGGAGAGTTTCAAGAATGACAGATTTTCGCAGCAACAACACATTTGATTGCCATGCAAGAAAATGCAGATTTGAAGCCAAATTAGGTGTTCAAACAAGCCAACCGTTATTTGATCAAAAACTAACAATTGTTCTTTGATTAAACAGGGGCAAATTTTGTATTTACTGCAAAGTTCAGCATCAAGGTGGAAGGAGCAATGCAAAGTGTCGCGACTTCCCAGAAATTTTATAGTACTTACAATTTTTCTTTGAATGCAGAAATCTCAAGCAGCGAAACGAGAAGAACTCGCAACTATTAGTTCCTCGAAGAATATTTGCCTTATCGCATATGCAGAACAACTCTATTTTAGCTTTTGATCGATTATCGCATCACCAGCACAGGCCAGACGATTTCAGATTTTGCAAGATACAGGGTTTATCCACCCACAAATAGGATATATCGGGTCCTTCCACCCACAAATAGGATATATCGGGTCCTTCCACCCACAAATAGGATATTCGGGTCCTTCCACCCACAAATAGGATATTCGGTTCCTTCCACCCACAAATAGGATATTCGGGTCCTTCCACCCACAAATAGGATATTTGGGTCCTTCCACCCACAAATAGGATATCTGGGTCCTTCCACCCACAAATAGGATATCAGGGTTTATCCACCCACAAATAGGATACTTTGGGTCCTTCCACCCACAAATAGGATATCTCGGGTTCTTCCACCCACAAATAGGATATCTCGGGTCCTTCCACCCACGAATAGGATATCTGGGTCCTTCCACCCACAAATAGGATATATTGGGCCCTTCCACCCACAAATAGGATATCTCGGGTCCTTCCACCCACAAATAGGATACTTTGGGTTCTTCCACCCACAAATAGGATATCTTCGGGTCCTTCCACCCACAAATAGGATATTCGGGTCCTTCCACCTACAAATAGGATATTCGGTTCCTTCCACCCACAAATAGGATATTCGGGTCCTTCCACCCACAAATAGGATATTTGGGTCCTTCCACCCACAAATAGGATATCTGGGTCCTTCCACCCACAAATAGGATATCAGGGTTTATCCACCCACAAATAGGATACTTTGGGTCCTTCCACCCACAAATAGGATATCTCGGGTTCTTCCACCCACAAATAGGATATCTCGGGTCCTTCCACCCACGAATAGGATATCTGGGTCCTTCCACCCACAAATAGGATATATTGGGCCCTTCCACCCACAAATAGGATATCTCGGGTCCTTCCACCCACAAATAGGATACTTTGGGTTCTTCCACCCACAAATAGGATATCTTTGGGTTCTTCCACCCACAAATAGGATATGCAGGTTTCTTTCAAGTAGATGATAGTCTAAGACAAGTCGGCTGAAGCACCGCTTTCGGAGTGTTTCGCGATGTCGGTTGTCATGCAATATTGAATAATGATCAGCTTAGAGGTTCTCCAGGCGGAGCATCTCGTCAGTTGGCCGAAGGAAGAACTTATTGATGATATCGCAACCCGCATTTATAATTTTATGTTATCACTCTTTTATTTCTTATTCCAATTATTACAGTTTATTAGCAGTTGCTCGCTTACCATTTGTTAAGTCTTTACAGAATTTTGGCAATAACGCAGCAGCATTTGGAGCATAACGTGGAACTTTTTCTTAGCAGTGAACTGGGGCAATCGTTGATATGAGCTAGACTCATCAACGAGGATCTGAAGAATCGCACTCGAACAAGCATGTTTTACCTAATCTTTCATTTCAGATTAGGCGTCAGTTTGAATTATTTCATATTCGTGCGCCTTTTTCTATCAATCGTGCGAATCTTCGTATCTAAGTGTCGTTGAACTACATATGGCCTGATTCTCTTTCAGCCCGAGATATGTAGGCAACTCGGAAACCGGAGTTCGGCCATATCCATAAGCCTCGCCTTTTGGTTCTTGGAATCAAAAGTCTTTGGCTTTATCGTGACAAAATTGGCTTTTCCGTCAACTTCTTTACCCTGAAAACTCTTTCATCCTTTCCGGGTAAAGAGGGGCAGCTGTTGACACCCAATTTTGTCCCGGAGATTTTAAATTAAATGTTTAATTATTTTAAAATTGGAAAAGCTAAAAGGTCATTAATTAATTTCAAAATAGAGGCCAAAATTGTTTCTAAGCTAAAATCAGGCTTATTTGGGCAAACCCCCTTAATTCCCCTCACTTATTCCCAAGAGGGGGCTAATTTCGCAATGATCCCTGATTTCAGCTTACATTTGTAAATATACATATACAATACACACACTACACAACCCAGCATATACCCATCAGTTCCAATTTCCCTCAAACCCGATCCCCTCTTCGCGACCCACACCAAAAACCCGACCCAAACACTCATCTTCTCCGTACGATCAACATGCTGGACAAATAATCTTGTTCCAGCTGGTATCCTTGGTCTCTCTCACCAGTACAAAGCTTCACCAATCTCGTCCGTGCATTTGGAATGAGCTTTTGATCCGAGCCGTCAAAGGCTTTATAACGTTAATTTCCCTCAGGATAAAGATGAAATGGTACGATTCCTAAAGGGATGAGACTATTTCATCCTTGTCTTAAAAGGAAACGGCAGAAAATCAGGGGTCGATTTGGGAAATTGAGAAAAATCCGAAACCCTAAGGCGAGGTATATATATGCTTTATTTCTTTCATTTTTAGAGAGAGTTTTTTTGGGGTAGAAGAGAATAGAAACGGCAGCATCAAAAACTTTATAAATTTCCTTTAGTTTTTTTTATAAGTGTGGCTACTGTTTCTGCATTTGGTGTTCTATATCGCTTCATTACTCGAGCCGCTTCTGTGTTAGTCGAGTCGTCGACCTCATTCAAGTCGTTTACTTCATTTAAGTCTGCTTTATTTCGAGTCACATTTCTTCAGATTCGACGCCCCGTTCACTGCTCCAAAACAGGTAATACACCTTTCCTCATTACAGTTTAGTTCTCTTTTTCTTGACATCTTTCACAAGTTGTAAAATCTATTATGTAATGATGAGTTGGAAATATGTGAACCTGTAGTCCTATTGGCTGTTAAGTTCTATAAAATGTTAAACTATGATGTTGATTGAACCTATTAGTTGCCTAAGCGATATTTGAAATTTAGTTGAATAATTGTAACCTTTATGTTTTAAAACTGATTCATAAAGTCTTAAAAAGACTATGTGATTGCTGTATGATCTAGTGTGTGTCCTGGAAGTTGTAGTGGGATATTGCAGGTGTTGATTTGGAGGTCTTTGAGTTTGATTCAGGAGTGTATTTAGTGTTGGTATGCAGGTTTTGCTTGTATGTGCAGGTGTTTGGAGTTTGTTTCAGGGGCTGCAAGTGTATGCAGGTTGTTAGAAGGATTATATGCTTTGGTTTTCAGCTAGGTTAGGATGTAGATTGGTTCAAGGGTTGCCTGGTTGATGTTGAAAGTGGTTCAGGTGTATGTAGAAGTGTCGTTAGCTTTGTAGATGTTTGATTTAGAGGCAGATGGTGGTTTTTGTATTGCAGGTCAGTTTCTGGAGTCATTTGGAGTTAGTAAGTGTGCAGACCCTGGGAGTTGTTTCAGTTAGTAAAGGAGTTCTGGTGCATGCAGGGGTGTTGTTTAGACAGTGTAGATTGTTTCATCTGCAGGTGGTTGCGAGTAGTAGTTCAAGCAGGTGAGGTGGTATGTAGGATGTGGTCTGATTATGCTTTGATTCAGGGCAGTAGGAGGGGCTGTTCAAGTTCCTAGTTTTAGGTTCAGGTTTTGGTTTCTAGTTCAGTATGTCAGCTCCCTGGTTCCATGTCCTTTTCTAGTTGCTCTTTGAAGTTTATGGTTCGCATTCAGTATTGGTTCTGCTATGATGTTGAGGAATTAGGTCCAGTTTTGCTTAAAAGGCCTATAGTGGTTTAAATGAGTAGTAGTTTTCGTTGTTTCAAGGTCTAGGTCTTACTTTATGACCTAGACTTCATCTCAACTTCTTGCTTGGATCAGGCTAAGGCCTATATCTATCTCTGCCTGGTTTTTGAGTAGTTTTAGGTCTATCAGGCATTGTTTTAAGCCATGTCAGGTTCAGTACTTTCAATTCTCTTCAAAAGTAGCCTGCAGCAGTTTCAATGTAGTAGTATAATTTGAACTTTGAGTCCTCTCTAGTTTGCTTTCAGATGAGCTTTCTAGGATCCGGTCCAGTTGTGTTGTTCTTTTCCCTGATGGTTATGTCATAGATAGTCTCATTTTAAATCAGCTTGGCCGAAAGTTTCAGCTGGCAAATTCATTTGGTTGAATCAGTGTGGAAAGAGTTCGCTAGTTTCTTGAAGTAGCAGGGATCATACAAAAGTCTTGTTCGCACTTGCTTATTCTAAAACTGAAAAATTATTGACTCTTACGACTTTTGCCTTTTTAATGGATGATAAATGAGAACGCCATAACTTCACTTCTTTATGTGGGATTTTGATAAAGAGAATAACCCGGGCCTATGAATTGTATCAGTTGCTTATTTCCCTCTGTTTGATTTCTTTTACTCTATTTAAGTTGACTCCTCCCTGTGCTAATTTCTATCTCTTTGTTTCTTTGACATGAATGCCTTGGGATCGAGTTGATTAAAACTCATCTATCGGGACGGCTATTTGCATTTGGAGTTATCCGATTCGCTTCGCATTTTCGGGACTTGATATCCCCGAAAATGTAAAAGAAGAAAAAATGAAAATCACAAAGTCCAAGGCTCAATGATTGAGTTTGCGCTTCCGGGTTCTATCTTCTAAACTCCGTCCTTCCCCGCTCCCTTAGAAAATGCATGTTGTATAGGACTTCCCCGTAGACCGGATTAGAAGCCCTGCAGGATAAAAATGATATTTGAATTATGAATAATTATTGTAAATTACTTAAATTATTTTTTTTTTATATATGAATGCTTTGTATCATTTCTTTGCGAATCGCCAATTTATTTATGGATGTTTAGAATCATTTATCAATTAATGAGTGCAAATAAAATTCGATTAAAATCGTACCTTCGTCATAATTTGCATTTGAATCATTTATTTATTAGTTATATTAATATTCAATTATTTATTTACTTAAACTAATTTATTTAATTTCAATTAATCATTTAGTTATTTAATGAATTAAATATTTATTTATTTACTTATTTAATTAATTAATCAATTATTATTCATTTACTCCTTTATTTAATTAAAATTGATAGGTATTCATTTATTTAATTAAGTTATTTATTTGCTAATTTATTTATCTATTTATTCAATCAATTAATTAATCCCTTTATTATTATCCAATTATTTATCTAATGTGTTTTACTTAATTATCTAATCTCATTTAATCTTTAATTACTTTATTAATTAATTAATTGATTATTATTTCATTATCTATTTAATTAATCTTAAATTAGATCATTTATTTATCTAAGTATCGGCGTAATTAAAATCTTATCTTATTTATATTATTCATATTATCCTAGTTAAAATAAATTTTATTATCCTTAACAAATTCGTGAAAACCGCCGGATTAACCGCTTTTAGCGGATTTTCGAAAATGCTCCCGCAAGGGACCTTCTTTCGAATTTAATAGAACCACTTACCTAAGAATCTCTGAATTTAATTTAATTTCTTTTTTAAATAAAGGTTAAATTGCACTCTTTAATTAACTTAGGTTCCTAATAATCCTTAAATTAGGTGGCGACTCCAAAGAAACCCTTTGGAATCCCACTTTGTTGAAATATTCCGAAACTTATCTTTTCTTAAAGAAAGGGTAATTTTTGGGGTTCAACAATAAAAATACAAAAAACACAATCATACAGTAAAAATCCAAAAAAAATCAATTAGAGATTTCAAAAGATTTTAAAGTATTTTTTATGCATAAAAAAACACATACACATAAATACAAAATATATATATATATATATATATATATATATATCCAAAAAAATCAATTAGAGATTTCAAAAGATTTTAAAGTATTTTTTATGCATAAAAAAACACATACACATAAATACAAATACATATATATATATATATACACACACACACACACACACACACGTATATATACATAAATACACATCCAAAATAAAAACAAAACGAAAAAAAAAGAAGGGAAGAAGAACATCGGTGGCAGCAGATCCGACCGCCACCGCCAAACACCAGCAATAACCGGATATGGGGGAAGAAAACAACGTGAACATAACGGCCTCGCTGGGAGACCGGAGATGGGGAAGGACGACGGAGGGGTGGCTGTGGATGGGTGGAGTGGAGAGAAAGAAAAAGAAAATTAAGGTTTTGTGTTATGGAGGGAGGAAAATTAAGAAAATTGTATGTATTGTAATATATTTAAAAGTATTGTTATTTAGGGTAAATATTTAAAAGTATCGGTATTTTTTGTAATTTAACTTTTAGGATTGTCACGTGGTGTAAATTTTCCATTTAGTTTTTTACTAGGGTTAATTACACTTATATACAATTTTAAAGACTTATTTACAAAAAAAATTAGCAAATATTATTCATATTACAACATTATTTTTTATATACAAGTTGCTATAAACAACTAGAAAATAAAAACTATAGCCTCCACTCCACATCCCTCCCCACTGCCGCCCCTCAAGCCGCCTATTTCCACCACTGCCACTGTTGGACTACTGCTGCCCCCCCGCCCAAGTCTGATGAAATAGTTAGAAACAATCAGAAACAATCTTAAAGGTGTAGAAACAATATGAAACGGTGTTGAAATGGTCTGAAATAGTGCAGAAACAGTCTGAAACAATGCTAAAACTGTCTGAAATAATGCTGAAATAGGCAGAAACAGTGCAAAAACTCGTACAAAAATAGTGCTGAAAAGTACAGAAACGGCGCATAATTGCAGAAACGGTGCATAAGTGCAGAAAAATATAGAAACAGTTTGAAACGGTGTAGAAACAGTCTGAAATAGTGTAGAAACATGCTGAAATAGTGCAGAAACAATCTGAAATAGTGCGGGAACAGTATGAATCAGTGCAGAAACAGTCTGAAATGATACTGAATCGGACATAAACGATGCAAAAAAAAATGCATAATTATGCAGAAACGGTGCAGAAAAGTATAAAAACAGTGCAAAAACGGTGCATAATTACAGAAATAATGTATAAATAATTAGATACGGTGCATAAACAATGCAAAAATATAAAAATGGTGTAGAAACAGTCTTCAAACGGCTAGATACAGTACAGAAACAGTCCAAAAACAGTTAGATACGATTGAGTACAACTAGATACGGTGAGATATAAAAAATTAAAAATATCAAAAAAAAAAATCATTAGCTAGAAAGATATCAGATCTGACTATGAAACATAAAAATGACCGGAGAATACAAAATGTAGCCGAAAAATACTAATTTTACTCAAATATCACCATATTTGAATGAAAAATATCAAATATAAGGAATCGAGGTATGGAAGGTGATGGAGGAGGGTGCAAGGATAAGAAATATGTAAAAACTTACCCAAAATGTGACTTGATGGCTGGAGTTAGGTGTTGGCCGAAACTTTAAAGCTAGATCTACGCTGATTCCACGAGAATTTGAAAAAAAATAGTAACAAAAATAGAAAGATGGTGCAAAGAGGAATTTGGAAATGTATTTTTTTGATTTTTTGGCGGTGGACAAGCGGTGGAGCGAAGGTGGGTGGGTGGTGGTCGGGGCTTTTTTTTTTAAATGTTTATAGGGTTTATATATTGTTGCTATATTATAATTAAGTCTTCATTTTCTTTATATTATGTAATTGTACAAAAATTTCTCTATTTTTTGTAAAGTTTCATAATTTGTACTTATGTGTAAATTTTCCTTTTAATTATAATTACAATTTGGGCTTTTTATATAAATATACAACCTTAGCTACATAAATTACCAAAAAAAAGAGGCTTACGAAAATACCCATCAAAACCAAAATACATCCCTACATGTCCTACTCATTCAGACTTGTATACTATAATTTATGTAGTATAACTATACCATAAAGGTATAACAAAGGTAAACAATTATAAATAAGTAGTTTGAGTAAATATTTTTAATTTCATGGGTAGTGTAATTTTTAATGGGTTGGGTGGGTAACAAAGCTTCTTCATTGCTATTAATCCATCCATGTTGCCAACTTAATCTAAGAACACCATGCTTTAGCATCGGAAGGGGTGATACTTGGGATTTTTTATTATTGGTACCTTTTGAGTCTTCTATTGTAGGATAGGTGACTCAAGTTTTAAGTATTAGCTATAGGTGCCTTTTTTAAGATTAGTGCTAATAACAAATATATTAAAACCCCAATGTTTTCATATTTACACATAGCCCCCTGTCTCCTCACCTCCCCCTTCCCCTTCATCCCCTCCTCTTCCTCTACCACCCTCCTCCTCCTCCATCTCCACTTCTTTGCCTCATCTCCGCCTCCTCATCTACCTCTCTCTATCCTCCACCTTCCCCACCTCCTCCTCACCCATCTCTGCCTCTTTCTTCGCCCCCTTCACCTTCTCCTCCTTCTCAACTACAAAAATTCCTCCTAAAATCAAACAAGAAACAACAACAGATTCAGTTGTAACTTTGATGATTGTTGCAACAAATTCGATAAATTGTTGCAACAAATACAGTAAATTGTTGCAACAACTTTGAATTTGTTGCAACAACTTTGGAAATTTGCTGCAACAATTTTAGAATTTGTTGGATCGACGTCAGAATTTCTTCTAATGGTTAAAAATTTATTATTTCTCAAATCTTCTCCATAGATCTTCATGATCAAACTAAAAACATACTTTACATTAAGAAGGAGGAGAAGAAGAAGACGACAATGATTATAAATTCAAAAGAAGAAAGAGATAGCAGAAGAAGATGATGTTAAAGAAGAAGAGGAGGAGGAGGATGAGGAGGAGTAAGAAAAAAAGAAGAAAATGCGGAAGAGAAAGAAAAAAGGAACAAGAGAAATGAAGAAGAAGATGAAAGATAAGATTTGAAATTTGAAATTTGAAAATAAGAGATTTGGTAAGGGAGGAATCTTTAAATTTTAAAATTTTCAGATTTTTCATATTAACCTAAAGTTTTAATAATTCTAATTGAACCCAAAATTACTTAATTAGTACTAGTTATATTTGACCCAGTCAAATGCACCTTTTTTTAAATGAAAACTTGAAGGGTACCTTCCCCAGAACTTTCTTATTACAAATTTTGAAGAAGGTAACAGTTATATTCATCATCAGCACGAAGCTATATTTACAATCTAAAAGGAAAGACCTGGCCTGGTTCAACTTACAAGGATTCTATAAACTGCAGTAAAGAGCTATCTCTTCAAAGCAAGACTTAGATCTATTATGATTTTAGATAAAGAAAATTCTGATTATTTACGAAAATCCTATGCAAATTGAAGTAATTTTATAGGTTTACTAGAAATTATCACTTGCACGGGGAAACGGATTTATAGACTATAAATTTTGAATTCATTAAGATACTTTACCAACAGTCACCATGGTTTCTGCAAAACGCACCTATTCGACGAAGTTCCCGAAAATTTCTAACAGTTCGAGTATGGGTGCCAAACTCAATAGAATTTCAGCAAAATAAAACTTCTATATAAGGATAAAAGTTGCCTTGGATACCTTTAACCTTCTCATTGAGGAAGAAAATACATAATCCTTGGCACTTAAATAAGTAGAGTAGTGGAATGAATGGTTCGGCCATTTCCAGAACATGGTAGTTTGTTTAGAGGCACTTTTTTTTTTTTTTTTGAAGAAGGTTATATATTCATCAACATTAAGGCAATGTTGGCAACCAAATGTATGATATCCGCGTGCAACCATAAAGAGAAGAAGAAAACTACTGAAATGAAATCCTTGATTTTCTAGAGACTCCAGTACATCTAAAAAGTGCATCAGCTTCATGTACAAAATCTTTCTTGCACCAAAAATATAAAAGTAAGACAACTGGATTTAATCTTCTGAATTGGACTAGCCTATCTTCAAAACACCTTCATTTCTTTCTCCATATTGTCTGACTATCTGATACAATGCCAGTTCAATTGATTTAAGATCAGCCTGTCAATTGTGGAAAGTGAAAAAATACAAAGATAGTAAAATCATCTCAAACAAAATAGGACAGCTGCATCAATATATTTTTAGACAAAGAGGACATTAGCATCAATTTAAAAAACAAAATACTAGTATACCCATGAAGACTTTTGTTTTGGCCGATAGAATTGAAACTCTTGCTCGCACAAAGGATAATCCAACACAAATATTTATCCCTTGACTATGAGCTCCAATTGTACACTCAACCTATATCTGCTGACAATTAAAGCCGGGGTTTGCTTCATTGCAGGTTCAATATTAATCTGTGGATTTAGGGTCTTGGCGGATAATGTGAACCTCGCCATCAAATTTTGTTCACATAGGTAATTAGGTAAAATGGAAAGTGGTTTATACAGTTTCAAGTAGCATAAGCTGTTCACAAAAGCAATTCAAGACATTTGCTATATTGAGTCATTCACCAAAAAACATAGCAGGTGAACCACAAATTACTATCTATGGTTGCTTAGAACAGATCATTAGATAAAAGCAAGAAACAGATGAATTGAAAAAATGAAGAGCCAAAGAAATGACTTGAAGATTCATCAACTTTTGTGGACAGAGAATGAGACCTAGCCAGATATGGTAATGTAAGTTTGATGATTTTCCCAGAAGTTGATTGTAGAAATCAATATCTTTTTCCACAACTCCATGGCACCTACAAAGACACAGAGAAGATCAGTTCTTAATTTTAAGTTTTTCCCAAAAGCGACATAGTAGCCCTGCACAGAGACATGTAGCATTGGTTGCCTATATATCTACCTTTACGGAATGTAACATATTGAAAATATAGCTTCATAAGCACTATCATCCAGAAAAGGGAGCTTCACATGGATTTTTATTTCAAATTGTCTTCCATCGGTATTACTTTTCACCACTGTACCACTCATTGAGTTCCCAGTATGCTCCCCCTTCCAACAAACTACACAAGGTGCACTTTTAAGACCTGTGTAATCTAACTAACAGCTCACTTACAAACTCAAACCTCAACACAGCAGTCCCTTTGAACCTCAAATCATAACACTGTTCTTGGATTATGATGATACTCTGGGCAATATTAAATCCCCCATTTCAGCAAAATAAAACATCTTAGGAAATTTATCATTAAGTGGAACATATCCAATCTAATAATCAAATGACTATTCATTACTCTGCCAACTTTCATTTTGAATCTTGTATTTTTGAAGTATTATGTAAATAAAAATACCTTGTTATCTGATGCGTATGTGTCTTAATTCTTATATTGTGATTCTGATTTATTTCCTTTAAACTATATTACTTAAGCAAACATCTTTACCAATTCTCTTAAGGTCTAAATGCAGATCAACTTCCAGAAAATCCAAGACTTGGCAATTGAGGAAAGTTCACTACAAACTCTAAAAGTAAGGACAAGTTATCTAAAGATTCTATGGAAATCACACATACTTTCATGTAAAGCAGTTTATTGAATAACAGCAGCCTCTGTAATTAAGTACAAAGAACAATTTAAACAGAGTGAAAGCAAATTATTGGTGCTAGATTACATTTACCATCAACAGCAGCCTCGTTTACTACACGGACAATTCACACCAATATAATAACACTTGCTCCCTCCTCCATGACAATCGGAACTTAAAGCAATTAATATATTAAACAATGAACTACACAGTGATGTTTTAATTGAGGATCGATATATTATTCTTATTTTTCGACTCTGCTGATATTTTCTATGTCTTGCGCAGCAAACCGTGTACATGTAACATATATGTACTAAGAAGTGAGTAGCTTTTGGTAAGGGCTAAAAGGTGCATGAAATTCAAATATTATATCAAACTCATAAGCTATTAAATTTATATTTAAAAATCGGGTTGAGGGCATGCTATGATTAAACGATAGAAATCCTTATGCTACTGGTTTTAGTGGTGGAAATTTTCTACTTGGAATCTCTAATTCATCATCTTAAAACTACCTAGCCTCCAGCGTGGAGAGGTTGACGAAGAAGGGCGAAGCATATCAGAGTAATACCAAATACAGCAACAGACCAATAACCAGAGTAAATGAAGAATGAAAGGAAAGTTGACATGCATAGAGTGGCAGAAAATTAGGTAAAAGGCGAATTACAGCACCTAGGAATCTACTCCCGAACATGCATGAGCAAATCAAACAAAATAAGCGGCATGTACTTATAAAATCCAACAAGAAACAACTAAAAACCAAAAAATTAACAGATACTCACCAAAATATAGCACAACCAGGAAAAGAGGACATACGGTTGCAGAAAAAAACAGATGAAGCATAGCAACATAATAGAGATTAAGCACCTTGGGTCCGCAAATCGTCAGGAATAACGCAAGGAGGTCTCCATTTCCCTGCTTCTTAGTAGTGAACAACTGTAAAGTCACAAAAAAAATCCCAAAAACAAATAGCCTGTACATAAAAAATAGAAGAAAAAATTAAAAGAAACCAGAAGACTAAAGCAACAAAAAAAAACAAGCAAAAAGGGAAGAGTAAGAAGAAAGACAGAGAGAGAAACCCATGATCAGAGAGAAAGCTGTTTCAAAGGGAAAAGTTAAAGAATTATATGCGCAATGACATGAGTCCCTAAACATTGACGTGTTTTCTGTAAAACGGGATGACGAAGAAAAAGTCCAAATCTCTCTTAAGAAACCCGGACTATGACGGAATATCCGAAAACTGACAATTATTATATAGTTATTATTAGGGACGGGGCACCCAACATGAGTAATGCCTAATGTTGAAAGTCGCATCCGCTCTAGTCAAGGGCGAACAACTCTTGGTAAAAGTTATAATCATGTATTTGCGCAGTTAAAGTGACCACAATACCTCTTACGTACAATTGTTTTAGTATCTTTACACAAATTAGCATCTTACAAAAAGCTATACAGATCTACAGCGTTTTACACAGACATTCACGTTCAGCCAGATTGAAATTAATTATAGTACTTCTGCACTGAAGTCCAATGTCTCCGCTGCTGACAATGATGAATGATCAAGTTGTAGTCTCTCCACTGTTCCCCTGCTAAATGCAACATTGCTAAATCTTTTAAAACAAATACTACGTTAATTGAGAAAATGAAGCTTCTCGTCTAAGAGTACAAACATCCAACAACATTTTAGCTTGCTTAAACATCTGAAAACTAAAATGTCCTGGTACCAGGTGACTTGCATACTTGACAAGGAAAACATATTCTTGATTACTACTCTAGCACTTGGTTCTTTTTTCTGGTAAATTTCTGTCCCCACGACATCACATGGATTCTCCAAATTTCTCAAGTTTCTCTAATCCGTATCGGAAGCTAAAAACATGAGTAGGTGCAAGTCAGTGCATTTTGTCATCCATTAGCATTCAAAAGTGATCTAGCTGGCGTTGTGGCAAAAACATGTATGTACTATCCAAAATGGTCCTCCAATCCCTATTACAACCAAATCTATGTTAGTTTCATTTTCTCTGGTCTCTGAATGACCAACATACAGTGAGACATACTAAGTACCACAAGCTCGACGATAAATGTCCTGCTACTTTCCAAATGCAGATAACTATGTTGATAGGACGTGGGAACTAAATCAAACATACAATGCAAAGAGCTGACCGGAGCACAATAAGTCATACATAGTGTCACTTTTAGCTTTTTAAAATAGCCAAAAAATAAGTGTCATTTTCACAAATAGCAAAAAAGTATTAATCATTTTTTTCCCAACTTACTCTTAATCATCCCAAATAACATTTATTTCAGTTTATAAAATATAGAAGATAAAATGCAATGTAGTTAAACAACCCATTTATTAAATGTAATTAACTAAATTTATCACATTTCTTAAAAGGTGTGCACGTTAAATATGACTACTAAAATGGATCGAGGGAGTATGTAATATACAAAATTTTACTATCCTTATTATGGTCAGACTACTTCGAGAAACCATCAATCCAAAGCAGCAATACAACATAGATTTTTTCATGGGCAATTAACAAAATACAAGCTAACACTCTTTTTTACACTAAAATGTCAACATTATACCATTTTCAAAACATAGCGATACTTTTTTTTGCAAAATATAACAAAATACATACAAAGGGGGGTTAACACCCTAGATCCACCTCCTACCGCCCCAGCCGCCACCCACCATCACTGCCACCGCTGCCGCCCATCAGCTGCCAAAAAAAATATTTTTTTTAAAATTTTTTTTTGTAGATATGTGTATATTTTCACTGTATGGACAGTTTATGGACAATGATTACATTGTGCATACAGTGAAAATACATTAGATACACACATATAATTATTGTATGTTTGTATATTCTCGGTGTGGTTACTGTATGGACAATGTATGCATTTTCATTCACCGGAGATACACATCAAAAACAAATCGATACATATTGTATATTTATTGTATGGCAAGTGTGTATTCAATGTATGTCCGGTGTATATTACTGTATATACCACAATTGTGGTATAATGTACTCAGGCATTACTAAATACTAATCCCAAATTCCAAAGTCCTACCAAACGTAGGATAATTTAATCCCAAATTTTTATCCTAGGATTAATAGTTCTTATCCCATGTACCAAACGATCTCTAAGCAATAGACCCTTTGCCCCATCCACAAGCTCTCAAAAGTTTTAGCATATCCAATCACAACGCATTAAAGATACCATTGCACTTGAGCCCAAGCATAACTTAGAAGACCACACCTCCATGATAACTGTAAAAAACTATCCTGCCAATGTGAATTAATTAAATCAGATTATGAATGAGCAATCAAACTAGAAATCATCCCACTGCTGAAGAATGTCTACAAGCAATAATAGGTTATATGATTGAAACATGTAACTTGACATCCCTGGTGATATTCATTTCGAAACCAAAGGTAGGAGAGCAATAGATAAACTTATCAAAATAGATGAGTAAATATTAAATAAGTAATTTTGGAGAGATCAGACTCTCGGTATAAACGATTCCTTGCTTAAAGGTAACACATTGAGGCCATAATCCAAATGGTCCTCTGGATGTCCTATATACACAACCAGAATGCCCAAAACTTCTGCAACGTAGTAGCACTTCACCATCCGCATACATATATTTCGGTATGGCTGAATAAAAAAGATTAGTATCTTGTATTGTAAGCAACTTGGTCCATGATTCCTCCACACCGTAGTCTTTCATTACCCACAACTTAAAAATGCCCTTCCCCAGAGTATTATATGTAGAGTAAAAGCAGAGCATTCCTCCCAGTACTGAAACACCATGCTCGATGAACTCTGCGGAGAATATATTGCACATTCGCACGGGCAACGGTATCTCTCCATATAGCTCACTTGAAATATTAAATGAAACGATAGCATAACATTGCGACAAACCAAGCCAGTGAAATGCTCCCTGTAAAAATGCCAGATAATCCATACTGGAATTCCTAAAACCACACACACGGTGAATGCCACTAGGATATTCACAATTTTTTCTCCAGGAGCCACTTTTTAGCGCGAGAATTTCAGTGAATATTTCGTAACAATCACTTCTCGTGCCCAGGTTAATTGCAAGGATCTTATAGTCATCACTAGTTGCATCATATCCCAATCCGCATACACGATCATTCAGTGGAGATTCTGGATGGGGAAGTACTATTGATTCTCTTATGGAGGGGTTCCACAACAAAAGATGTTTCTCTTGTCGATCAGTAACTGAGAGAAGAACCAATCCATCACAACAGCAAAGGATAAAGGAAATCACTGGTTTGCAGGTGGAAGGGCAATCAAGTTTTAGTTCATCCTCAACCAATTGAACCGATGATAAAGAAGAACAATAGAAGTTAAACATATCATCCTTATCAAGGCATCTTTGGCTAACAAGGAATTTTTGGGAATTTTGGTAATTCTTGGCACGATTGAGGTGCTTCATCTTAAAGTAAGAATCAGAGATTAATGCCTTCCAAAGTTTTGAAATACATTTGAATCGAAGAAGAGACCGTACGGGTAACCTGCTCAGGATCTCCATAATGATTTCGTCCTGGAACTCGATTCTAATGGCCTAGACAGGACAAGGAAAGTACTTTAGTAATTCAACAGTTAAAGATGTAAAATCTTTCAGGTAACATATATATAAAATGGAGAGCAAATATTAAAGAAGAAAGCTACAATCTTCTGAATAATCAAACAATTGTCAAAACTAGCATGACCCAGTAAATTTAATGAACGTTAAATTCCAGTAATTTCTCGCATGAGAAAGAGTATAGCGTTATTAGCTAGCCAAAATATGTTGCTTGAAACTGTTTACTTTCGTAACCTCGGAACACACCTGGAATAATCAAAGTCCAACTAACAACAATTAAAAACCAATGAAGCAGTCTTTTTCTTTTGTCAACGAGGAAGAAAAAGAATATATCGAATTGGCTTCGTTAATACTTTCCTTGGAAAAATGTAATAGTTAAAGTTAATCATAACCTCAGAAAATGTCAAAGACACCTAGAATCCTAGAAGTCCAACCAACAGAAAATAAACTCAGTTGCAAGTAACATCCTGAACTCACCTCCTGATCAATATCCATCTGCTGCTCCGGATCATTAGTTGAGACGCTCTTCCCTGAAATTTAATTAAGATAATTATGATATTAGCCACCATTCGTATAGACAGAGGATAAATCACAAGCAGAATAGAGGCTGCGCTGGTGGGTAGAGTTAGGAGATATCCAAGTAGAATTGTACACACAGTAGCATTGTGGGGTTAACCCCCATTCATATAGGAAAGGATAAACCACAAGTAGACTCATTTTTTAAGCTTTCAATTTATGGGCTTGTCTTTTTTGGAGGTTATTTGATCTGGAGATTAAAAGACTCAGACTTTTCTATAGCTTCTTAAGGCTGGAGATGAAAAGACTAGACTTTTCTATAGCTTCTTCGGTCTGGAGATGAAAAGACTCAGTCTTTGTTGTAGCTTCTTCGATCTGGAGATGAAAAGACTCAGTTTTTTTTTTTCCGGAGCTTCTTTGATTTAAAGATGAAAAGACTCATCTTATATGGTGTCATTTTTTTACACAATTTTTACCAACTGTGATATTCACAATTACTTAGGAGTTGTCTTTGGATTTGGCTAGTGTACTTTAGATATATTATTATTATTGCAGCAGCATAATCAGAAACAAAACACACACACACACACACACACACATAAACAACAGCAGCAGCAGAAGAAAGAATCAAGAAGCAGAGATACCTTTGCAAGGTTGAATAAGAGGTCCTGATTTGTTCTTCTGCAGGCATCGGGGAAGATTAAAAAGTTCTCCATTTTTATTAATTTTATTTGAAATGGACTTCTTCTTCTTCTGTTGAATTTTTGCCTTTTGTATCATTGGATTTGCAATGGAACTCTTCTTCTTGTTTTCTCTCATCTTTTGAGCTGAATTTGATTCTAAAGATTCCACCTTTATTTATTTTGCTAGGGTTTATATTCACCATTCTCGACCCAATTAAGGAGATAATGCGACCTTGTTCGGTTCGGATCCTCTTATTTCAATGGGTTTGGGACCTCCATAAACGACGTCGTTAAAGTCTTTTCGGTCCCACATGTTTGATGACTTTCCTTAGATATAATAATGAAATAATCTTGGACAACATCAACCGGATAAGGATTATTGAATTTGGATTACCTTTTCCCATATTTATTTGGATTAGCAATCCCACATAATAAGTGAAATTAACAATTTCGGTAGTATAATTTCAGAATTGTTAATTTCAGATAATTTTTTTGCTATCAAACCACCCCTTACTATATTTCCAATTTCCCATAGCCAAATTTATTCTCCATTATCGAGCAAAGACCAAAACCAAAAATAATTATATCATGATTATGACTATTCCTTCTCTTTGAAAGAAAACCAAGAACCCATCACGAACTGCTTTTTAAGGTACCTCATAATTCTATTTAAATTGTTATTTTGTTTTCCAGGTTTAAGAATTTATCTTTCGGGTGTGTTAAATATTTTGAAATAGTTATTATTGAAATTGATGTTGGGACAAATTGAAAAGGAAAAACAGAATTGTTGTTGTTTTCTTTTTTGGGTTTGGAGGGTTATTCTTGTAAAAAAGACAACAGGGTTTACCATATTAACTCCTAAAATTTGACTTTCCTATATTAACAATATGTTCACAGTTGATCTTACTAATAAAGGTCATTCCTTTTGATTGAACTTTTTCTTTTGTTGGGTTTGGAAATGCTGTTTTGTTAATATTTCAAGCTTAATTAACCAATTTATTTGTCAAGTTACGTCGCATTTGGGTCGATATACCAAAGGAAAAGAGGCTAAACCTTGTGAGAAGAAACTTTTTACTAAGCTATATGAAGGTTTAAAAAAGATGTCATTACAACTGTTTGAAAGATTAGCAAAATGAATAGGGCTACTCGCCATTACATATGATGGTTGGACTAACATTTTGTGTTTTGTGACTCCAATTATTTTTCCTTTTTTCTCTTGTTACTTTAGATGGCTGACCATGTTTGTTCTTTTTAGAATACATGTGTGAACTGCTAGTGGGAGAACACTTGACTCTGTGTGTCGATTCCCTGTGGCTGCAATGGCAGCTTAAAGGTATCTTTTTGAATTTGGATTTTTGTGGGCTCTTTCAACTAGCTGCTAAATGTTGATCTTGGTGTTGCTTGTGTATGTAAAATGTATATCTATAATGTCATTTTCTTCTTTATTAAGCCTCAATGGTGCTGATATTCAAGTTACTCTTCTCAAGATATTGAGTTTGTTGTGATTCGACATTTTATAGTCCTCTCATCATTCTCGTATTTCATCCTAGCTAAGTGCCACGTTAGCTATTTTGACTTTTTTTGCTGAAAGGATGGTCTGGTTTACTGATTTTGGCTACTATAAAATGTTTCCCTTTGCCAGTCTGTTATGTTGTTTTTCATACTTACATTAGTTCTTATCACTTCTCTAGAATTAGCTTAGATTCGATGTCTTTTGATCATTGATGGTTATATGTTATCCTCTGTGCTGCAATTGTGCGACAAAAGATCTTTTATACGTGTATGGATTTTTTGTGATTCTAATTATTCTTTTCTATTTGGTCTTTTTATTCCTGTGTGTGTCTTTGTTACAAAATCCGGTATGCTCGTAGGAAATGCATTCAGCAATGGTGCAATGAGAAGGGTGATATAATTTGTGACATTTTCCATCAGGTACTTTATTCTACTAGCTAGTACCTGTTTGCATTTTTTGTGATGATTCTTCATGAATTGCCTCTTTCCATCCCAAAAGCACTTACGCCCAAATAAGCTTAAAAAAATTAATGGAAGGAGGGGGTAAAGAGATAGCATGGTTTTGCATAGGCAAATAGTTTGTTGAATTTAAAAAAAAAAAGGTGATAGCTCACCATGTGCAGTGTTTCATTTGATGCATTTCCCCTTCAGAAATTTAAGTAGTTGGGACTTTAGAATCACAAAACTTTATGTCTGTGAAAACTTGCTAAATGAGTTGCTAGTTCAAGCTGTCTTGTTTTGTAAAATTCGGGAACCTGCAGCCTTACCAACCTGGGTATACTGCTCCACCACCACCTGAAGATATTGCCATTGACATCAGGTTGGTTTAAATCAAGATTATTGTCTTTGTGCATACTTAATTTGATTATTTTTTTGGCATTTCTCTCAATCTATGTAATGGAGATGTTGATCTTCTGAATTTGGTGTTTCTATTTCCAAGTATGTTGATATCTGTATCTTTTCTACACTCTGACCCCCCCCCCCCCCCCTCTTCCCTACCTCAAAAAAAAAAAACTTGCCGAAAAGAAATTAAATGAAAAGGAGAGGAAATAGACCATATAATGGACTATCTTAATGTTTTTTTGTCTTCAAAGCTTTCCCTTTGACTTGATTATGTGTATCTTCTCTAAGAGTTGTTTTGTTTATTTAGAGGGCTCTAAGTAATTTTTTTCTCCTGGAACTCCTGACATGTAAGTGAAGTTGTGTATCTTCATGAACGCAACAACATGTCAATGTATTGTGCAAGTCGAAAAGTCATTAACAAGCTCAAATGTACTTCGTGCATTTCAGCCCAAACGTTAATGGTACACTGTAAGCTTAATAAGGAAGAATCAACTCCTTATCAATGTTGTGTGACCATGAACTCTGCATTACCTAATATTTTCAATATCAATTCGATGATTCCGTTTCCCTGTTCATTTTGTTGTTCTTTGATATTGAGTACTGCTTCAGAGTGTATATGTTGTATTCAGCAAAAAATAAATAAATAAAAGAAGTGAAAATTCAGCATAATTGACATGAAGATTATTTTTCTTGCCCCAACGAGAACAGTATATGACAATCTGAATTGGCCATGAAAACATGTATTACCCCTTGGATGTACTTGAAACATGTTAAACTATATTTTTGGGCTGGTCAGTTTTCTAGTGTGTATTGCCCCTTGTTACTAAAATTTTGTTTGATCATCTGATGGAACCTTTTCTTTGGTGCCAATTAGCTGTTAACGTCTTCATTGAGTGCAATCTGGCCTGATCAGCTTGTCTCCTCGTAATGTTAAACTTAAATAAATTTTCTTTTCTGCCTTCTCTGTCACTGATGGATCTGTCCACGTGGTTTGCCCTTGCAGTGGGGGCTGGACAGTAGCTGGTGCTCAGTTAGACTTACATGATCCTCACTTCTTGCAATGGCAGCTGCAGAGCACCAACTCTTGGATGCTGACTATGACGACTATGCTGATTCAAGTGCTAGTGGAGCTGCATTTTGTCGTTCTGCTGCATTAATTGTAAGAACTGTTGATCCTTTACGTTATTAAAATCATTTGTGCTAAATGCAAGCTAGTGGTAACATGGGTATGCATTATTAGTTTTTTCTGTGGAAGATAATGCACATCAGCAGATTCAGAATTCTCTTTTTGGGGGGGAGGTGGGGTTTAACCTTGCCGGTATGATAAATGAATTTTCATCTCTTAGTTGTGACCTACTGGTTACTTGAGAAGAAACTTGATAGTTCATTGGAAGAGAGTGGTGGTACAATTTTAATGGGCAAAGTGTTCTTTGATTTCTGACTCTCTCTCCCTTCTTGAAAATGAGGAAAGATCTCCCTCTTATAGTAGGCGTATTCAAGTGCTCAAAAATGGAAAATAATGTTATCTATGCTCTTGCATCACCAAACAAAAAATAAAAAGAAGCTCCTGCTGCCCTATCTTGTGTATATTTTCATGTCATATTACAATGATTTCCCTGCAAGTTCTTGACACTGCAGCACATAGTAATATAAAGAGGGTTGTGCTACATTTCATGCTTTTGCTCTCCTCTTATCTTCTTATATCACCGTCCTTGCTTGTATTATCCTTTTGTCCTTTTCTGTCTGGTTAAATTGATAAAAAATGGCTTTCACTTTTTTGTCGAAAGGTATTATAAGTTCTTTCCAGTACCAATAATAGAGAAACTAAGGAAGAATCTTTAGGATATGTTGTTTCAAAATTTTGCTTTCAATATTTTCTTTTATTTTGACCATGCAATCTATCTGTATTATATTTTGTGCGTATCTCGGATTCAGGATTAACAAAGAATAATTTCACTCTATTCCCCTGCAGTTAATGGCCCTTTCTTTTATTGAGGCATGCTGTGACCATCGGAAATGATGATGGGGATGATGATATGATGTTTCCACTTTTTTCTCTGGAAGTGGATCATACACTGAAATTATTTGTCTATTTGTTGGTTGTTATGATGAGTCTGTGACACATGAGGTCGTGTGGGATTACTGATCTGGTTGATCCTTTGACACAGCTTTTCTTGCTCTGTGCTGCTGGTTTCCTTCTTCCTTGCTACATCATGCCTATCAGTATGTTGCAGCGTCGAAGGGAAAGACAGCTTAGAACCTTAGAAATTTCTTTTGTTTTTCATCATCTATAAAAACATGGCTGACTAATGCGGTACACGTGTATGTGGACCTTTCTATTTGTTCGTAAGCACTTCCAAATATAGTCCTAAAAATGGTTTAATTTCATAGCGAGCTTGACCTTTGAAAGTATAATCTGGGCCAAAGTTTTGGGATCAAAGAAATAATAGCAAGAATAAGCCCCATGAGCTCTTATAGCATTCAAATTTATTGGAACTTAGTACCTTTTAAGAGGACTATATTTCGAGACTATCTGTAAAGGAAAGTGGCACAAGTATATTTGTGGCATATTATATCTTTAGAAGTTTGTTAAATAATTCTTTTTTCTCTGCGTTAATTTTTATTTGTTCAGAGATTTATTCTTCTATTGTTTCTTCAATGCAGGAGGCAGCAGCAGAAGTTGCTTTCTTGGTGCAGGCAGGGCAACATAGGGGCTTGCATGTTACAATAGCACCAACACCTGTACAACAGCAGAGCCTTTAGCAACGCCAGCAAACTCAACAACTTATGTTGCAACACCAACCGCCCAGGTGGTGGAAACTACTCTTCCAGAGCCAGTTTAAATGGTTTTGCCCAGTTTGCTTGTTAGAACATAGTTGCGATAGTGGCACTGTACATTTAGTAAATTGCACAAAATGGGGTTGAGTTTAAGGTAGAGAAGCTCTTTTTCCTTTTCCGATTTATAGCTGCATCTATACACTGCCAAATTGGAGCGATGCAGAGACTGTAACTTTCATTTTTTCGATATGTCATTAATGCTTGAACATGCCGAAGTATAGCAGCCAACTAGCTGTTCTCAATGTGCAGATGCCATATCTGCCACATCTTGTACATTGTTTATATCTTATCATTATGTTTAACTGTTCTTTCCTGCATGAGATAGTACTCCATTATTTTGCTTCTATTTATTACAGTTTTTTCTGTCATGTTTGGCCACTTTACTGGTATTACTGATTTGAGCTTTTCTTGCTGCTGTTCAACACCTGTTGGTTAATTTCCTAGATACTGTGATGTATATCTCAGCTCTTTAGCTGATTTAGATATGTTAGGTTGCTGGGATGAGCTCCAAGTACAAATACTGAGAGTAAAACAGGTGTGGGAAACAGCTTAAGATGTTCTAAACGACGCCTGTGGGATCGGCTACCTGGTTCTTACTGTATATATCTCTAAGGACGATGTCTTCCCATCCAGAATTGCATTAATTCTAGTTAAATCGGCTACCTGGTTCTTACTGTATATTCCCAACTGCTGCACTTGAGTTTAGATCAAACTCATGAATCATTCTCCTGTTTTCCCTAACTTGGATTTCGCAACTGGTCATTGTTAACATGCATTCTTATTGTGGATATTCAGATCAGTAAAAAAAAACCATAATTCATTCCTATTCTACTTTAGACTTTATAGAGGTGACCGAGTCATCACTTTTAGAATTTACTGCAGCTCAATACAACACAGATTTAATCCTCCATTTCTCTTCAATATTCCTCGTTGAAGATATTCAAGTAAGCCAAATAGAGTAGCATATCGATCGGGAGATGAAAAGGCTGCTTTTTTGGAGCTCTTTTGATCAAGAGATGAAAAGACTCGTCTTTTTAGTCTAATAGTGGTGGATCATGTTTGAAATCAAAACGGTTAACAATTGACCAATTTTACTTGAGTGGTTTGAGGCTTTCTTTAACTTGTCTTTGTTGTCATTATTACTATTATTGCAATTTACAGCTGCAGCAAAAAGAAATAAGAAACAGAGATACCTTTAAGAGGTCCTGATTTCTTCTTCTTCTTGTGTAGGCATCTGGAAAGATTAAAAGCTTCTCCATTTCTATTAATTTGATTCAAAAGACTTGCCTTTATTCTATTTGCAATGGCCTTCTGTTGAATCTTTGTATTTGCTAACTTCCCATAGTGATTATTGGAACTCTTCATCTTGTTTTCTCTCATCTTTTGAGCTGAATTTGCTAAGTTTTGATTCTAAAGATTCAGTCTTTATTGTGCTTGGGTTTGGATTGTTATTCACAGTATATTCTATGAGGATTGGGCCGACGTGGTTAAAAGCTTTTTTACCGGTCCCACATGTATTATGACTTATTATCTTGACATAATCCTTGACAAGATTTTTATATTTATACCTTACTACTAGTAGTAATACTCCAGAAAAAAGAAGGAAAAAAAGTAGTAGTAGTAGTAGTAGTAGTAGTAGTAAATATATTTCCATAGTCAAATTTATCCTCTATTTTCCAAGCAAATACAAAAGCCAAAAATAAACCAAAAACCCATCAAGAATTGCATTTTAAGGTACCTCATAATTCTCTTTAGATTGTTATTTTGTTTTCCAGGTTCAAGAATTTACCTTTTGGGTGAGTTAAATTTTTTGGAATATTTTATTATTGAAATTGATGTTAGAAATTGTTGTCTTGGTTATGTTTTGATCTTCAAAGATGAAAAGTTTCAAGCTTATGTTGGTAATAAGGAAAAAATGGAAAGATAGGAATTAGAAAGTTTGTCAATTTTTCCGAACAATTGGCGGAGTATTTTTTTTTTTTTTTTTGGGTGGTGGGGGTGTTCTAGTTAAAAGTCAACAGGGTTACCATATCACAATTTGTAAAAAAAAAGGTCAATGAATTGATTACTAGTACTAAGGGTGGCTAACGGTCCGGTTTTGACCGGACCGGACCGGAATCGGGCCGGAAACCGGCTCGGACCGGTCCGGACCGGTTGAAACCGGACCGTTGGCCACTAACGGCCCCCGATCCCGGTACTGAACCGGTGGGTTGAAAAAAAACCGGTAGGACCGGATAAAATTGGGACCGGAACCGGTCCGGACCGGACCGGTCAAAAAAATAAAAAAAAAAAAGAAAAATCTGCCCGTTTCTAGCCGTTGGGCAACGGCTATTTTGACCTCCTAGCCGTTGTCCAACGGCCAAAAACGGCCAAATACACCCCATAACCACCCCTAACTATTTTTTTTCTATAAATACCCCCATTATTTCTTTATATTTTTCACACAAATCTTCCAATTCTCTCTAATTCTCTCAAATTTTCTACAATATTGCTATTGTTCTACTTTGGCTATTTGTTAAAAATTTATATTTTGGCTACTTTATCAAGTTCTATTTGGAGTTTCTATCAAAGTTATATTGTGCTACTTGGTGAAGTTTATAAATATCAAGTATTGGGTTAATTGGAGGCGCTACGTGGTTGAAAATATCAATTTGGCTATTTTTGCAATTTTCCGATTATCAAGTATTCAACTAATTAATTGAAGTGGAGGCTCAAGTTTCAACTTCACCTCAATTATACGGTTATATTTGGTTGGTCGTTCCTACTTCTACTCTTTTATTATTTTTTTGTCATATATATTTATTTTATTTGCTATTATTATGTCTCAACGAGGTTCAATTGGAACTAGTAGTGGGGGGCGGGCACGTGGTCGTAGGGAAAATAGGGGTAAAAAAATTGCTGGTAGTTCTAGTCGGAATACCCACCACATAGATGATTCTCAACATTATCATAATATTAGCGCTGATAATATACTTGATCACGAAATGTTAGAAACACGATATGGGAATCAAAGAGGGGGTAATTTAGAAGAAACACCTGAATTTCAAGCTAGTCCACCCGAAGTTCAGTCAGACTTGCCTCCTGAACCTCCTACTAGAAGTAGAATACCGGCTAAACGTAAGGATAGATCTGATGTGTGGGATTTTGCATCAAAGAATGTTGAAGCGCAGACGGCCTCCTGCGGGCTTTGTGATAAGGTGTGGGTTTTTAGAACTAGGGGTAATGAGGGTGGGACGGGTAAACTTAGGAAGCACTTACAAAATAAACATCCTAAAGAATGGGCAACGCGGGCGGGTGGTATATATTTAGGGACCGAACATGGGGGAGTAGCGCATGATTCTTCTTCGGGTATCCAAGCAAGAATTAACCATTTAACAGGAGGGCTTCTTACTTATGATAAACAAAAGGATAGGGAAGAAATTGCTAAACTAGTTGCCCTCGAGGGTTTACCTTATAGTTTTCCTTCTTCTACTGGTTTTGTTCGTTATGTTCAGGCTGTATATAATCCCTCTTTTAGAGGTTTTCCAAGAACTACTGTTAAAAATGGTATTATTACGATATTTGCGATATATGTTTGATAACTTTGACACTAGAGTATGTCTTACTACGGATATGGGTCGTTCTACTAATGGATGTGATTATATTACTGTGACTTGTCATTGGATAGATCCTGATTGGGTTTTTCAAAAACGTATTATTGCTTATAAAATTGTTGATGAACCACACACGGGAAATTATATTTGTAACAAAGTTTCATCAATTTGTCGTACGTACTGTTTGTCTAACAAAGTTTTTAGTATTACGGTAGATAATGCTACAAACAACACAGACGCACTTAGGAACTTGATACCTATTTTGAACCCTCCTTTTCCTGAATTTTTTCATGTTAGGTGTGCATGTCATATTTACAACTTAGTAGTCAGAGATGGTCTTGTCTTGTTTAATGACATTATCAAAAAGGTGCAGATAGCTATTACTTATATTTTTAGAAATAAAAACCAAGAAAGAAGACGAGAATGGGAAAGAAAATGTGTAGAATTAGGAATGCCAGTTAGGAGAGTCCCAAAGGAAGTTTGTACTAGGTGGAACACTTTATATGAGGCATTGAATGTTGCTTATGAATATAGACTGCCTATTTCTCAAATGTATAATAAACATTTTATGGAAATCTATCACCTTAAAGATGAGGATTGGCAAGTTGTTCAACATCTTCTTCAGTTTTTACATAAATTTTATCAAGCTACTTTAGAATTTTCCGGTCAATATTATCCAACTACTCCTACCATGTTATATTATATAGCTGGAATATCGGAATTATTGAAAATGTATAAACAATATGCAGTTTACTTACCGGCTGTACGGTTAATGATTGAAAAGTTTAGAAAATATTTTTTTCCAATTCCTCCTCTTTTTTACATTGCTTCTGTGTTGCATCCTGCTTTTCAAATTAAGTTAACTGAACGACTTGTTAGAGAAGTATATGCAAATTTAGAAATTACTCCAGATGAAATTGCTACTAATGGGTATCCAAGTGTAGACGAGGCTGTTGCTAAAGTTTATGCAGATACCGTGGCTGTTTTTGCAAAGTATAGAGCTTGGGCAGACACTGCAGAGCCAACGGAACCAATACTATCCACCGGGCAAAGTTCTTCACAGGCAGGAGCAGGAATGCACACTTTTGGGGGACTTGACGAAAAGTTGCTTTCAGAACAGGACGAGTACGGAGAGGAATACAGCGAGTTCCAAGTGTATTTAATTCAATATCCAAAGAAACTTAACAACTTTGGAACTGCGAATTTGTTGGATTATTGGAAGAATCAAGAATCGCAATTTCCAATTCTTGCAAAAATGGCCCGGGATATATTAACAATTCAAGCTTCATCAGTTGCATCGGAAAGCGCTTTCAGCCAAGGAAGATTTCAAATTGGAGATCACAGATATTCGTTGAGAGAGGAGGCAATGGAGACAGGAGTTTTATTCAGGGATTGGATAAGAGCAGAGCGAAGAAACTTTGGTCTACCAGAACTTACTAAGGAAAGGGGCAGAGCATATATCGATCAAATTTTGAGCGACGGAACAAGTGAAGGGAGTCAAACCGGCAATGAAGAAGAAGAAGAAGACGAAGAACCAGAAGGAGATGATGAACAAGATCAACAACGGCCTGTTCCAAAAGAAAAGCCTACAAGTGTCCTCAAGAAACTAGCTAATATGTTTAAAAGAATGTAATATTCTAAATAAGAATTTTGAATTTACAAATTTTTGTTTAGATGTAATTTGCACTTCTTATATCTTAAACAATTCAATAAAATTGCTCCAAGTCTTGGAATTCAATCACAACTATTGTCTTCATACTATTTATTTTTAATTTATAGTTTGCGCAAAAAATACTACAATTAATTACTAGTTTGTAAATTAGTTCAAATATTGAATTTTGAACTTAAAGAATTAATTCAAAAATTTGAATTTACTAAAATTAATTCAAAGTTTTAAACTTTGAATATTGAACATAACAAATTAATTCAAAACTACAAGTTCAAATTATAAAAAATACTACAAGTTTTTTTATTCTAAGTTTAAACTTTAATATATACAAGTAAAAACTAAATAATATTTTGTTGTAATATTTTTCAAAGTTTCCATCACTTTAGATAAAACTCAATGGAAAAACAAAAAAAAACAAAAAAAAAAAACTTATTTGGGCCGAACTGCCGGACCGGACCGGACCGGCATTTTGGCCCAACGGCTCTCTTTCAAATATAACCGTTGGCCAACGGCCAAAAATGGCTATATTTGCCTATCACCCCCCCTAAACGCCCCCCATAACCCCCCAACCTATTTTTATCTATATATACACTATTATTTCATCATTATATCACACAATTTACTATTTTCTATCAATTTATCTCTCAAATTACTCTCAAAGGCTATTTTCTAAATTTCTTCCAAAATCCAAACAATTATAATGGCTGAAAATCAAGCTCCCGCTGCTCCCGCTGCTCCTGAACGAAGACGTCGTTCTATAGTGTGGGAACTTATTACGAAAGATACTGAATCTCAGAAAGCTAAATGTAACATCTGTAACAAAGAGTGGCAAGTTTACACTGGACCCAACAATGGAGGGACGGGAAAGTTTAGGCAACACTTAAAAAAAAACACATAACCGAATGGGATATAATAAATGGCTTTATTCCGCGTGATTGAAAATTCGAAGAGATGGCTAAGGGAATATCTATTTCAATTATGTATTTTCGAATTTCTAGTTTATTTAGCATCTTTGTAATTTTTCGATTTCTAGTTTGTTTTGTCATTTCAATTATCTATTTCTCATTCAATAAACGTTTGTTTTGTTTCATAAACTGTACACTGATAAAGTAACAAACTAGAAGACGTCGTTCAATTATTTATTTCTCATTCAATAAACTTTACATTAATAAATTTTAAAATATAATTTACATAATTATTTTGTTAATTTGTTTCATTAAAAAATATAATTTACCTAATTATCACAAATGATGTTTAAATAAATTGTTAAGTTTTTCAAATTTTAGTTTTATTTGCCTAAAAAAAACAAAAAAAAACCGTTAACCGGCCGGACCGGACCGGTACCGACCGGCCTAACGGTCGCCGGAACCAGTTCCGATCCGGCTCCAATATTTGAAACCGGCATAGACCGGACCGGTAGACCGGAATTCCACCGGTTTTAATTTTTTTTGGCCCGGTTCCGGACCGGAACCGGACTCCGGTACCGATTCCGGACCGGACCGGACCGCTAGCCACCCCTAACTACTACTTTATAGTTAGTTCAAAGTTGATCAATAGTAAAAGTCATATCTTTTAATTGTACTTTTGCTTTTGTTGGGTTTGGAAACTCTGTTTGTTGATAATTCAAGCGTGACTAATCAGTTTATTTGTCAAGTAATGTCACATTTGGGTCATTATACGAAAGTACAAGGGGGTTAGACCTTGTAAGTCTTATTATTATGGCTAGAGAGGGGCTGCAACTTTGTAGTAAGCTATATGAAGGTTTAATAAAGATATCTTTGCAATTATTTGAAAGATTAGCAAAACGAGTAGGGCTACTCGAAATTACATATAATGGTTGTACTAACATTTTGTGTTTGTGGCTCTAATTATTTTTTCTTTCTTCTCTTGTTACTTAATGACTGCCATGTTTGTTCATTTTAGGATACGTGAGTGTTGATCGTCTTATCACTCCTGAATCTTTGCACTCTCTACAAGGCTCAGAGGATGCAGGATCCTCAGGAGGAAGTTCCTACTTTTACAAAGTAGATCGATCAACCTATGGTACTGTCGATAATGCGGACGAAGAACCGAAAGCCGGAGGTGAAGATAAGTCGTTACTTCAGACTGTGGAATGCCGAATTTACCAGGAAGAAGATATCAAGACGAATTTGGAAATTCCTTGTAGCTGCAATGGCGCTTAAAGGTATCTTTTTGAAGTTGGATTTTCGCGGACTTTTCAACTAGCTGCTAAATTTTGATCTTGTGTTGCTTGTGCATGTATATATCTATAATGTCATCTTCTTCTTTATAAGCCTCAATTGTGCTAGTATTCAAGTTACTCTTCTCAAGAATTTGAGATTGTGGTGAATCGCCATTTTACAGTCCTCTCATCATTCTCTTCTTTCATCCCAGCGAATTACCACATTCACTACTTTGACTTCTTTTTAGAAAAAGGACGTTATGGTTTACTTATTTTAGCTACTAAAGAGCTGAGCTTTAATTTCCCTTTGACTTGATTAGTGTATCTTCTCTATGTGTTGCGTTGCTTATTTAGAGGGCTCTTAGTAATTTTTTTCTCCTGCAACTTCTAATTTGCAAGTGAAGTTGTGTTTCTTCATGAATGCAACATTTCCCATGCAGTTTTGGTTCCAGTAGAGATCAGTACTGTCATTTTCTTAACTACCTTACCAATCAAAAGAAATACTTATGAGGGAAGCGGAAGATCAGAAATGAGGACAAGAAATTAAACAAGTATCGATACAATGTGTCATTCTTTTTCCTAGAATAGACTAATAAAAAATAGTACTATCAAACAAAGTGAAACGGAAAAACTAGGTATTTCGGCTACTAAGCCCAAAACTAAGCAGTTATTTATACCCTTTGCCCCATCCACAAGCTCTCAAAAGTTTTGGTATCCAGCCACAAAGCATAAAGATACCATTACACTTAACCACCAAGCACAACTCAAAAAATCAGCCCTTAATGATTTGTAAAGAGCTAACCTGCCAATTTGTACTAAAAAATCAGATTATTAATGATCAATAAAGCTAGGAATTATTCCACAGCTGAAGAATAAACAATGCAACATAGCACTTACTATATACAATTGAAACAAGTAACCTGGCAGCTTTGGTGAATACATTTCGGAACCAAAAGTTGGCGAGCAATAGATAAACATATGAATAGAGGTTGTTACACGACCTTTGAAAAAAATAAAGGAGAAAAGTGTCTCAATCATACATAAGCAAATATTAAATAAGTAATTTTGGAGCGATCAGGCTCTCGATCAGTATAAGCGATTCCCTGCTTAAGGGTAACATATTGAGGCCCCAAACAAACTAATTTACTTGTGAATGAAGAGTAAACATGTATGGGATCTTGTATAAAGACCCTTGTCATCAATTCATCAATTCAGCACTTGAATAGTCAAGATAAAAGGTGAAAGGAAACCAAAACACACAAAGTAAAATATAAAAAGAAGAGAGTCGATCAATAAAATAATTATTTTTAACAATAAAAAAGTACTATTTGTTATCTACTTCGCGGAAGTAAAACAGTTTGAATATATGGCAAGTGATATATGACACTTGCATATAAGTAAAAACAAATAGAATATCCACTAACATAGTATTTTAAGGTCTATATATATATATATATATAGTTAAACACTAAATAGACATTGCACATCAATATTAGAATTGAATTAAACTTTTAGAGCAATAACACCCCTTTGATTGCCAAGAACATATTCGGGGGAAAGTCCAATGCATAGTTGAACCTAAAATGGATGATGGCTCATATTTGGACGGGTGGTGGTCCTGGTGGAGGTAATTGTTACCTCAGATTCTTGTTTGATATGTATATCCAAACTTTAGTTGAGACATTAATACACATTAATATAATTAATCACATGGAAGAGGAAGAAATTGTAACAGTTACACTATGTAATAAAAACGTTAAGGCATTTGTTAAGCCATCATTTCTAGAAGAGGAAAATAAGACACTTAATGAAAAATAAGTAGAAAAGGGAGAATCTGAATTGAATTGAATGAAAAGCAGAGACAGATGAAAATTAGAAAATGGTTTTCATAGCTCATGTCCTTATTTGGTTTAATAACATCATAATAAATGTGTATTAACTGATTAAATAAAGAAGAAAAACTAAAGAGTCCATTGTCTATATTGCTTTTCACCTTATGTTCGTCGGTCTATAACGTTAATAAATGTGTAATATAATGAAATCGAAAAGAAAAGGAAAAATAATGCTTTCCACCTGCATAATGACATAACGTTAGCATAAATGTGTAGAATGGTCGGAAATAGGTCAAAAAGAGAAGAGAAAGAAAGGGTGGGATTCTCTTAAGTTTACCAACCATAATATTTTATCCTTAAATGTAATTGCTTTAATTATAATGTTAATTGATCTTTTAAATATCAAGCATCGCTTTTCTCCTTTTTTTTTTTTCATTTTCTTCAACATCTTGAATGTCTTGTTGAACCCCCAAAATAATTTAACCCCGAAGAGGGCTACATTTCAGGAATATCGACAGGATGGACTAACTCTTTTGGAGTTTTTGGAGTCGCCACCCAATTTAAGGAAAACAGGGAACCAAATAAACAAATGCGTGCAAAACTCCGTTTTTGTAAAAAGACGGTCTTTCTTTCAGAGATTCTAAAGGTAAGAGGTTTTGCTAATTTCGAAAGAAGGTTTTTAAGGCACTTTCGAAATTCCGTTAAAACGGTTAATCCGACAGGTTTCCAAAATATTTGCAAGTGCTATTTATGCGCTTTTTCTAAAAATAATTAATTGAACTATTAATTAATTCAACTAATTAAATTTAGTAAGTTTTCAAAAGATTTGCAATTTATTTGAAAGCTTTAACTATTTTTCAAAATAAAATAAAGTAAAATAAAAGCGCATTTTCTTTTGAAAAAGGAGCGATTTAATCGTCCTAATTTCTTTGCCAACTCGTATGTGATAGCGCATAAATGGCACTTGCTCAATTTCAACTTTAAAACCCAAGTTTCTCACCATAAGATGGAACCTAGGTTTCAAGTCGCTTTTTGCAAAGTCGTTTCGGGACATTTAGAAGTTAATTTAAACTTCTTTATAAATTTTGACTTTTTTAAAGAAACTACTTCGTATCAATAAGATAGAAGTCTTTTCTTACCGTCATTATTATCCGTAGTTTTGAAAATTTGTGAAATTTTGCACGCATTTGCCTAAATGGTCTGATTTGCAATAAATTAAATAATGACTTCAAAATAAAGATGATGAACATAAAGTAAATTAAACAACTCAAACAAATCATTATATATATTAATAATAAAAATATTTCTACAAAGTTTTCGTAAACATTCTAAAGGGAAAAAGAAGGATAGGAGTTAAAAGATAGAACCCGGAAAGCAAACTCGCGAAACGAGCCTTGAATTTCTAAATTTTCTAAAGTCTTGAAAACTTGAATGCTTGAGCTTGACCCCAATGCCCCTCCAAGCCAATAAGCCAATCCAATTTGAGTTTTGTCCGAACTCATCCCAAGGGGTTGTGTATTATGCAAAGAAAATGGGAGATAATAATTAGTAAAGACTTGTAATTGATATAAATGATGTAAAAGAAAAGTCAAGTCTAAAAGAAAAGAGCAGGGATCAAATACACTCGAAAATCATCATAAAACGAGAAATTTGCCAAACTCATATGACGCATAACCAAGAAAGGATCAACACTGATATTTCAACTATCAAACAAACTTTTGACATGCTAATTAACTTCAGATCATCTTTTAAAACGCATGCTTTTTGCTTATGCAATTGAGAGCCTTTAAAAGAGAGCAAAAGAAACAAGAATTTAAAATAAAGAACCAGCAATTACATGATTCTTGATTAGCTAAAAACATACAAAGGGATACCAACTGAGCTTTTAGCAAGATTACTTAACTTCATGAATGAAATCTTATAATAGATTACTAATCTCAATTAGACAAATGAACTTCTTGACTTGTAAATATTATAGAAGCAGCAAGCTTGTTTTAATGAAAAAAAAAAAAAAAAAAAAAAAAAAAAAAAAAAACTTCAACTTTGAGCACATCAGGCTACCAGACATGTACAAGATTTATAATTCTATCTTTAAGACTTTGACATTAATGATAATTTAACCAAATAGCCATGAGATGAACGTACTAATATCATTTCAACGAACGACGACTTTAGATTCTAAACATGATTTCAACTCACACCAAAGAACAAAGAGTAAAACTGGAACAATTAATCTGCATTCACAAGTCTTAGACAATAAACTTTATACGCCAACGCATACGTCTCCTGGTAATAAACTGAATATTTAGTGACCAGAATTGAAATATTTAAAACAGAGCAACCAATCAACAATTCAAAGAGAACTTGAAACTAAGCAAGATTAGAAAAAAAGCCTAAGGACTGAAACTCGAGCACCTAACTGACCATTCTGCAACCATAGCAACGTCTATTCCCCAGACCCTGAATTATTACCAACCTACTCTAACAAACTACTAAGAACCAGGCATACCAAAACTCCTATACTACTCCCTGAACCACTTCGACCAACTTCAAATCCACCGGAAACAACTCCTCACCTGCAACCTAACAGAAACAACACCCTTCACTATGCCCCTGCTTCTTTCCCTGAACCCACAGCACTCCTGCACACTACCTGGACATCTTCACAACCTACCAGACCAACCTGCATCATACATATACTCCCTCATCAACTCAGCAACACCCCCTTGACCTACTATAAAATCTGCAGCATCATAGATTCTCCCCTAACGACCTGCTAACCTCCAAAATCAATAAACACCCCATACTACATCTTAACAGATCCTTGGGCAACCAACTAACCCCTGCAACACCTCTCACAGACCAGCTAAACAACTGCAGCTTCCCTTCTCACCACACTGAACCCAAAACACAGGCCAGAACAGATTTCAAAAGACCAAAATCAAAGAGTGGATGCTAAAAGAGAGGCATAATCAAACAGATTAAAATAAGAACAACCTTACTATACCATTTGGATCAAGTTAAAACCAAATGAACGATGCTTAGTTACTAACTTAGTTCATACAACAAACTATGAGAAGGAACACAATTGAACATCACCTCAATCTATCACTTTAGAAACTACAGTAACTATCTATAAGACACACAGATTCGAGACTAAAATGAATGAACAACAGCAAACATTTTATACCGCAAATAAGAGAAAACAAAATGCGAGAGGAAAGCGAATTATTACCTTTCTAGGTGCAGTGACTGAAGCGTCGATCCGAGGAAAGCGACTCGAACAAGGGAGACGACTCGGACAAGGTCGACGAATTGAACAACGATAAAGCGACTCGAGCAACGATGAAGCGATACCAAAAGAAACCAAAAGAAAGAAAGGATCCTCTATATAAATTTCAACTCTAGAAAATGAAATAACCTCTCTATTTTATGTGCGTCGTTTTATTTCTAGCTGCTGCCTCCTTTCTCTATCTCCCCAAGAACTGCCGCTGCTCCTCTTCTCTGTTCACGGCTCACGGTTTTCACTCTCTAGAGCTCTTATCTTCACCCCTACTGCCGCTGTTCTATGAACTCTCCTCCGCTCTATATCCACATTCATTGCTGCCTCTCATGGGATTCTTAGAGAGGTCTTTATATGAGCTCCACTAGGGTTCTAAATTGAGGACCAATTTACCTAAACACCCTCTAACGGTACCAAAAAAAATAAAGCTGATTCGAATAGCTGCTATTAGGATCATAGTACAGTGTTGGGATGATTCTATTTGTCCACGGAGGCGTTGTACGGAGATGAAGAAGAGAGTCCAGCGGGTCAGGGATTTGAGAGAAGGAAACGGGTATGGGTTTTTCTGAAACTGGGAAGGAAACGGGTTCTCGGGCTGAAATGGGTTTTTGGGAAATGAATTAAGCGTGTATGTATATGCTATGTATATGCTTGCATAAATGGGCTCTAATTTAGCACGGGAAACTATTTTAGCCTCTCTTAGAATAGAGTAATTTAGAAGGGTATTGCGCGGGTGGGAAGGATTTTAGGATATATCTTGCAAATTTAGCCTTTTCATTCCAAATTTATTAATTCGTTTTTAAAATTTAAAAATTGATTCTACTTAAATAATTTGACATCGATTAAATTTCTCGGGACGAAAATTGGGTGTCAACAGCTGCCCCTCTTTACCCGAAAAAGGATGAAAGAGTTTTTAGGGTAAAGAAGTTGACGAGAAACCAATTTTGTCACGACAAAGCCAAGGGTTTTGATTCCAAGGACCAAAAAGCGAGGCTTATGGATATGGCCGAACTCCAGTTTCCGAGTTGCCTACATATCTCGGGCTGAAAGAGAATCAGGCCATATGTAGTTCAACGACACTTAGATACGAAGACTCGCACGATTGACAAAAAAGACGCACGAATAGAAAAGAAACCAAACTGACACCCTAATTCGAAATGAAAGATTAGGACATACTTGCTTGTTCGAGTGCAATTCTTCAGATCCTCGTTGATGAGTCTAGCTCATATCAACGATTGCCCCAGTTCACTGCTAAGAAAGAGTTCCACGTTATGCTCCAAATACTGCTGCGGTGCTGCTAATATCCTGTAATAAACTTGACAAACGGTAAGCGAGCAACTGCAAATAAAGCTTAATAAATGAAGTAATAAATGAATAATGACAATAAAACTTGTAGATGTTGGTTGCAATATCAATGATAAGCTTGTCTCCAATCGACTAATGGAGAAATCTGGCTTTGTTAGGCAAGATGACTTCGGAGCCGTTGGTAGACTTGGATTGTACTCCACCCAGAAGTAAAAAAAAATACGTCCGAAGTATCCACATTATTCTGCGTGTCTTAACAAACTTATCAGCAATGTCAGGGTATAGAAAATGTATAAACGCCTCAGGAGGCTACAAAATGTGCTCAAGAAAAGTGTACTAATATTAAACGTCTATCGAGACCATAAAAGATTACTCCTTAGAGGAATTTAAATAATCAACACCTTCGAGGTGACATAAATACGCCTCTGGGGCGACAAAATCACGCCTTAGAGGCATTCAAATAATTAACACCTTCGAGGTGACACAAATACATAAAATTACGCCTTCGAGGTGACATAAATACGCCTCCGGGGCGACAAAATCTCGCCTTCGAGGCATTCAAATAACTAACACCTTCGAGGTGACATAAATACGCCTCCGGGGCAACAAAATTACGCCTTCGAGGCATTCGAATAACTAACACCTTCGAGGTGACATAAATACGCCTCCGGGGCAACAAAATTTCGCCTTCGAGGCATTCAAATAACTAACACCTTCGAGGTGATATAAATACGCCTCCGGGGCAACAAAATTTCGCCTTCGAGGCATTCAAATAACTAACACCTTCGAGGTGATATAAATACGCCTCCGGGGCAACAAAATTTCGCCTTCGAGGCATTCAAATAACTAACACCTTCGAGGTGATATAAATACGCCTCCGGGGCAACAAAATTTCGCCTTCGAGGCATTCAAATAACTAACACCTTCGAGGTGATATAAATACGCCTCCGGGGCAACAAAATTTCGCCTTCGAGGCATTCAAATAACTAACACCTTCGAGGTGATATAAATACGCCTCCGGGGCAACAAAATTTCGCCTTCGAGGCATTCAAATAACTAACACCTTCGAGGTGATATAAATACGCCTCCGGGGCAACAAAATTTCGCCTTCGAGGCATTCAAATAACTAACACCTTCGAGGTGATATAAATACGCCTCCGGGGCAACAAAATTTCGCCTTCGAGGCATTCAAATAACTAACACCTTCGAGGTGATATAAATACGCCTCCGGGGCAACAAAATTTCGCCTTCGAGGCATTCAAATAACTAACACCTTCGAGGTGATATAAATACGCCTCCGGGGCAACAAAATTTCGCCTTCGAGGCATTCAGATAACTAACACCTTCGAGGTGATATAAATACGCCTCCGGGGCAACAAAATTTCGCCTTCGAGGCATTCAAATAACTAACACCTTCGAGGTGATATAAATACGCCTCCGGGGCAACAAAATTTCGCCTTCGAGGCATTCAGATAACTAACACCTTCGAGGTGATATAAATACGCCTCCGGGGCAACAAAATTTCGCCTTCGAGGCATTCAAATAACTAACACCTTCGAGGTGATATAAATACGCCTCCGGGGCAACAAAATTTCGCCTTCGAGGCATTCAAATAACTAACACCTTCGAGGTGATATAAATACGCCTCCGGGGCAACAAAATTTCGCCTTCGAGGCATTCAGATAACTAACACCTTCGAGGTGACATAAATACGCCTCCGGGGCAACAAAATTTCGCCTTCGAGGCATTCAAATAACTAACACCTTCGAGGTGATATAAATACGCCTCCGGGGCAACAAAATTTCGCCTTCGAGGCATTCAAATAACTAACACCTTCGAGGTGATATAAATACGCCTCCGGGGCAACAAAATTTCGCCTTCGAGGCATTCAAATAACTAACACCTTCGAGGTGATATAAATACGCTTCCGGGGCAACAAAATTTCGCCTTCGAGGCATTCAAATAACTAACACCTTCGAGGTGATATAAATACGCCTCCGGGGCAACAAAATTTCGCCTTCGAGGCATTCAAATAACTAACACCTTCGAGGTGATATAAATACGCCTCCGGGGCAACAAAATTTCGCCTTCGAGGCATTCAAATAACTAACACCTTCGAGGTGATATAAATACGCCTCCGGGGCAACAAAATTTCGCCTTCGAGGCATTCAGATAACTAACACCTTCGAGGTGATATAAATACGCCTCCGGGGCAACAAAATTTCGCCTTCGAGGCATTCAAATAACTAACACCTTCGAGGTGATATAAATACGCCTCCGGGGCAACAAAATTTCGCCTTCGAGGCATTCAGATAACTAACACCTTCGAGGTGATATAAATACGCCTCCGGGGCAACAAAATTTCGCCTTCGAGGCATTCAAATAACTAACACCTTCGAGGTGATATAAATACGCCTCCGGGGCAACAAAATTTCGCCTTCGAGGCATTCAAATAACTAACACCTTCGAGGTGATATAAATACGCCTCCGGGGCAACAAAATTTCGCCTTCGAGGCATTCAGATAACTAACACCTTCGAGGTGACATAAATACGCCTCCGGGGCAACAAAATTTCGCCTTCGAGGCATTCAGATAACTAACACCTTCGAGGTGATATAAATACGCCTCCGGGGCAACAAAATTTCGCCTTCGAGGCATTCAAATAACTAACACCTTCGAGGTGATATAAATACGCCTCCGGGGCAACAAAATTTCGCCTTCGAGGCATTCAAATAACTAACACCTTCGAGGTGATATAAATACGCCTCCGGGGCAACAAAATTTCGCCTTCGAGGCATTCAAATAACTAACACCTTCGAGGTGATATAAATACGCCTCCGGGGCAACAAAATTTCGCCTTCGAGGCATTCAGATAACTAACACCTTCGAGGTGATATAAATACGCCTCCGGGGCAACAAAATTTCGCCTTCGAGGCATTCAAATAACTAACACCTTCGAGGTGACATAAATACGCCTCCGGGGCAACAAAATTTCGCCTTCGAGGCATTCAAATAACTTACACCTTCGAGGTGAACAGAATTACGCCTCAGGGGCAACAAATACGCTTATCGAAAGCGTGAACATAAAAACTCTTCTCGAAAGCTTGAAATACAAAGACGCTTTTCGAAAGCGTGAGAATGTTAATACGTTATACTCTATGAACTCTTCCACGGAGGAATGGTCTTGATTATAAAACAAAGTGAACCCCTTAGGATTGGAAATATCTGAAAATCAAAATATAGAACTTTAGTAAGCGTTCTCATGAAGTGAAAGAGAAATGAACAAATATGCTTAACAAATGGCAAGAGTTATGGGAAATAGAAATGCCGCCTTTCGGCAAAGTGGAAAAGCGTCGAGTCATGAAGCACGAGCTTTATCCAAATATTATTGCAATCCAAACAATGAGAATCTTAGAGATTGACTTGCTAAGATGTTTATCCTCCTTTGCGGATCTTAATGTACCTGCTCTCAAAGAAAAATTGTTAGTTTTGGGAGGGAGGGGGAGCGTTTGATTCATGCTGACTCGAGCCTTCATTCTTCAACCGCTTCCTTCTTCTCTCTTTGTCTAGATTTGCGATCCGTCTTTTGAGACTTGACCAACAAACTCTTTGTCAAGCAATACGGCTTTTTGCAAAATCTGCCCCAGTTATGATCTCCTGAATCTTCAACTTGCCTTGCAAAATTTGCCCCAGTTATGATCTTTCAAATCTTCAACTTGCCTTGCAAAATTTGCCCCAGTTATGATCTTTCAAATCTTCAACTTGCCTTGCAAAATTTGCCCCAGTTGCTATCTTTCAAACCTTCAAATTATCTTGCAAAATTGCCCCAGTTGCTTGCCTTAGGGGAGACTGGAAATTTTAATATTATAGAGTCGAGCCCATTAAGAGCGCCTACGTATCCCTCCACGGGAATCAGACCGTGCGTAGTTCTGCTTACATAAAGGCTTTTTGGGGGAAAATATGGCAATCTAAGTGCGAAGCCGAATCCGAATTGGAATACCTACACATCTGCCCAGATGCATAGTTCGGAATTACATCATCAAAGATAAACAAACCTAAAGTATTATAAAATCTGATCGAATCCGATGTGGATTGCTTACTTATCCTGTTGCCATTTCAGGAATCATATCAAAAGTAGTTCAAAATTACATAAAAGAGGAAATAGGGAAATCCTACGCTAGTGTAACCGAGCTCTATCTGAGTTGCTTACGTATCCCAGCCCTGGGAATCAGGTTACGCGTAGTTCGCATTACAATTAAAATTACATGAAATGAGAAAAAACACTTGCTTGCGCCGCTTGCGAGCTATCTTGATTGTACTTGGATTGATAAATTTTGGTATTCTCCCATCTGGATTGATCCATCTTCGATTAAATCTTGGATCTTGTGTTTAAGAGCAACACATTCGTTAGTGTCGTGCTTGAAAAATTCTGCATGGTAAGCACAATATTTGGTTCCATCAACCCATTGTGGGGGAGGGTCAAATGTACCATTTCCTGATAGTGGTTCTAGCATTCCCACATCTTTTAATCTTTCATACAATTGAGCTTGTGGTTCACCTAAAGATGTGAATTTTCGACGCTGCTTCTTCTCATATTTGGGATGCGATCCTGATGGTTTAGACTGGCGAGCCACAGGTGGCTGATGTTGTTGAGGGTAATTGTATGCTTGCGGTTGTGAATAAGGGTGATAAGCGGTTGCTGCAAATTGATGGTAATTGGGTTGGGCATTATAGACTGGACATGGCGCGGGTGGATTTTGATGCTCACTTGGATAAGTTGGATATAGTGTGCTTCTGTAAATAGATTGGTTTGATGAGTTTCTGAAGGTTGGCTTCTTGTTTGGCCTTTGGTCGATATCAGCCATATCAATTCCAAATTCATCTTCCCTCTTTCTCTTCTCAAAATTGCCCATACCAGTCTGGATGGCTTGCGTAGTTGCCTTCATTGCAGCAAAACTTACAATTCGCCCTGTCATAACCCCTTCTTCAACCATCTCTCCCATCACAAGAAGTTCAGAATAAGGTTTACCCATCATAGGGAGCAAGTGCATGTAATAAGAATCATCTTGGGCTCGGATGAAGTATTTTACCATGTCTTCCTCAGTCATTGGTGGTCGCACCCTTGCAGCCTGCTCACGCCATCTCAGTGCGTATTCCCTAAAGGTTTCTGTTGGTTTCTTCTTCAGATTGGACAAGGTTATAAGGTCGGGAGCCATCTCGACATTGTACTCAAACTGCTTTGTAAAATCACTGGCTATGTTATCAAACTCACGCCACTTGCTTATATCCTGTCTTGCAAACCATTCAGCGGCAATACCTTCCAGACTATGACTGAAGAAAGCCATCAGAAGTTCATCTTTACCTCCCGCAACCCTCATTCGGTTGAGATATTTGGTAAAATGAACAAATGGGTCACTATGACCATCATACATATAAAATTTCGGCACCTTAGACCCGGGAGGAAGAGTAACGTCAGGGTATAGATAAAGATTGCGGTAGGAGATGCTTTGACGCCCTCTAGACACTTGCAAATCCTTAATGGATTGTTGCATGATTTTCATCGTTTGGACTATCTCCCCTTGCTCAACTGTCCTTCCCCGCTTTTTCACGGTTACGGGCATTTCACTTTGTGGCACATAGTTAGTGAAATCCACGTTCTTACCATTGGGGTCATGCTCATAGTATTGGGCTTGGGGATATCCTTGTCTTGGGTCATTGGCATTTTGAGGAGCAACAGCCACAGAAATGGGTGCTTTGGATTGTGGAGGACGAGGAGTATCTTTGGCAGGTAAATATTGATAGTGAGGCAAGTTGTTCTGGTTAATGAATGCATTTGGGATGTCGTTAACTGGTGCAAGCATATGAATGACACTGGAATTTAAAGGCATGCTTGGATTAGCAATTTCAAAATTGGGATTCAGAGTTGATAGCACGGCTGGCGCGTTTTGGTGGCTCGACCCTTTCATTCTGTCTAGTTCAGCTTGCATACACTCAATCTGCTTAGCCATTCTAGCAATTTGTTCATCAGGAACAACAACTGCTTGCTCATTAGAAGATGCAGGGATACCAGTCTGATTATCAGTCATTGCTTACTTCACTTTAGATTAGACACTTAACCAACTCGGGAGTCAACACGAATCAAACTCTCTCTGTTCGGGGAATAATCAAACAAAAGAAAAATTCAAAAGGTAAACTATGTTAGTTTGCGTGTCATTGACAACATTGCATACAATCACGTAGCGCGCGTCACGTAGCGCTTTGCATTTTAAGCAAGTTTGACATGTGGCAATCACACGTAGTCGAGCGTAAATAAAATGCGAACGCGTCCTACCCTGTAGGGTGCCTCTTTGTGCCAGAGGTGGGCCTAAGACGCGCAAACAAGTGGTAACGAAAAATAGTTCATGCCAGTTTTGAGCAATTCAGATTTAGAGTAAGCAATAGATAATAACAATAAGTGATAATAATCAGCTCTCCGCCTCAACACCGTAATCCCGTTATCCCAACTAACTTCCAAAAGTTGGTATCAACTCCAAATTCCAACACAACTCATGCTCTTCACAATATTTGCACAAAATTCTAAACCCAAATGCCTAAAACTTGAAACAACCCCATACACCTTTTGTAAACATCCACAATCCTCCAAACACAACTCCCAATTATTTACAACATCCAGGGGTGAAATTTCCGACGCCTTCACAATACCAGACTGCAAATCATAAAAGGTTCCAATTGACCTTTTTAAACATTAAACCTCGCTGGTCCTTGGCTTTGGACAAGCCTCTCAGCTTCCTAGGTTTTGCAAGGCTCACAGACCTTGTTCATAAGGCTCCTCACTGGTCCTCGGCTTTAATCAAGCCTCTCAGTTTCCTAGGTAGCCAAGACCGCACTGGTCTTCAGGGAGGGACCCCACTGGTCATTCAAAGACACAGGGGCTTCGCTCTCCTAGTATGCGACAAGCATACTTCAATTTTTATAAAGTTGCAGCTGGATAATCAACATAGGCCTGCACACACGCAAAGCCATTCACGAGAGGGACCCCACTGATCTTTTAAAGACACCAGGGGCTTCGCCTCTTAGATCTCACTACACCAGGTCATCTCCAAAACATAAATCAACCAAATCTGCCGAACTTTCCCCCGGACTGCAATTTTGTCTATGATCTCAATTCTGCTAAATTCTTCCATTTTCTAACCTAAAAGACAACATAGGAGACAAATTCCAAATCTGATTTTGCTCAAAACATGGTTAGGACTGAGGATTCGTCATCATACAGCACATAATATGCATTGTCGTTGGGTTTCAAGAACCTGCTGACGTAAGGGCGGTTTCCTAACTATGGAGGCGGTACCAAGGACCGGGTCCAGAATAAGGTGTAGATGCATGCATGCTCCTAAAAGCTCCGTCTAAGAGTGGGTTAATGGTTGAGGCTAACAGGTGAGTGGCAGGCGGCTTCGTGGTCGAATAACTCCCACGACAATCCGCCGGTACACCAACTCGTCAAAGGGTTCTTTAGTGGAAGAAAGTGCGGGTGCGTATGCACACACCTCGCGGATATTTGAGTGAGAATGCAAGAGGTTCCCAGGAGTGGGGGAAATATGAACGGAATGCCAGTTTATATATGTGCACAAATAAGGGTGTAGTGACATGCTTTTCGTGGCACACAAACAAACAGATATAGTAAAGCAAAATAAATTAAGCATGCTAGTTGCAAATAATTGGAAACCTTTATGGTCAAAACCTTTATTGATCCCCAGCGGAGTCGCCATGCTGTTGAACCCCCAAAATAATTTAACCCCGAAGAGGGCTACATTTCAGGAATATCGACAGGATGGACTAACTCTTTTGGAGTTTTTGGAGTCGCCACCCAATTTAAGGAAAACAGGGAACCAAATAAACAAATGCGTGCAAAACTCCGTTTTTGTAAAAAGACGGTCTTTCTTTCAGAGATTCTAAAGGTAAGAGGTTTTGCTAATTTCGAAAGAAGGTTTTTAAGGCACTTTCGAAATTCCGTTAAAACGGTTAATCCGACAGGTTTCCAAAATATTTGCAAGTGCTATTTATGCGCTTTTTCTAAAAATAATTAATTGAACTATTAATTAATTCAACTAATTAAATTTAGTAAGTTTTCAAAAGATTTGCAATTTATTTGAAAGCTTTAACTATTTTTCAAAATAAAATAAAGTAAAATAAAAGCGCATTTTCTTTTGAAAAAGGAGCGATTTAATCGTCCTAATTTCTTTGCCAACTCGTATGTGATAGCGCATAAATGGCACTTGCTCAATTTCAACTTTAAAACCCAAGTTTCTCACCATAAGATGGAACCTAGGTTTCAAGTCGCTTTTTGCAAAGTCGTTTCGGGACATTTAGAAGTTAATTTAAACTTCTTTATAAATTTTGACTTTTTTAAAGAAACTACTTCGTATCAATAAGATAGAAGTCTTTTCTTACCGTCATTATTATCCGTAGTTTTGAAAATTTGTGAAATTTTGCACGCATTTGCCTAAATGGTCTGATTTGCAATAAATTAAATAATGACTTCAAAATAAAGATGATGAACATAAAGTAAATTAAACAACTCAAACAAATCATTATATATATTAATAATAAAAATATTTCTACAAAGTTTTCGTAAACATTCTAAAGGGAAAAAGAAGGATAGGAGTTAAAAGATAGAACCCGGAAAGCAAACTCGCGAAACGAGCCTTGAATTTCTAAATTTTCTAAAGTCTTGAAAACTTGAATGCTCGAGCTTGACCCCAATGCCCCTCCAAGCCAATAAGCCAATCCAATTTGAGTTTTGTCCGAACTCATCCCAAGGGGTTGTGTATTATGCAAAGAAAATGGGAGATAATAATTAGTAAAGACTTGTAATTGATATAAATGATGTAAAAGAAAAGTCAAGTCTAAAAGAAAAGAGCAGGGATCAAATACACTCGAAAATCATCATAAAACGAGAAATTTGCCAAACTCATATGACGCATAACCAAGAAAGGATCAACACTGATATTTCAACTATCAAACAAACTTTTGACATGCTAATTAACTTCAGATCATCTTTTAAAACGCATGCTTTTTGCTTATGCAATTGAGAGCCTTTAAAAGAGAGCAAAAGAAACAAGAATTTAAAATAAAGAACCAGCAATTACATGATTCTTGATTAGCTAAAAACATACAAAGGGATACCAACTGAGCTTTTAGCAAGATTACTTAACTTCATGAATGAAATCTTATAATAGATTACTAATCTCAATTAGACAAATGAACTTCTTGACTTGTAAATATTATAGAAGCAGCAAGCTTGTTTTAATGAAAAAAAAAAAAAAAAAAAAAAACTTCAACTTTGAGCACATCAGGCTACCAGACATGTACAAGATTTATAATTCTATCTTTAAGACTTTGACATTAATGATAATTTAACCAAATAGCCATGAGATGAACGTACTAATATCATTTCAACGAACGACGACTTTAGATTCTAAACATGATTTCAACTCACACCAAAGAACAAAGAGTAAAACTGGAACAATTAATCTGCATTCACAAGTCTTAGACAATAAACTTTATACGCCAACGCATACGTCTCCTGGTAATAAACTGAATATTTAGTGACCAGAATTGAAATATTTAAAACAGAGCAACCAATCAACAATTCAAAGAGAACTTGAAACTAAGCAAGATTAGAAAAAAAGCCTAAGGACTGAAACTCGAGCACCTAACTGACCATTCTGCAACCATAGCAACGTCTATTCCCCAGACCCTGAATTATTACCAACCTACTCTAACAAACTACTAAGAACCAGGCATACCAAAACTCCTATACTACTCCCTGAACCACTTCGACCAACTTCAAATCCACCGGAAACAACTCCTCACCTGCAACCTAACAGAAACAACACCCTTCACTATGCCCCTGCTTCTTTCCCTGAACCCACAGCACTCCTGCACACTACCTGGACATCTTCACAACCTACCAGACCAACCTGCATCATACATATACTCCCTCATCAACTCAGCAACACCCCCTTGACCTACTATAAAATCTGCAGCATCATAGATTCTCCCCTAACGACCTGCTAACCTCCAAAATCAATAAACACCCCATACTACATCTTAACAGATCCTTGGGCAACCAACTAACCCCTGCAACACCTCTCACAGACCAGCTAAACAACTGCAGCTTCCCTTCTCACCACACTGAACCCAAAACACAGGCCAGAACAGATTTCAAAAGACCAAAATCAAAGAGTGGATGCTAAAAGAGAGGCATAATCAAACAGATTAAAATAAGAACAACCTTACTATACCATTTGGATCAAGTTAAAACCAAATGAACGATGCTTAGTTACTAACTTAGTTCATACAACAAACTATGAGAAGGAACACAATTGAACATCACCTCAATCTATCACTTTAGAAACTACAGTAACTATCTATAAGACACACAGATTCGAGACTCAAATGAATGAACAACAGCAAACATTTTATACCGCAAATAAGAGAAAACAAAATGCGAGAGGAAAGCGAATTATTACCTTTCTAGGTGCAGTGACTGAAGCGTCGATCCGAGGAAAGCGACTCGAACAAGGGAGACGACTCGGACAAGGTCGACGAATTGAACAACGATAAAGCGACTCGAGCAACGATGAAGCGATACCAAAAGAAACCAAAAGAAAGAAAGGATCCTCTATATAAATTTCAACTCTAGAAAATGAAATAACCTCTCTATTTTATGTGCGTCGTTTTATTTCTAGCTGCTGCCTCCTTTCTCTATCTCCCCAAGAACTGCCGCTGCTCCTCTTCTCTGTTCACGGCTCACGGTTTTCACTCTCTAGAGCTCTTATCTTCACCCCTACTGCCGCTGTTCTATGAACTCTCCTCCGCTCTATATCCACATTCATTGCTGCCTCTCATGGGATTCTTAGAGAGGTCTTTATATGAGCTCCACTAGGGTTCTAAATTGAGGACCAATTTACCTAAACACCCTCTAACGGTACCAAAAAAAATAAAGCTGATTCGAATAGCTGCTATTAGGATCATAGTACAGTGTTGGGATGATTCTATTTGTCCACGGAGGCGTTGTACGGAGATGAAGAAGAGAGTCCAGCGGGTCAGGGATTTGAGAGAAGGAAACGGGTATGGGTTTTTCTGAAACTGGGAAGGAAACGGGTTCTCGGGCTGAAATGGGTTTTTGGGAAATGAATTAAGCGTGTATGTATATGCTATGTATATGCTTGCATAAATGGGCTCTAATTTAGCACGGGAAACTATTTTAGCCTCTCTTAGAATAGAGTAATTTAGAAGGGTATTGCGCGGGTGGGAAGGATTTTAGGATATATCTTGCAAATTTAGCCTTTTCATTCCAAATTTATTAATTCGTTTTTAAAATTTAAAAATTGATTCTACTTAAATAATTTGACATCGATTAAATTTCTCGGGACGAAAATTGGGTGTCAACATGTCTTATCTTAATTAAGAACCTCATCAAAATGAAGGTTTCCTAAAATTGGTTGGTTCAATATGGTTTCTTGAAATTCATATGTTTAAAATTAATTGTGAGTATAGATAAGCGGGAGATGTAAATCCACCATAATTTGCAAGTGATGATAATATTGCTAACACTTTTCCAAGTAATAAATTACCTAATAAAAATAAAAATAATGATACATACTAGTTTCTCAACAGTTTTAAATATCTTAGAAGTAGAATTACTCTCCTCTGCTGATCCCGTTGGTCACTCCAATCAATTCTTTAGACTTGTTAAATACATAATTGAAATATTTTATCATAAGTTGTGCTCTTCAATTTTCGTCTTGATTTTTCTCAAGTCTCAACAGTATTGAAATACTCAAAGAGCATCATATATATGCATATCTAACAATCACCTGCAAGTTCACAAAAAAAAAGTCGTACGTAAAAACAAAGACGTAAAAAAAAGTAAGAGAATGAAATATAACATAACAATTTGTCACATTATAAAAATTCAAACCTTCATAGAGAAAAAACAATCTACTTCACGAAATAAGAATTCCAAAATTTTCTAAAGCTCAGCTATTTGAAAATTTCTCATATACAACAAACATCCAAGGAAAAAACACGCTAAGCACAACAAATATTAATAAGCAGAAATAAGGAAAGAAAATTGGGATAATGTGAAATCATATAAAGCTTATTGTGCGAGGGTATGGAACTGGGCTAAATATACATATAGAATACCATATAGAACGTGCTCCAATTTTTCTTTTGTCAAAATATATTAAATAAGTTAAAGCAAGATCACAAATAAGATTAGAATAAAAATATCCCTTGAACCCTGAAAAATGACATATCTCATGAGCCCATAAAAAAGTAAAATATTAATACAACATAGATAGCAACATAATATAAGAATTACATGTGCATATTTTGGGGCTATCAGTAGGAGGAAACTTATGAATAACATGATGAGCCTTTTCTCTCCCTTTTTTTGGCAGCTATGGCGCTTCATCAATCAAACTCTAATATATAGACAATTTCGCACCTTCTCATTTCCATTTGCTGTTTTTTTATCTTGGATATGAATGCTAATAATTGAGAATTAAATATAGAAGGAGTGGGTTTTGTTTGGTCATTAAAAGAGATGCCGTTTCTCCTTTTGATTAATTGGTCATTACTCCTTTAAAACAAACTCTTGGGGAGAAAAAATGAACAAAGAAATAGAAATTTTTTGCAGACCGAGAGAATGATTTTTTTTTTTCATATTTTGATGAAATGGTGGCCATAGAGCTATGCCACATCACTTTACTATGTTTCTCAATTAGAAGATATATACAATATAGATATAGATATAGGTATAGACTAGTGAACTCGATTGCGCTCGCACGGTCATTAAAAATTTTAATTTTGGGCAATTTAAACTAGTGGATTTCTTTTGTACCCTTTTCCTCTTCAAAAGCAATTGGGCATGTAAATTTTATTTTAGAGGCAACAATTACCTTGTGCTCTCTATGCTATTTGAATTAATGGTTGCTCAATATTTTGTAAAGATACAATCTTCCCCCTTTGATTTAGAAATAAAGTGAGTCCATAGTTGTTTTTAGCTAAGAGAGCACAGATGGAAGACCTCTTTTTAGTCCTCGAGTGTTTCAATTGTATCACTCGAAAGACCTCTTTTACACAGATTGGTATGGGTCGGGTATTGGGTTAGAATAAGGGGATGGGTGATACAATTGATCTATCTTTTAAAATGGGTGCAGGTTTTAATTCTCGGCAGCCTGCCACGTGTCCCTCCGTTAGTTACAAGGGCATATCTGATATATAGTATAACAATGAAGTTGTGAGTGGACTGAACTTTGAACGGAGGATATTTTAAAACTATTTCTCATAATAGAAGGGCAAATCAGACCCTTTTCCGTTAAAAGATACCACTGCACTTGTGCCCCAAGCACAACTTAGAAGACATACCTTTATGGTAATTGTGAAAAGCTATCCTGCCAATGTGAACTAATTAATCAGATTATTAATGATCAATCAAGCTAGGAATCATTCCACTACTGAAGAATAAACCGGGCCTACTCGTAGCAATTACTATGCATGATTGTCTACAAGCAATAATAGATAATACGATTGAAACGAGTAATTTGACAGCCTTTTTCGAAACTAAAGGTAGGTGCGCAATAGATAAACTTATCATAATTGAGATTGTTACACTTGCATGACATCTGAAAAAAAAGGAAAAGGTAAAAGTGTCTCAATCAAACATAAGTAAATATTAAATAAGTAATTTTGGAGAGATCAGACTCTCAGTATAAACGATTCCTTGCTTATGGACACATTCAGGCCATAATCCAAATGGTCCTCTGGATGTCCTATATATACAACTAGAATGCCCAAAACTTCTGCAGCGTAGTAGCACTTCACCATCAGCATACATATATTTCGGTATGGCTGAATAAAAAAGATTAGTATCTTGTATCATAAGCAACTCAATCCAAGATTTCTCGACGCCATAGTCTTTCATTGCCCACAACCTAAAAATGCCCTTCCCCGTAGTATTATATGTAGAGTAAAAACAGAGCATTCCTCCCAAAACTGAAACACCATGCTCGATGAACATCCCGGAGAACATATTGCACATTCGCTTGGCCAACGGTATCTCTCCATACAATTCATTTGAAATATTAAATGAAATGATAGTATAACATTGTGACAAACCAAGCCAATGAAATGCTCCACGTACAAATGCCAAGGAATCCATACTGTGATCCCTAAAACCGCGCACACGGCGAACACCACTAGGATAATCACAATTTTTTCTCCAGGAGCCACTTTTTAGTGCGAGAATTTCAATGAATATTTCGTGACGATCACTCATGTTCAGGTTAACCGCAATAATCTTATAGTCATCACTAGTTGCATCATATGCCAATCCGCATACATGATCATTCAGTGGAGCTTCTGGATGGGGAAGTACTATTGATTCTCTTATGGAGGGGTTCCACAACAAAAGGTGTTTATCAAGTCGATCAGTAACTGAGAGAAGAACCAATCCATCACAACAACAAAGGATAAAGGAACTCACTGGTTTGCAGGTGGAAGGGCAATCGAGTTTTTGTTCATCCTCTACCACTCGAACCGATGATAAAGAAGAACAATAGAAGTTAAACATATCATCCTTAAAAAGGCACCTTTGGCCAACAAGAAATTTTTGAGAATCTTGGTTATTCTTGGCATGATTGAGGTGCTTAATCTTAAAGTAAGAATCAGAGATTAATGCCTTCCAAAATTTTGAAATACATTTGAATCGAAGAAGAGACTGCACAGGTAACCTGCTCAGGATCTCCATAATGATTTCCTCCTCGAATTGGAATCCAATGGCCTAGATAGGACAAGGAAAGTGCTTTAGTAGTTCACTAGTTGAAGATGTTAAATCTTTCAGGTAATATATATATGGAGAATAAATATTAATACAGAAACTAATATATATGAATCGTTAGCCAAAATTGACAATCTTATGGATAATCAAACTACTGTCGAAACTAGGACGAAGTCCAACCAAAAACAATTAAAACCCAATGAAGCAGTCCTTTTCTTTTGTCAACGAGGAAGAAAAATAATATATCAAATTGGAATTGTTAACATTTTCCTTGGAAAAATGTTATAGATAAAGTTAATCATAACCTCAGAAAATGTCAAACACACCTAGAATCCTAGAAGTCCAACCAACAAAAAATAAACTCAATAGCAAGTAACATCCTGAACTCACCTCCTGATCAATATCCATCTGCTGCTCCAAAATATTAGTTGAGACGCTCTTCCCTGAAATTTAATTAAGAAAACTATGATGTTAGCCACCATTCATATAGACAGAGGATAAAGCACAAGCAGAATAGAGGCTGCGCTGGTGGGCAGAGTTAGGAGATGACCAAGTAGAATTGTACACACAGTAGCAATGTTGGGTATGCGCCCATTCATATAGGAAAGGATAAACCACAAGCAGAATCATTCTTTAAGCTTTGATTTAAAAGGCTTGTCTTTTGGAACTTATTTGATCTGGAGATAAAAAGACTCGTCCTATTATTTATAGCATCTTCATTCGGGGATGCGTTTTGGAGCTTCATTGATCTGGAAATGAAAAGACTATTCTTTTCTGTAGCATGTCCGGTCTGCAGATGAAAAGACTAGTCTTATCTGTAGCTTCTTTGGTCAGGAGATGAAAAGAGTCGACTTTTCTATAGCTTCTTCGGTCTGGAGATGAAAAGAGTCGACTTTTCTATAGCTTCTTCGGTCTGGAGATGAAAAGACTCGACTTTTCTATAGCTTCTTCGGTCTGCTTCTTCGGTCTGGAGATGAAAAGAGTCGACTTTTCTATAGCTTCTTCGGTCTGGTGATGAAAAGACTCGACTTTTTTATAGCCTCTTCGGTCTGGAGATGAAAAGACTCGACTTTTTTATAGCTTCTTCGGTCTGGAGATGAAAAGAGTCAACTTTTCTATAGCTTCTTCGGTCTGGAGATGAAAAGACTCAACTTTTTTATAGCTTCTTCGGTCTGGAGATGAAAAGACTCGACTTTTTTATAAGACTCGACTTTTTTATAGCCTCTTCGGTCTGGAGATGAAAAGACTCGACTTTTTTATAGCTTCTTCGGTCTGGAGATGAAAAGAGTCAACTTTTCTATAGCTTCTTCGGTCTGGAGATGAAAAGACTCGACTTTTCTATAGCTTCTTCGGTCTGGAGATGAAAAGACTCGACTTTTTTTATAAGACTCGACTTTTTTATAGCCTCTTCGGTCTGGAGATGAAAAGACTCGACTTTTTTATAGCTTCTTCGGTCTGGAGATGAAAAGACTCGACTTTTCTATAGCTTTATAGCTTCTTCGGTCTGGAGATGAAAAGACTCGACTTTTCTATAGCTTCTTCAGTCTGAAGATGAAAAGAGTCGACTTTTCTGTAGCTTCTTCAGTCTAATGATGAAATGACTCAGTCTTTGTTGTAGCTTCTTTGATCTGGAGACTAAAAGACTCAGTTTTTTTTTTCCGGAGCTTCTTTGATTTAAAGATGAAAAGACTCATCTTATATGGTGTCATTTTTTTATACAATTTTTACCAACTGTGATATTCACAATTACTTAGGAGTTGTCTTTGGATTTGGCTAGTGTACTTTAGATATATTATTATTATTATTGCAGCAGCATAATCAGAAACAAAACACACACACACATAAACAACAGCAGCAGCAGCAGAAGAAAGAATCAAGAAGCAGAGATACCTTTGCAAGGTTGAATAAGAGGTCCTGATTTGTTCTTCTGCAGGCATCGGGGAAGATTAAAAAGTTCTCCATTTTTATTAATTTTATTTGAAATGGACTTCTTCTTCGCAATGGAACTCTTCTTCTTGTTTTCTCTCATCTTTTGACCTGAATTTGATTCTAAAGATTCCACCTTTATTTATTTTGTTTATATTCACCATTCTCGACCCAATTAAAAGCCTGTTTGGGTGGGCTTAAAAGCTGCTTATTTTAAGTGGCTTATAAGTCAAAAAGTGACTTAAAAGCTACTTTTTGAGAAGTTAGGATTTCCTAACTTCTCAAAAAGTGGCTTTTAAGCAACTTATGGCTTTTAAGTTCAAAAATTTTGAGGTTACCAAACATATTTTAATTGGCTTATAAGCTTATAAGTCACTTTTAAACTCACCCAAACGGGCTCTATGGAGATAGTGCGACCTTTTTCGGTTTCGGATCCCCTTATTTCAATGGGTTTGGGACCTCCATAAACGACGTCGTTAAAGCCTTTTTTTTGCGGTCCCACATGTTTGATGACTTTTATCAGATATAATAATGAAATAATGTTAAACAACATCAGCCGGGATAAAGATTATAATTCCGGATAGAATTTGGATTAAAATTTGGGATTAACAATCCCACACAGAAAGTGAAATTAACAATTTCAGTATTATAATCTCGAAATTGTTAATTCTGAGATAACGCTTTTCCTACCAAACGACTCCTTACTATATTTCCATTCTCGACCCAATTAAGGAGATAGTGCTTGTTCGGTTCGGATCCTCTTATTTCAATGGGTTTGGGACCTCCATAAACGACGTCGTTAAAGTCTTTTCGGTCCCACATGTTTGATGACTTTCCTTAGATATAATAATGAAATAATCTTAGACATCATCAACCGGGATAAGAATTATTGAATTTGGATTACCTTTTCCCATATTTATTTTAAGAAGGTGGATTAGCAATCCCACATAATAAGTGAAATTAACAATTCCGGTAGTATAATCTCAGAATTGTTAATTTTGGATAACTTTTTTGCCATCAAACCACCCCTTACTATATTTCCAATTTCCCATAGCCAAATTTATTCTCCATTATCGAGCAAAGACCAAAACCAAAAATAATTATATTATGATATGATTATGACTATTCCTTCTCTTTGAAAGAAAACCAAAAACCCATCACGAACTGCTTTTTAAGGTACCTCATAATTCTATTTAGATTGTTATTTTGTTTTCCAGATTTAAGAATTTATCTTTCGGGTGTGTTAAATATTTTGGAATACGTTATTATTGAAATTGATGTTGGGACAGACAAAAAAGGAAAAACAGATAATTGTTGTTGTTTTCTTTTTTGGGTTTGGAGGGTTATTCTTGTAAAAAAGACAACAGGGTTTACCAAGTCATCTCAGCTCACCATATAAACTCTTAATCTCAACTATTGATCGTGACTCCGCAAATACAAATTTAATTGTTAATTGGCCTAAAATCGGATCTAGGTTAAACAATATCGAGAATTAAACATAGACGAAAAATAAAAAATGATGAGAACGAAGAAAAAATTCAAAATTAATACAAAGAAAAAGAAAAAGAAAGAAAAATAAAGCGGATGGTGATGAAATATAATTTGAAAAGAAATCTAGAAGAAAGACGGAGAAGCAAGAAAGAAAAAAAATGAGCAAAAAGAGACGGAGAGAGAAGTTTAAGTTTGAAATGATTTGAAAATGAGAAACGAGTGAAAGTGTGCGGAAAGAAGGGAAAGAAAATTTTGAATATTGTTTAATTGTGTGGCATTCTCCTACCTATAAGTTTTAAATGTTACATTTTGGCCCTCACTTAAACTAATTAAATATTGACTTAGTCATGTCCCATTTTCTTATTTGCACACTTATGAGGACCTATACCTTATTTATCTCAACTAACTTTGCATAATATCTTAGAATTTTGAATTAAACTAGTTAAATTTTCATATAAGTCAATAAAATAGTTTACAACAAGAATCAATGTAATTTATTGAATAAAATGGTCAATATTTTTGTAACTTTGAGACAACTCTTACAAATGTGTTGCCATATGACATTATTGAGGGCCAGCATTATCGTGTACATTCTTAATCCTATCTTTGAAGTATTGATGCTCAAAGTGCTTCACAAGAGTGTCATAGTTCTTCAAATCAGCTACGTGCAGAAAGTAGATGCTAAGAACACATGCATAGGTTAATTTACGTACATAGCATTAAATTAGTGATGGTCATGTTAACTGATATGTTATTTGTGAGTTTCCAAATTTGAACCGTAAAATTGAGAAGCTAGAGGAGAAGATTTCGCAACTAAAAATTCACTTGCTGATATATTTGCGGGTGTTGAAGAATGGTAAGTTTGTTGAGAATATCCAAGTTTTTTATCAAGTTAAGTGGCTTGATGTTATGTGAAAATAGTGGCTTGGACTCATTGGTGGTTGCTACTGATTTGGAGGTTGATCAGAGTAAGAGTGATGATGATCCTGCTGCGGTTGATGATATCCGGAATAAGAATTATTCACTTGTTTCCGATGAAGTTGTTTCTTTCGATTGAAGGGTTAATGGAGGACTAAGTACATGTGTAACCTTGGAAGCATTCTTTGGAAATAAAGAGTAATAATGGGTCCCGCAACTTCTGCAAGTGACACGTAAGCAGACGATTAGGAAATGTATTTACGATTTCGTTCACTCTTTTTCTTTTATTTTTTTGGTGCTTTTCAAATTTTTTTCTTTTAGACTCTTTTGCCGGTTAAAAGATTTTCCTTTTTGAGCAGAACCTAGCTTTTTTATAGATGTCAATACATTACATTACATTAGTTGATTACTTGCTCTACAAGTTTAAACCAATTTCTCTTCATTCTTCTTCGGTATTACTCTCTCTCTCTCACCCCATCCTTTCAATATGTCTGACGAGTATTGATTTGTAGATTTGGTTCTGTAATTTGAATTAATTTTTTTTTGTGTCGTCTCTGTATTTTTCTTAACCTTGTTATATGTTGCTTAAATATCTTACTGATTTTGTTGTTTTGTTGCTAAAAGTTGAATTAGATTTTCTATGTCGTTACTACATGTTTGATTTGCAGAATTGATGCTTAATCATTCTTGTTATTTGTTGCTTATATATGTGATTGACTTCGTTAGTTTGTTGCTGTAAGTTGAATAAGTTTTTTTTAAGCAGTCACTTTGGGAAATTGCTGATGAACCTTGATGGTTTTGTAAGCAGTCAGGTTAAGGCCCTTGAGGTAGAAGTTACTGGGCTGAAGGGTGTTGCAGTTGCTCATGCTGGTGCAGCAGATGGTCCCGCTGGTCTGGCAGTTGATCCTGCTGGTGGACTTCTTGCTCCTGTTGATGGGCCTGTTGCTCCTGTTGATGGACCTCTTGCTCCTGTTGATGGGCCTGTTGCTCTGGTTCGTGGAGCTGATGTTGATGCTAATGTGGTTCGCGCACGGCGTCGCCCTCCTCGGACTAGGAGGCAGGATTTTTGAGTGGTATGGTTTTTTTTGTCTAATTGTTCTCTTACAGTTACTAAGCTTGTTCAGTAGGTGATTATTTGTTGATGTCGGTCTGGTCTGATTGTTCTCTTACCGTAACTAAGCTCTTTTGAAAAGGCTGCTTTTTTGGAGCTCTTTTGATCAAGAGATGAAATGCTCATCTTTTTTGGCTTGTAGGTATGCTCCTTTAGTCTAATAGTGGTGGATCATGTTTGAAATTCAAGGAATCAAAACGGTTAACAATTAACCAATTTTACTTGAGTGGCATGAGGCTTTCTTTAACTTAACTTGTCTTTGTTGTCATTGAACTTGATTTGTATACTTTAGCTATATTATTATTATTACTATTGTTGCAATTTGCAGCATGATCAGAAACAAAACACACACAAATAACAGATAAAAACTTACCTTCCATTAATTAATAATTATATTACAATGAATCGGGTAAACAGACAAATAATTGCATGGAGTCTGTTTCCTCACTTAGTACAACCTATTTAATGCCTTGAAATTGCTTAGTACTCTACTATACCTTTTTCCATTTAATTTTATATCTTCTTTATTTGGTCCTTTGACCTTTCACCGATGCTGCATATTTATGAATATATAATACTCCATTCATTTCAAATTATTTGTCATCTTTACTTTTGCACGCCTCTTAAAAAATTATTAATGAGGGAGGATCATTGACTATTTTATCCTTATTTAATCTTCATTGGTATTTGAATAATTTTAACCAATAAGTGAGATCTTTGAGGTCTTCAAGACATTTACTATTATGGGTAAAATGAAAAAAATGAAAACTTTTACCTTGAAATTATAACTGGACAAATATTTTGAGACGCCTATTTTTAGAAAGAAGAATAAATAATTTGAGACAGAGGGAGTATAGATTAGTTCCTACAAATTAAAATTATAAAGCTTGTTCGGAAATTTTATTTGTACTTGAATTTGCAAAGTATTGTCATGATGTATTTATCGAAACTTTTCATTTTTCAAAGTTAACCTTTTGAATTCCTAGACGTTTATCAAGTAATTGATGCATGAATGAATACTAATTCCACAAGTTAGAGTACTAAACAAGATAAATGGCAACAAAGAGGTTTTACAGTAAATAGTAAACGACAACGAAATTTTTACAAAAATCGTTTCTCATTGGCAGACATCCAAGTCCAAAAGATAATCACTACTTGCTCAGCTTATTCGTACGAGTGCTATGTCAACAGTTTCGCCAGAGTGACTCATCCTCACATTTGACCTTCAAAGTTCAGTTGATAATTTTGTTAGGTGATAGTTTTCCTCAAATGTAAACTAGGAAGGCTGAAAATGTTTGTGCTTCAACGAGTCATTGCATCGCATTCACCCAAAGATGAATTCTTGAAGAGTTGCTCCTAGAATTTTGTAGTAAATAATATCATTTGCCCCTCAACCTTTTTAGCGGGTCAATTACGGGCTCCATAGGTAACAAGAACATGTATGTTGCCCAGGTTCTTTTTGGGTCCACCTCAATCAAGCTTTACTCAAACAGCATGGACAACAACCTGGTGAGTTGTATAAAATCATAAATAAGAAGACCTCCACCTTCAGCATCTGATCAAACTCAATTGGTTTAGGAACTATCAAGTTCTCTTTGCCCATACCACAACTTTTGAAAGGAACCGGAGAAGACGTGTGGTTTAAAAAAAAAAAACAAGAGCATGCTTTGATCTAAACATTCATCATATGTGATGTATTCAAATATTTAACATCAATTTTTTGTATATTTTAAAATTTAATTTAATAACTAAAACAAATATTTTAAAAATATGATGTAGAATTATTTTTGTAAATACAACGCCAGCCATAGAATTCTTTTGGGTACAACTTCTTTTGATGAGTTAGCTAAATGACATACCATTCTCATACCATCATATATAAAGCTGAACTGTAAATTAGCAGCCTGGGTTTGTTCCTACTTGAGCTTGAGTTCTTTTTTCCTTAATTTTGTTATATAATTGTCTCAATATAATCACTGGATGTGCTTTTTCCATATGCTATATTGAACTTTACAAATCTGAATTGGACCATTTTGTAAGAGCATCATATATATATATATATATATTTATATATTGTGTCCAATTAAACTCCCAATGTTTGAATGCAGGATGTTGGAGTAATAATACTAATTTCTCTCTTATGTAAAAATCAAACTGAGACGTTAGCTATGTTTTGCTTACAGTTTTTCTCCTTAAATTTTATTTTGTAACTCAAGCATATTTTTTTAATAATAGTTATTATATGATTTTTCTAAATTCGATACTGTTGTTAAGGACATACGTGCGTCGCGCGTGCCTGAAAACTAGTAACTTAAATAATAATATAAAATTCTTATTAATCTTAACATCCCATTCAAATTCCCTTCCTAGTAATTACGAGCTTGTGTTTTGACACAACAATATTTTCTCTTTTAGATGTTTTTAGGACCTTCGTGGCTGTATAAAATTTTGATCTTTTACGGTAACAAAGAACTTCTATGTTACTTGGATCCTTCGTTTAAAAGGGTCATTTTTTTTTAAGAAAATAATCTTCAAGTCTTAATTCTTAGCTAGATAACCCTTTTTTTTTTAAAAAAAAGTTAGGATTAACTCTTAGTCTAATCAAGACCTCCCAACTTTTCTTATTTATTAATTTGGTAGATTCAGTTGCGGAATAGATAAACATAGGGAAGGAATATGTTGGGCCTTTTTATATTTTGTTAGGGGTATTCTCACCCGGAAAAGTTTCATTAAAGTTAGGAAAGGTAATTCTGCGAACTATTGTTAATGAGGTCAATTAGACAAATCATTGCCAATGATGTCATAGTCCCGCAATTTTCCCAAAATAAATTGTACGTTTACTGAAATAGAACACTTCAGCGCCACAGTTAAAATTTTAGTTCACATAAAAAAAGCCATTCAACTTTTAGCCCCATCAGCCATCGCCAAAACATGGCAACACTTTTTAGCGGATTGTCATTAGAGTCTACAAATTAAACTATTTTTCCACCGGTGCTCAAAGCTTAACCTTGAATCGCACCAGGATCAATGGGCGAAAATTTATGGTAATAAATGAATATTTAGAATGTTCATGTAAAAGATATCCTAAATTACCTATCCAACAAGTCACCAAAATAAACAAGATAAAAGATACTTGAGATAATTACACTAAAAGACAATCAAAAGACGAAAATCATAAAAATGACCCATATTTTCGAATTTTACCTGAGTTGTCATCCTTTTTCCGAGATAGCAGTCTGTCGCAAGTTTATACAAATTTATACATGTGTATAAAATTGTATAAATTTGTATAAGTGTGTATATACGAGTGAATAAATATGTATATTAAGAATGTTTATATAAATTTTTACTTTTTTGTGTATATTTTTGTATTTCTCTTGTTTGCTACGCATTTATCTATGTATATTCTTGTATGATTTATTTTTTGGGAGGAGATTTGTGTGTATAAACTTGTCCAAAGCAATGATTTAGACGCAATAAATAACATAAATCCAGTAAAGTACAAAAAAGTAACGACATCACTGGCAGGGGAGGGTGTATGCCGGCGGCTTAGTGGCTGGGAGGGAGAGATTGGGTGTTTTTTATGAATGAGTGTTAAAATTTGTAATTTTAGGGATGGGTGTTATGCATGAAAAAAAAATATGGTCTCTTGTTTGTAATTTTGGGCAGTGGACTGCCTATTTTAAAGTTTCCCAAGAAATCCCATACTTTAACCATCAAGCTCTTCTTTTCTTCTTTATTTTTTTTTACAATTTTTGCTCCTACACATTAATCTTTGAATAGATATTTTAATTGCAAATAGATCATGATTGAAAAACTATTCAAAAAATTAAATAATTTGTGATTGCAAGTGACATTCATCAAGAACACCATATCTCTTCTAACTTGTAGCTTGAAATTATTATTGGATGGTGACTATCCGAATTTTGATGATTTTTGTAATTTGTAAACTCGTACGAGTACTTATTATTTATGCTTAATTTGAGTTGTGATACTCATTTAGTAATGTCTTGAAAAAAAAATCAATACTCCATTGTTGATCCTTAGAACGTATTAAAGAAGACAAAGTGGATCTTCTTGATTTATTGTTGTCTGTCTAAAATGATGATAGAGGAATATATGTCCGGTGTTTGGAAGCTTTATTTTAAATTTGAGATCATTTGAAGTAGATTTGGAGTTATTTATTTGAAATTGAAATTGCATATTCAAAGAATAAAAAATTAAGATAATACGTCATGAGTTACAATATATATTATGCAAAGTTGTGCTATGAAATATTTGTTTTGTTTTTTTTTCTTTAAAAAAATGAGCTTCAAACCCTAAAAAGAAGATATATTGTAATGCTAATATCAAAGCCATACATTATAATTTTAACCGAATTTCTTGAATTAAGTGTACCTATTTGTCCATTAAAAGAATATTGATGGAATTAACTTTTAAAAATTAATTTACGAGTTGTATATTAAAAAAATTATAAGAGTAAAATATAAACGAAAATATAACTATATAAATAAATAGAATTTTTTATCTTATGTTCTAACCAATACATTTTATCTGCAATGTGATTTTTAACTCATCTATTAAAAGATAACGATGTGGATGCCTTAATTTAAGGGATTAGGTTCAACCATTGTTTTAAGTCATTAGAAATCAAATAGTTTTCAAATTATTTTCTCTTCCTTTTCCTTATATTTTATCCTTCTTTTGTATGCATTTGGTATGCATATATATTATTATCATTCGTCAATAATTTTTATTTACACATAAATATGTAGGTATTGTTTATATATATTTTTTTCATTTATCATTGACAATTGTATGTATATATTATTTACTATATATTTAGTAGTATACATTATTCACTATTTATTCATTAAGTACGCACTTGGTATCCCTACATTATTCATTTTTAGTTTTTATGTATGCATTTCGTATGCATACATTATTCACTATGTGAAATTATTGTTAAATGGCAATATATAGTTGTATGCACTTGGTATGCGTATGCATTTGGTATGCATATGTACTTGGTATGCATTTTTTTTATTTATTTCTTTTCTCTTTTTGTAGTTGGTATTGAACAATATTTCACCAACAACTGAGGACATGTCGAAAATTTATTGGAAAAAAATGAAGTAAGAAGAAATAAGGGGAAGGGAAGACGTTTCGCACCTTGGCGGAATACCACTGGATATGTTGTTTATGTGTGATGTTTCTGCTATATTCCATTATATAAGTTAAGAAAATTATTATTTTTTATTTGGATAATGGTTGTGATGGGTAGTTGTTAGGATGTGCTTACTATTAGGATCCCACATTAAAATTCTATATTTTAGCTAACGAGCTGTTATCTTCATTCTTAATCTTTTACCTTTAGGTAAAAATATTTGGCTAAAATTTGATAGGTCCAAATCTAACTAAATGAAAGATGCCATTATGCCCTGACTATTTATGTAGTTTCCCCTATTTTTTGTCTCTACTAACCAAAAGACATTCAAGGTGAAGACCCTTCCCATCTATTCATTAACACAGCCTAACAATGCTGTTGGTTAAATTTTTCTGTTTTAAAACTTATTCCTTCTTTTCGTTGCAAAAACCTCTTAGAAATAGTAGTTCTTCGTTTATATCTTTTTTTTTTTGCGTAATACATTTATCAATTATTATAAAATATTGAACAATCGTATTTGAATTTTGAAAGATTGTTCAATATTTCGTACATCACTTTCATTATTCTAAAAAATCTATTGTAGATGCCATTAATGTTACTACTACTATAGAAGCGTGGATGTAGACGTGCTTCGTCCTGCCTATGGTTCTGTGCACAAATTTGTCGTAATAGCCACTTTGTGGGGCTTCAGTTGAAGAGAAGGCCAAATTTTTTGGCTGATGCCTAAGGGGGGCATTTTAGATAATTCACTGTTCTCTATTGATAACTACAGGAACTTCAAAGAAAAAGTCCCGTTGATTGCCTGAAATAATAAACACAGCCGCTCCAAATTCTCATATGTCCATATATGCTCAACTTCATCTTCCTTTGTCTTCCTCCACAACGGTTCTCTGCTTTCTCTTCCCCTGCTGAAAAATTGAGCTCCGCTTAGTCACTGTCACTTTCTTTGAATTCGGGTTGCAACTTCTTCTGGTGAGTTTTCGCTTCTTTTTTGTCCCTTTGATGATTACTACGAATTTTCTCCTGCTTGTTATCTTGACGGATGTCGTTTTATTAAACTGGTTGTACTGCTTTATTTTCCTATGCATAGGTGGGGTTGTGCTCCTCTGTTTCCTATGTCTTTCTAGCTTTGGTTGTATGCCTATAGGTGAATTTTGCGCAATCCCTGTTTTAAACGTATGGGTCATCCTTCAGCGATTAACTCTATCGCCAAAAATACTTTTTTGTGCTTTAATCGGTTAATTCTGTGTGGTATATATTTGGATATGATAATATCGATATCCACTAATTATTAGAAGCTTCTGAAGGTATTTTTTGTGAACCTTAATGCCTGTTAAAGTATCATACAGATATTAGTGATCGCTAAATCGAATTAATATATAAAAAATAGTTGAATCTCTTGAAAAGTCTTTCAATATACGCAATTAACAAATATTTCTGATCGTAGATGCTAGAGGGCAGTTTTTGAAATGTAATGTTGAATCTATTATACTGGAACAGCCTACCAGCTAGCTACTGTATTTTACTATTTCTATGTTTTACTTTAAAAGTTTAATGGTTGTCCATTATTACTTCATGGTTTTTCATACTTCTATTTGCTTCTATTTGTATTTGCTACAGCCCTTAATGTCTCTCCACCACCCCTCCTGATACCTCAGTCTAAAAAGAGTGTCACTGCGGTCTGTTCTTTGCTTTTGTGTTAACTGTCAGTAATCTGTAACACATAATATTGTTTCTTTTTGCTGGAGGCTTTAGACATGTAACAGATTTATCTATTTTTGCCAATTTAAAGTCGTGAACACATAATCCGCTTGGTTGTTACTTCTGACTACATGAATGTGCTTTTTATGTATATCTTGTAAGATTCTCAGTAAAAGATGTATGCGGATACCTGTACGCTCCGAGTTTTCCTTGAATACTACTTTTTATCTTGGTTAATTCAGTTGTTTCCTGAGCGCTATTTTTATCTTGATTACCTATGTTGTTGGCAATCTGATTCTGGTATTAGGAGGTGGTTTTCTTTACCTTTCGTTTGCTCGGCTCTGTGTTTGTGATAAACCATACTTTAGAACAGAACTTGACGGTTGTATATAAATATTGCAGCAGCTTTAAAATTACATTGTCTTTCCGTTTTTAGCAACATAATTGAATGTGCATAACTTCAGCCTTTATGTTTATTAGAGACGTATTATACTTGATTTTGGTCTTTGATTTTGCCTGATCAAAAAGGATAAACATTATGTTATAGGTTTGTAACGTCATTGCAATTTTTACACTAGCAACAATCAAATTTGCTTAGAAATGGATCGTCGGTTAACCAGAAAACGTCGTTCGTCGATGACGCAAGCTGATAAGAATGCTAAACGACGCGAGAGGTATGATAGTATGAGCATGGCTAAAAAAAATGCTCTAACTCTGCAACAAAGCCTCAACAAAACCGAAGAAACAAGTATACATCTTCTTGCGCATACAAATTATGAAAATACTGTTGAACCAACATCCTTGGTTCAAAGTAATGTTGCAATTGGAGCTTCGGCTTCTGTTATAGAAACAGGTCAAAATCCAAACTCTAACTTTAATTATATTGTGGATATATATAGCCTAAATGTTACTGTTTATGCTCCTGCATTGTTCATCATTTTCAAAATATTACGCTTTCAGCAATCGCCAACTGTGAAGCTTATGCCTTCTCAAATGTTCTTGACAAAGGGAAAAATGTTGTTCATCCTTTCTGCGTTTTTGAAAAAGGTAAGCCTACAACCATGTGATTGGTTATGCTTCCATATATATTATGTTGAATTATTTAACTAATAATCGTATTCAACTAGGTTCGACATCATGCTCCCTAAATGGACCATATAGTCCAGTCTCTGGAACAGTTGTAACTAAAGGTTAGTATAGTGATATTCCATTCTTCATGCTGTTCAATTTGTCTTTGTTTTTTACTCCTCCAGACTATTTGCAATATGCAGGCCGTCCAAATAATAGAACTCTGACTGATGCTAGAAGAACTCTGACTTATAATAGAAGAACTGTGATGAATAATAAAAGAACTGTGACGAATATTAATCGATTACGCTCCGAGTATGTTCCACTAAAAAAAATTGCAGACTGTAAATTCTGTTGTGCCAAAAGGTTTGAATACGAACCACCTGGATTCTGTTGTGGTAGTGGTAAAATTAAGTTAAGTTCTTACAAAATGCCAGCTAGGTTGAGAAATTTATATGTAGGAAAATCTAAAGAATCTAAGCACTTTCAGACATATATTAGAACATATAACAACCTGTTTGCTTTTACGTCGCTTGGTGTCAATTATGACAAAAATTTAGCAAAGAGAAACCATGGTATCTACACATTCAGAGTCCAAGGGCAAATGTATCACTTAATGGATGATTTATATCCTAAAGAGAAAAAGCCTAGAAACTTGCAATTGTACTTTTATGACAATGACAATGAGTTGACAAATAGAATGGCTTGTTCTGATAAAATAGATGAGCTGATAGTAATAGAACTGATGGATATATTAAAAATTAATCCATATTCAATATTTCTTCGTTCTTTGGCAGAGATTCCAAACTTAGAAAACCATTATATAGCACTCAAATGTGACTCTGGATTAGATCAACGGGTTTTTAGTTTGCCTACCACTAATGAGATTGCAGCAATATGGGTTGAGGAAAATGAAAATGTTGTTGTTCATGCACCTCATGTTCAGGTTTACACTCATAGCGATAAAATACAAAGGGTTAATTATTACTTTGGTTGCTATGATCCTTTACAGTATCCATTGTTATTTCCCTATGGTCAAAGTGGATGGCATTGTGGTATTAAAAAGTGTCAACAACAAGAAAATACTCATACAAGTCATACTTTGTTGGAATCCGAAGAATTACCAAATATAAAAAATTTTGCTTTTGTTGATGGTTACCTTGATGTGGAAGATCAAATTTTGCAAAAACGAAAACGAAAAAGAGACACAGTTTCTGTTCGCGAATACTACTGCTACAAATTACAGATGAGAAATGATGATGACGATGAAATTCTACATACTGGAAGGTTATTTCAGCAATACTCAGTTGACGAATATATAAAAATGGAAACTCAAAGATTGGATTTTGTCACATTCAATCCAGATTTATTCAGGATGGAAGTACTACAAGGACTTCTCGACATTTTAAGACTCGGTGAACGAGATGCCTCTAATGTTGGAAAAAGGTCATTTTTACCAACTTCTTTTATTGGGGGGCCAAGAGATATGCGTCAAAGATACATGGATGCTATTACATTAGTGCAATCTTTTGGGAAACCTGATCTATTTATAACTATGACGTGCAACCCGACTTGGATGGAAATAAAGGAGCATTTAGCAACATCTGATGAAGCACAAAATAGACCTGATTTGATAAGTCGAATATTTCGGGCCAAAATAGAAGAACTAAAGACAGATATATTAAAACGGAATATATTTGGAAAAGTTGCTGCTTATATGTACACTGTGGAGTTTCAGAAACGAGGTTTGCCACATGCTCATTTTCTTATTATATTAGGTCCCGAGCATAAACTATTGACATCAGAGGCATACGACGATATTGTAAGTGCAGAATTGCCGGATGTTAATGCTGAACCATACTTGCGTAAGCTTGTACTTAAGCATATGATGCACGGCCCTTGTGGCAGTTTAAATCCGACTAACTGTTGTATGAGGAAAAAAGGTCACTGCAAGTTCAAATATCCAAAAAAATTTGCTGATCAAACATCGAGAGGTACCGATTCATATCCGATTTATAAAAGACGGAATACTGGAGAAATGGTAAAAGTAAGAGAACAATATCTGGATAACTCATGGGTTGTTCCATACAATCCTTATTTACTTGGAAAATTCAAATGTCACGTGAATGTTGAAGTTTGCTCTGATATTAAAGTTGTGAAGTACTTATATAAATACATTTGTAAGGGACATGATAAAATTGCATTTTCTGTACAAAATTCTGACACAAATGTGGAGATAAACGAGGTAAAAGAATATCAGTCTGCTAGATGGGTCTCACCTCCGGAGGCTATATGGCGTCTCTTTGGTTTTCCAATTAGCGAAATGTCTCCAAGTGTCTATCGTCTACAACTACATCTCGAAGGGCAACAATTTGTCTCCTTTAAGAACAATACGGATGTAAATGATATTGTGAACAATCCAATGATCAAAAGAACGATGCTAACGGATTTCTTTAGAATGAATGACACTAATAAATATGCTAAGGAGCTGAATTTGTTATACAAAGAGTTCCCTGAATATTTTGTGTGGTCCTACAGTGGTAAATATTGGTCACGTCGACAACGTCGTCAGGTTGTTGGTCGCATCGTAACATGTCATCCAACTGAAGGAGAACGATACTATCTTAGATTATTACTTATGCATGTTCGAGGACCGACGTCCTATGACGATCTATTAACAGTAAATGGGGAACATTGTAGTTCTTTTAGAGAATCGGTGGAAAAAAGAGGATTGTTACATTGTGATAATAGTTTAATGGAATGCATGTCCGAAGCAGCAAGTTATCAGATGCCATACAGTTTGAGGCGCTTATTTGCTACATTATTGGTGTACTGTAGTCCAACCAATCCAAGAGAGTTGTGGGAGCAATTTGAAGAGTCAATGTCTGATGACTATAAAGCGTTACAATCTATTGAGAGAAAAGAAATTCGATATCAAGTTTTGAATCATATCAATGATATTTTGCATTCTATGGGTCATGATATAAATGAATATGAACTCATTGCAGAAACAATTAGGCCTTCCACAGCCGCAAAAGATGCAAAAGAGATTCACTTTGAGAGAACTATTACTGTTACTGAAGAAGATCTACATTTGCACAAGAGACTAAACGAAAAACAGCTGATAGCATACAATTTGATTATACAAAGAGTATTTTCGAACAGAGCGGGCGCATTTTTCATTGATGGTCCAGGAGGCACTGGGAAAACTTTTTTGTATCGTGCTTTATTGGCTACTGTGAGATCTATGGGATATATAGCTTTAGCAACTGCTACTTCCGGTGTTGCTGCTTCTATTCTCCCAGGTGGGCGTACTGCGCATTCACGGTTTAAAATACCTATTGATATTGATGAGAATGTCAGCTGCAATATTAGCAAACAAAGTGCACTTGCAAGTTTAATTAGAGATGCAAAATTGATCGTGTGGGACGAGGCATCTATGGCGAGAAAAAAAATGGTGGAAGTTTTTGATTTGCTATTAAAAGATCTCATGGATAAAAATGTATTATTTGGTGGAAAGGTAGTTGTTTTTGGAGGCGATTTTAGACAAACTCTCCCTGTTGTGCGGAGTGGAAAAAAAGAAGATTTCATTAATGAAAGTTTGTTGTATTCAAGTATTTGGGCGGAACTTCAAAAGGTACATTTGTCTGAGAATATGAGAGCCAGAACAGATCCTGCATTTTGTAATTACTTGCTAAGAGTTGGAACCGGAGAAGAACCTGTCAATTCAGCAAATAAAATTGAAATCCCAGAGTCTTTAATTATTCCATTCACGACTGAAAAAGAATCTTTAGACAAGTTATTTGCAGTTACATATCCTGAGTTGAAATTTGATTCTAATGCTTCTTATGCAAATTCCCGTGTGATATTGACAACAAAAAATAATTTCGTTAATGAAATCAATGACATGCTTATTGAAAAATTTCATGGAAAAGCAAGAACATTTGTCGGTATTGATGAAACAATTGAATTGGAAAATCAGACACAATTTGAAGACTTATTACATAGTTTTAGTCCTGCAGGTTTGCCTCCTTATGTGTTATCTTTGAAAGAAAATTGTCCAATCATATTATTACGAAACTTAAATCCGTATGAAGGTTTATGTAATGGCACACGACTAACCTGTTCTGAATTTAAAACACATCTTATAAGCGCTAAAATTACAACGGGCGATTTCAAGGATATGCACGTATTTATCCCTAGAATTCCATTATTGTCTTCGATGGACGAAAAATTGCCGGTTCAATTTAAAAGGACACAATTTCCTGTAAGATTGTGCTTTGCTATGACTATAAATAAAGCTCAGGGTCAAACACTAGATTTTGTAGGAATTTATTTGCGTGAACCTGTATTTTCGCACGGTCAACTTTATGTTGCCTTATCAAGAGCAAAAAGTTCGGATTGTGTAAAATTGTTGATTCGACCACCTACACCGACAAGCGATGATGATCATTCAACATGTAATATAGTTTATGATGAAATAATTCAAAAGGCAATCCTGTAAACAAGAGACTACAAAAGGTATGTTTGCGTATCTTTCATTATTCGTTGTAAAATTCTTCTTGATCTACGTTGTCTAACTTCTTGTATGTTTTAACCTTTATAGGTTGGCCATGTAACGACGATATGCTTTTCATGGCTCCTCATTAGATCTTTACATAGAAATTTGTCTTTCCATCTATCTTTACAAGATACAAGAAATTTTAGGTTTGGTGAATTTTGAGACAAAGATAGCTCACTTACTGAGAAGTTCACCCCGTTCAAATGACTAATTTTTATTGGTACATTCAAAGAGACTTAGGATTGGTAAAAGAAAATTGTCGTCCCTTTGTCAGTACGCCTGAAATTTTGTATTTGTTCAAGCTTTTTTGGCAGTTCATCAAAAAAGTCTAATTTTAATATTTTACGAAAGAGTCATACTCAGTGTCGCAATCTTAAGAAGACGTTATAAAATGTCGTGATTGCAACACTGTTGCAACAAAATCAGCACTGGTGCAGAACAAATAAATAGAACATAAAAGAAGAAAAAATAGATGCCACCAGGGATGTATCTGATTGCAGCTGCCTGTGAGATCAACTGCTCCTCTATTAAGTATTGACCTCTCAGTTACTTTTACTATGTTATATGTTGTTTTCTATGCTCTGGTTACATCCCACTTCCTCTTTTGGATTTTTTCCTTTTCTCTTTCTGGGATTTATTGCCAAGTTTTGTCCTGTATTAGTGGTATATATGTTTTAACTCTTACTGTTTTCTGTAGTGGGGGTAGAAGATGACTTAACAAAAGTGTTTAATTAGTTAAGTCGTTGCTTAAATTTATGTTTTTGCTGCTCTACTTAGATTCAAAATTCTATGTTGAATTTGGTGCAATTGTCCAGGTAAAAATCCGGATCTAGGTGATTCATATCTCATAATACTGGAAGAAGAGTGCGAAAAAAATTTATCCAATGGTGTATTAAATAGAGCATTTGCCACATTTTTCTGTCACCTTCAGCTAAAACTATATCTGTTAAGATATGCTCGGACTAGCTTTTCTTCATACCCTTTAACTAATTTTTGTCGTGAGGACATATTTCTGTTTTTTAAATTGAACTACTAAAGGTTGCAAGTAGAATTTCATTAGTTCTCAGTATTGAATTTATTCCTTCCCCTTGTTGCTTGATTTTAAGTTTTGCGTTACATTTACAGTCATTCAACAAATTTTCTGTTTTTTTAAGCTTTCTTGGAATTTCATTTTCAAGATTCACTTGTTTTAGGGACCTAAAGAGAGTACTCTTTGGAGCACTTTTTTGATTTTAGATGCTTTTACAGTACTTTTAACTGTATCAGATATAGAAAGATACGAACTTTACTTCCTTTCCGTTTGAGTTGAACTTATTCTATAGGTACAAATAGAACTAATATAAATGTGTTAAGTTAATTCATTTAATGAAAAGAGCTTATTGTTGAATTTTAATTAGTTTGACAGTTCTGTAGATTCTTGTTGATTTCAAGATGATTGGTTTTTTGGATTGAATCGATAGAGTAAAGGAACAAAAGGAGAAACTGCTTAGGAGAATCTATTTCCATCATACTTTGCTTTTTTTAATTTTCTTTATTTTTCTTGCTTTTCTTGAATAACTATTAATAATTGTTAATACAGTTATTTTGGACGATTGTTAGCTATTGTATTGTATTGTATTGTATCATATTGATACTCTAAATATAATGTTTGTTTTGGTTGTTATTTTATCATTATATCGTATTGTTTATATGTCGTTATTTAAAGACAAAAAGTATCATCTTATTAATGGCCGATTTGCCATGATCGCATCGTTGCATTATAATTTTTGCTCTCTTCTTCTCTAAGTTGCCTGTGCTTAGTTCAAAGCGTGTCGCGGCCAAGTAATGGTTCACCTCATGAGATTCTATCTAATCCATGAAAGGGTGCAAAGGTAAGCTAATAATCTTATGCCTGGATGGAGATCTGTAAGTTTCTCTGCCTAGCATTCGGCACTCCAGCTTGCAGATTTCTTCTTTGCTTGTTACCAATTTTCTGAAGTTCCTTCTTTTTGTTTTTGGGCTAAATGATTATTTGTTGTTAAGATTATCTGGCAATACTGGACCTTGTGATACGTTTGAGAACTCATACTTGACACATGATCAAGAGTTTGAATTGAAGAACGTTGAGGTAATGTTCTCTTAAATATTAGCGTTTTCGTCCGTCTCTACTTCTTCTTGCTAAATTGTCTTCCTTGAACTTCTCTGATTCACTTCTCAGAGACCTGCTCATGTATATTCCGAAGCAAAATGTGTTCGCTATCGTATCATAATAAAAGTCTTTTCATCTTGTTTTGTTTATTTTCTTTTATTTCATTCAGGAGCAATTCTATCAATCAAGGCGCGCATCCGCACACAGAGGCAACCCCAAATATCAGGTTTCCCTCTTTCCTTTTTTCACTTCTTTCTTGATGAAGCACCTAAAAGAATCCTCCAATATCATCAATATTGGATGAAGAATTAAACTCTTTGTATATGTATTCATAGAGCAGTCATCTTTTTTTTGCTGTAAATGTCATTTCTAAGGTACCCCAAAAGACCATTTCAGTTTCAGAAGAACTAATCTATTTGTATATATATCTACGGAAAGTAGTTATCTTTTTTAGTATATGTCAATTCTTGAGAACCCCAAAAAGCTATTTGAGTATCAATATTGTTCTTTTTCGTTATATTCTTCTGGGTATGCCAGCTCTCTTTCAAAAAATTCTATATGGTATAATTTTGAGTTGCGGTGCACAGACTGATGTTGAAGTTGCTTCTTCTCCTCTTATTGATACAAACATCGATGTAACCATTCTTCAATTGTGTTCTACATTCTAGATCTGGTTTACTAGAGTTAGCACCTTTGATGTTGATCGAATACCAGAGAAGAGAGCAATCTATGATTTTATTTATTCCGCCAAAATATTTCATTAATTAGCGGTCATCCATTCATGAGGGCAGTAAACGCAAGTATATCTTTAAAAAATTACTGACTACGGTTCTTAATTAATCACTGTGTTTGCTTATTCCAGTCTACTCATCTTAGAAGTTGAAACTGCTCAGGAGAACAAAAATTGTGAAGTTCAGGATAACAACATGATGACAACGACATGAGGACCAAACTTAAAGTGCCTATGGAGATTCATTTTCAGCAACATCCAATATGTCTAATAGTTGTTTTGATATGACCATTAACAAGCTGGACCACATAGTGAACACGATGTGCAGACGGAAGAAACGCTTTATGGTGGATGGTTGATATTGGTCAGGATTACCAGGTTAAATTTATTGAGTTGTGCATGTTTTCTGTATACAATGGACATACAGAAGGCCGAAGGCAAATGAAAGAAATTTTAGTTGCCTTGGAACAATGTGAACTGCATATTTTGAAATTAATCAGTTTGTATATTATATCCTGGTCTATGTCTTATGAAATTGATCATTTCGTAGGAATATGCCTTGGAATAACTTGAACGACATATTTAGTATATTGCCTTCCGTGCATGATTTACGTGTCATATACTGATAATCCTAAAGCTCTTGTGCATAAGAAATACTTGCATCACTCATGCACATTATTCTGCTTATTTAGTTGTTAATATAGATTTTGATGTAACAAATAAAGTAGAGTCTGCCCATGTATAAGAGACTAAGAATAGACAATTTAGGAGAACTCCTGGTCATGAAAAAGGAGTAGTTCTTGAAAGACCAAATTCAAGCTTTATAGTACCACCAAAGACCCACCATTGCAAAAAGCAACGACTTGTAAGTTGCAATTTGCACTTAGTTGGTGCTAATTTTCAAAATTCATCAAGTCTGATATTTGTACATATTTTGGGTTGGTTACACTCCCAAACTCCATTTATTCAGGTATGGTTTTACTTTGCATTGCCCTATTATTGTCTCTTTTTTTCTTTTCTTAATTCGGATTTCTCCTAATGATATCACAAAAGACACTTTACTATGATGTCATTGCAGAGAATTGCACTGTTTCTGTTAACAACATCTATATTTTGTGTTCTCGTGAGAATCAAGAAAGCCTAAAGCTGAATGTGCATATCCAAGATCAGTTGTCTCAACGTCATTCTTTCAGATATGCTTGTACATTCAATATCATTCATTCATCCATCCTTTTACATCAGATTGTCTTATAATTGAATCTTTGTATTTCAGACTACTGCTGAGTATGAATCCGCAAGAAAAACTTTTTAAAGAAGCTGAAAATTGTCTTTGCAAATACAGTAGGTAACTTTTCAGATTGATAGTCCTACATTGGTGTCCTGTTTTCCCTTTTTTCTGCATTTTCTTTCTCGAGCATATATATTTTCTTCCTCCTATGAGCAAATTAGTGTTCACGAACATCTATATGTTATGCTGAAGATTCGCTTTTTAGCATTTATTCATTTCTGTTGTATTTGCCAGTTCATATTTTTATTGTAATTTATCTTACCTCAAACATAATGAGTAGTCACTGAATTTGACATTCGAATTTCGCCTATTCAGTAAAATCCTCGCTCCTTTCCCTTCCATAACCTCAAGAACATGTGCGATTCACACAATTGCAATCTTCAGATGGGTACCTTCACATTAGGGGTAAATCATGTTGCACGCGCCACACAATTAAGAGGTTGGGAGGCATAATTGCACTTCTTTCACGGCACAATATACACCTTCTGCAGCTGATTGCACAGATTTTTACCCCAAGTACAACCAAGAATCAGCCTTTCACCACCCAGGTACGAATAGAATGCTCTACAAATTGAAATGTGTACTAAGAGATTTTATACAAATAAAAAGAACAATTAGTTAATCAATTGTTTTGGCCTTTGTACTCTTTTTCTCTACTCTTGTATGAAGGCAATTTCGGAAGTCATTTTAACATTAAGAGTTTAAGTTCTATATGATAACAAGAGAAAAAAAAAATTGTACTATTAGGTTACATAAAAGATAAACTAAAAGTAAACCATCCATAATATGTGGAATCAGTGACCTCGGATATAAGGCGTTAAAAGTTTGTTAGTGTAAAAGTTAATTACACTATTCTATAGGTGCAATAAAATGTCATAATGGCATGAACATACATACTAATAAAAGCTGCAGGTTTCCAAATTTTCACTCCAAATTCATTGGGGTTCAATTGCCTAAAAAGTAGGAACAACATACTGATTCACTGCTTGTGCCAGTAGTGTATCCCTTGCTTTCATTATATTGTTTAAGAAAAGGTCACCAAAAGGGGAAGTAGAAGAGTAATCTGAGCAAACCATAGATTACTTACAATCATGGCAACTGTTGCCTTTGCAGGTACCTGATGGAATATTTGAGGTGTGTCCAAGCTGGCCTAGAACACAACCGTTATAACAAAAATATGGATTGTTGGTTGGTTATAAAAGTTTGGTGACATACTTGGCTTTTATATCCAATCAACAATCCTTTTTATTATGACATGCGCAAGTTGATCCTCACACCACTGTTATATAAAAAAGTTTGTGACATATGCTAACTGCAAAAGGTGAAAGATAGGGTATAAGGATAGTGCTCTGATAGAGTACAAGGATAGGTTCGGCTGATACTACTGATTATTTGAGGTAGAATGATCTCAAAGTGTGTTAATTGAAGGAACTAGAAAGTGATGTAGAGTAGAAGTTTTGCCTATTTATGAAGAAAAAATGAATTTTTTTCACGAGTGAAGGAAGTCATGCCTACCCCTTATTTTGGGAATTGTTTTCCCAGGAGAAAGACTAAATTCTTGAAAATATTTTTCATGGAAACATTTCTAAGAAATTTTTGCCCATGCTAAATACACCCTTCTTTTCACTTATGTTTTTTGCGCTGCACTAGATGCCTGCATGATTGTGTGGCCAAATAAATCTACTTTTGGACTATTTTTTGTTTATAGATTTATAGTGGGTACTGATAAAAGGTCACATTCTGCATTAAAATTGCTAGGTGGAGTCAATTATCAAGTTCTAGCATATTTCCCGTTTGTTTTGATTATCTTAAGAAGTGTAACATTTCAACCCTTCAGTTGATTACACAATCAAACATATCTTCTTAATTAGATTTATGCTCTCACATAGCAACTTGTAGGAGTATAGAGGACGACATAAGATGCATTGGCCAAAAAGATCAATGTGAAGCTGTTAATTGATTTGTTATACCTTTGTTAGTTATTACATGAAATTTTAGGACCACTAGAATCAGCTTTTAAACTCTTGATGTTCACCTTTTTTTACTCTTATATTGCCCTCTTTATTTCCTGTACAGAGAGCTGCAGCAGACCATATTTTACGAGACTTGCAAAATAATCCAGATATGTGGCTTCAAGTGGTTCACATTTTGTCAAACACGCAAAGTCTGAATACCAAGTTTTTTGCATTGCAGGTCAGTTTTGGAAGTAATCCTCTTTAATTTTGGTATATTCTATGCTTGCTTGCAGCTATACTTTTGGGTTCTTTATCTCATCGGTTAAACATTTGTATACGTTCATACTAATTCCAATCTCACATTTAAAACTAGGGCAAGCATGTTGAATATCTTTATATTAGGTGGTGATTAATATTGTAGCGGATAAAAGTTAGTGCACATGATTTCTAACTTAATGCTCTCTATGTTACACATTGGATATTCATATCCTATATGACCATTATTGCTTTTCTTGGTATAGGTATTTAAAGAGATACAATCTAGGAAAACTACTCTTTATAGTACATAGTGATAAAATTCTCAAACTCGAAAATATATTAATAAAAATAAAATTATTATAAGAACTATACTTGATAGTGTTTATTTTAACTAAATGATTCCAGATCTGAACACGATCAACTTAGGACCTCTAAGGACATAACTCACTAAGATACAGAATCAATCCTCCATAAGGGATTTTGATTTTTCGAGTAATTAAATTTATCAGATAAGCCAAGTGATGAAATCAGGTAATCAGTAAATGATCTCTTGTTCATTAGATACTCTCAACTAAAGATTAAGTCTGGTATGATATGAGGTCCAAGGATAACTCAAATATGCATCATAGAATTGCAAACTATGTACACTTGCTTCTTTGAAAAGGTTCTCAATGTAAGCCGACAAGGCAATCACTCTAATTAGGAATTTTCCCTGCTTGTTTTCCAAGGATAGACCCATGTAGGATAACAGGGAATACCCTCTTTGCTGAAGAGATAGATACTTTCTAGAGGACACTATATTTCGCCTTCAAAGCTTTGAGCTGTCTGCCTAGCCGCTGCTTCCCCTTATAGATTCCGATATGACCGAAACACGTGTTCATTCTTCTTATGTTAGGGTTGCTATCCACCTTTAATTTTTACATCTATTTCCCATTTTCCCTGACAATATAATACAGACTCACTTCAGAGGAAAAATATCACCTCGATTTCGTCTCCTTTAATTTTTCATGACATCTTTTTTTCCTTTTCAAATCTGTTTGTTTCTCATGTGTTGACATTTGCTTTTACTCTGAAGTGAAAGCAGGGTAACTCCTAAGATGAGACATATGCAAGAAGCTTCAAATCCAAAACACCTATCCATTTTTTGTCGGAGAAATCACGATGTAGTTGTATTGTAGGTTACTCGAGCTTAATTTTATGTTTTTAATTATATGTTATGTAAAATTCATTACTATGATTGATCATATTTAATGTTGCTCCTTGCATATATCTCTACTTCTTATAAGAGGGAATAGCAGGCACCTCTCCGTCAACATGCCTGCTTCCCTAAAGGGTATTTACGGTATAGTAAAGATTGAATTTTTTGGTTGTATATTAAAGATTGTTGTTTCTGAATGATATCCAAATAAAGTTAGCATTCTAATCGCTGGGCAGAAGAATAAGCGAAGCAATCCAAAAGTTGATGTTTCGTTGTATTCTTTTAGTTGATATTGATATTCCTTCTATATTTAGTTGGATGTCTTGGTTTAAGCTGGCATGAGTGATGACTAAGACGAGAGCTAAATTTGGAATTTATTCTTTAATGGTGGAGGTAAAGCTAGGCTGTGACAACACATATTGTGAATTCCTTTGATGTCAAGACGTGTAAAATTGAATTAAAATAGGGGAAAAATGATGAATGGATGCTTTTATTGTCTTCGGAAGCTGGATGTTTCTTCACATCACTAAAACAAATATGATGATCAAGAATATTTTTGGTCACTATCTTTTTGAGTAGTGGATTACTTGATGGCTTCATGTGTGCAGGTTCTAGAAGGTGTTATAAAGTATAGATGGAATGCCTTACCCGTTGAACAACGAGATGACATGAAAAATTACATTTCTGAACTTATTGTAAAGGTATAACTACTCAGCTGATTTTCGTTCGGGGACATCAATTGGATTTTCTCATTTCTACAGATTCTATTAACCATTTCATGTATGTTTATTTTGTCTTAAGCTCAGCTTTCAAGTGATGAAGCATCACTTAGGCGGGAAAAGCTATATGTTAGCAAACTAAATATAATTTTGGTTCAGGTAATCTCTTCTCCTTACAAATTGTAAATGCTGAGGGTAACTGTCACAAGCTAGACATGATTTTAAAAGATTTTAAAGAAGGTTTTTCTTCCTTGAACAATTTACATCTGCAGATTTTGAAGCATGAGTGGCCAGCACGATGGCGAAGCTTTATTCCAGATTTAGTTGCAGCCGCAAAGACAAGTGAGACTATATGTGAATATTGCATGGCCATCTTGAAGTCATTTCTGCATCTCCTTTCCTTCTGATGAATTATAGCAATCGAGTGCACGCTAATGATGGAAAAATTTGTTCTTCAGCTTCTAAGTGAGGAGGTATTTGATTTCTCGAGGGGAGAAATGACTCAGCAGAAAATCAAAGAGCTTAAACAATCGTTGAACAGGTACTTCGCTGATGTAACATTTAGTGTTTGGAACAGTGGCTGTATTATCTGTCCATTCTTAAAGTTCATTTGTTTACTTCTTTCTGGTACATTTTTCGTTTTTATATTGGGCTGACCAGGTTGCACATACTTATATTTACTCATTTAGTAGCCTAGGACTTATATGTTAGAGCAGAACATTTCTTTAGTTTGGCTTTCTTTAATTTGGAATCCAGGGAATAGAAGAAGAAATTAGAAGGGAAAATGGAGAGGAAGTGTAGAATATTAAAAACTATCCTTTGTTTGGTTGGATAAGAAAGTAAGATGGGGAATAAGAGTTGTCCGCATTTTTGTGAGAGAGTTGTGGTTCCCGAAAAGAGATGTTTTTTTCCTCTAATATTCGTTCCTTTACGATTTTTCCACCAGACAGTAGAAGAAAAATTCCTCTTCATTCCTTCTCTCCTTTCGGAACTAAACAAAAATATGCTGAATATATTCTGTTAGTATTTGATTCTTGAATTGGACAACACATTTAAATGTTGTTGAAATTAAAGACAGATCTTCTTTGCTGATTGATGATAATGCAAATCCCACAAGGAATAATGATGGTCTTTAGAACTTCTGTCATACCATGGTGGGCATGAATGACGCATTATCACCTCCCTGAAGCTGAGCTGCTGAATGGTGTGTACTTATATAATTTAATGAAATCTTTGAAGTTCAGTTCATAAAAAAAGTAGCTAGAAAAATGACTCCAAGGCTTTGGTCAAGTGCTCAGAGCACAACTTCTTATGTGTGTCTTCGGCGATAAATATCATTGTTTCATTATTATCATGTTCTTTTAGCAGTCTCCATTTTATTATTTATCGATCAGTATTATACATGGTTTACAGGCTGACGAAATTGCTGAATTTCTGAATGAATCACCCCAAACTTAAAGAAAAAACACTTGCGCCTCATTTGCGAGAATTTTTTCATCAGCTCCGGTGAATACTCCAAACTCATAATCATATCTCTATCCAAAAATTCTGAACAGAAGACAGGCTATAACAGATCAAAATCAAGTGTTATGCGAATCTATACAAGAAACCAACATTAGTCCATATATGTACCTGCTACCTTGTTTTTGGAGTATTATTTGTTTTAACAGCATAATCAACCGAATCAAAAGTATGCTCTCTCTTCGACTTGGGCCCGTGCTGGCACGGGCTCCCCCACTAGTGTTTCGAGAAGCCATGAGGAGTGTCCATCATCTTTGGCTCTTCCAACGAAACACATTAATTTGAACCATGACCTACCCCTTCCACAAGCTCTCTTTTTTACAAATCATCATAGAACTTTTGCATCTTTTTACTTTCTCCCTTTCTAAGAACTTTTTCCCTAACAACGTGGACATATAGTTGGTTTTACGCGTGGAAATAGTCGTCGTATTTGGTGTAAGCAAGTACAAAAGTTAAATTGTGTTGAAAAGTCAAATAGTTGACGCTATCCAAATTTCTTTGGGTGCTTCTTACGTTGGTACTTGCTGGTAAACCGTGTGCGGCCGATTAGCCAAGTCATTACTAACGGGGTTAGACGTGCAAAATATAATTACTTCGCTACATATCTGTAGTACATTAAATTAAAGAAGATATAAATTTTCACAAATTCAAGTGAAACTACAAACGACAACTGATGGTCACCCGTTGCTAAGCACCAGTGGCAGACCTAAGTTTTTTATTATAGGGATACTAAAATATAAACAAGTTAATATACGAAAAAATTAAAGTTGTTTAAATATAATATATATATGCAAATGTTTTTATTATCTATCTATATAGTGTAATTTTTCTGCAAAGGAGTATTATTTAGTATTCCTTCACTAAACCTAGATCCGCTTCCTACTAAACACCTTACACCTACAATCAAGAGGTTGTGGGGTTGAGCGATTATAGAGGTAAGAAGTGAGAGAACCCTATGTGTTCTGAAAGATGAAGGGACGGGATTAAAAAATCTAGTGAGACCATGTATTGTTAACTATGATTCAATGATAAAAGTTTTTAAGCACATAGTTGATCTGTTGATTTGGTACAGACATTAAGAGCAAATGAATTTTCTTTACTTAAGCTTATACGTCATTTCCTAGATTTTTGTCTCAAGTCAACCTTATGTTTTTTTTCCTTCTCTTTAATCTTTTCTCTTGTTTTCCCTTTTTAATTTGGCAACTCATGTTCTCGTAATAATAGGAAATTACGAAGTAAAGCTACGGCTTTGAGAACTTCTAGTATTCCTGATTTATTGTATACAAAATGTCAGTTAATATAGCAAACAAAATGATAAAACGTTAGCGACACCTTAATCACCTCTACAAGTCTACAACTCTAAGACAAGCTCCCTGAATTGAATCTTATTTGTTAGAAATTTAAAAATGATGTTGTTAAAAAGAAGACACTTATTTAATGTTAAGTAAATGATCATAAACACAAAAAAAGTTAAGTCTTTAAAAATAATCAAAACATAGACCGAGTGCGAGTTGGAGCAATCGTAACAAGCTTGTGTTGAAATTTAACACTGATGCTCGCGACTTAGATGATACTTGATATTTCTTTCTTTCTCTTCTTTTTTTTTGCTCTTTACATTGGTGTCCTCATCGAACAATGTACGATTTTAAATCTGTTTGTACTAAAATCAAGCATTTTCACCACTTTTCCAAGCCCACCATGGGGCACCTTGCCAACTTCAAGGCCAGCATGGAACGACTTGGCATGTCTATATATTTGACATCGTGCCAGACGTGGCCTAGTCGCTTGCCTACTGTCACATACTTGCCCACCGTGGGGTGGCTTTGCCACCTTCAAGGCCAATATGGACCGACTTGGCATATTTATGTGCTTGACATTATGCTAGCTGTGGCATAGTTGCTTGCCCACCATGCACAAGGGAATGAGTTACCCTGACCAAGCAATATCCTAGACGGGCCCTCCTATCTTTATTATTTTTGAAAGTTAGTATAAATAATATAAGTCCGTGCAGTAGTCTGAAGGAGATTTACATTGTTTGGATCAAAATTTGCCAAATTAGGATCTCAAAATATTTGGAACCTACAAATTATGAGACCACCAAGGTGGTGATTTTTTCTTTTTGTTTTACCTTCCGATATCAAAAACTCGTTAATTCAACAAATTCAAATATACACTAAGTAGGTCCATTATACATGATACAAAATTCTATATCAAGAAGTTATTTATTGAGAGCTCGAATTCAAAACTTAAGAGTTAAAAGCTAAACAATCCTAACCATCACATTGCACATATTGATGGTAAAATTTAAATCTAAGGTGGTAAACAAAAAATATTACCCAAGTTCTTATAAAATGTAGTGAAAATCCATAAACCACGTCGTTATACCTTTTCCTTTTATAAAATCTCGATATAATCCAGACGAGACTTTATACATAGTACTACTACTGCTATATATTTCCATAATAATCAAATTTAATCCTCCATTTTCCAAGCAAAGACCAAACCCATAAATAGTCATCTTACGACTATTTCTTCTCTTTGAAAACACTTAATTACAAATTCATTAGCTTCTTTCAGAAAAAAACCAAAAACCCCAACAAGAATTTCATTTTAAGGTGCCTCTTAATTCTATTTTTCCTGTCAAGTTTTTTATTTTTTTTCCTTAGGTGAGTTAATTGATTTTGGGATATTTGAATTCTAGCTTCTTTTGATTTTGTTATGGGATTAATGAAATTAATGTTGGAAATTGTTGTTTTGGTTATGCTTTGATCCTAAAAAATGGAATCTTTCTTGTTGATAAGATGAAAATGGAAAGGCAGGTATTAGAAAGTTTGTTAAATGCGTTTTGCTTTATTCTTCCATTAAAGAATAGTACTTTTTTGGGGTTTGTCTTGTAGCCGAGGGTCTTTCGGAAACAGCATCTTTACCTCAGTCGAAGTAGGGGTAAGGGTAAGGTCTGCGTACACCTCACCCTCTCCAGACCCCACTTGTCGGATCATACTGTGTATGTTGTACTTGTTGTTGGGGTTTGTCTTGTAAAAAGTCAACAAGCCTTCACTTTTGTGTTGAAGAGCTTAACTCTACTAAATGGCAAGACTTGAAAATCCTGAATTTTGGCTTTCCTTTATTCACAATTTGTCACCCTATACCTAAAAAGGAAAATCGAAGAATTAATTAGTACTTTGTAGTTAGTTCACAGTTGATCTTGATAGTAAAGGATGTACCTTTTTATTGTAATTTTGCCTTTGTTGGGTTTGGTAGTTCTGTTTATTGAAAATTCAAGCTTGATTAACCAATTTCCTTCGAGTAATGTGGCATTTTGGGTTGTTATGCTAAAGGACAAGGCTAAACCTTGTGAGAAGTAACTTTTTGCTAAGCTATATGAAGGTTCAACAAATATGTCTTTACAACTATTCGAACGATTAAGAAAATGAATAGGGCAACTCGCTATAATATATGAGTTATGATGGTTGGATTAATATTTTGTGTTTTGTGGCTCTAATTGCTTTTCCTTTCTTTTCTTGTTACTTAAGATGGCTGATCATTTTTGTTCATTTTAGGATACGTGTGTGAACTGGTAATGGGAGAACACTTGACTCTGTGTGTTGATCGTCTTATTACACCTGAATCTTTGCACTCTCTACAAGGTTCAGAGGATGCAGGATCCTCAGGAGGAAGTTCCTGCTTTCATGCTGTAGGTCAATCAACCTATGGTACTGCTAATAAGGAGGATGAAGAACCAGCAGCTGGAGGTGAAGATGAGCCGTTACTTCAGACTGTGGAATGCCGAATTTGCCAGGAAGAAGATAGCACGAAGAATTTGGAAATTCCTTGTAGCTGCAATGGCAGCTTAAAGGTATCTTTTTGAAGTTGGATTTTTACGGGCTCTTTCAACTAGCTGCTAAATGTTGATCTTGGTGTTGCTTGTGCATGTAATAAATGTATATTTATAATGTCATCTTCTTCTTTATTAAGCCTCAAAGGAGCTGTTATTCAAGTTAGTCTTCTCAAGAAATTGAGATTCTTGTGATTCTGACATTTATAGTCCTCTCTTCATTCTCGTCTTTCATCCTAGCAAAGTGCCACATTCACTAGTTTGATTTGTTTGTAAAAAGATGGTCTGGTTTACTGCCTTTAGCTACTAGAGAGCTGAAAATGTTTTTCCTTTGACAGTCTGTGATGTTGTTTTTCATACTTACATTAGTTCTTATCACTTCTCTATAATTAGCTTAGATTTCGAAGTCTTTTGATCATTGATGGTTATATGTTATCCCTTTATGCTGCAACTGCGTGACAAAAGATCTTTTATACATGTATGGACTTTATGTGATTCTACTTATTCTTTCTATTTTGTCTTTTGATTCCTGTCTGTGTCTTTGTTACAAAATCTCAGTATGCTCATAGGAAATGCATTCAGCGATGGTGCAATGAGAAGGGTGACATAATTTGTGAGATTTGCCATCAGGTACTTTATTCTACCAGCTAATACCTCTTTGTATTTTTCGTGATGATTCTTCATGACTTGCCTCTTTCCATCCCAAAAGCACTTACGGGCTCTTGAGCTTGAGAAGAGTAATGGAAGGAGGGGTAAAGAGATAGCATGGTTTTGCATGGTTCAGTTTAATGAATAAAAAAAAGTGATAGCTCACCATATGCAATATCTTATTTCATGTATTTTTGCCTTCAGAAATTTAAGTATTGGGACTTTAGAATCACATAACTTTATGTCTGTGAATACTTGCTAAATGAGTTGCTAGTGTTAGGCTGTGTTATTTTGTGAAAAAATATATGTTTGACTTTGGAAACTCGGGAACCTGCAGCCTTACCAACCTGGCTATACTGCTCCACCACCACCTGAAGATATTGCCATTGACATCAGGTTGGTTTAAATCATAATTATCGTCTTGATTCATTTTTTCCAGGTGTTCCTCTCAATCTATGGAACGTTCTGACAACTTCTGATTTTGGTTTTTATATTTCCAAGTATGTTGATTTCTGTATTTATCTACACTCTGAGACACACCCCCACCCCCGCCAACTTCCCAAAAAGAAAAAGAAATGAAAAGAGAGGAAATAGACCACGTAATGGACTATCTTACTGTTTTTTGTCTTCAGAGCTTTCCCTTTGGATTGATTATGCGTATATTCTCTTAGAGTTGCTCTCCTTATTTAGAGGCCTCTAAGAAAAAAATTTCTCCTGGAACTTCTTATTTGTAAGTGAAGCTGTATTTCTTCATGAACGGGACAATAGGTCAATGTATTGTGCAATTCAAGGAGTCATTCATAAGCTCAAATGGATGAACTCAAATGTACTTCATCCATTTCAGCCAAAAAATTAATGGTACACTGTATACTTAATAAGGAAGAGTCAACTCCTTATCAATGTTGTGTGACCATGAACTGTGCATTACCAAATGTATTCAATAGCAATTTGATGATTCCATTTCCCGGTTCATATTGTTGATCTCTGATATTGAGTACTGCTTCAAATTGTATATGTTTGTAGCTGGAGTGAAAATTTAGCATAACTGACATGAAGATTATTTTCTTGGCCCAACAAGAAGAGTCGACAATCTGAGTTGGCCATAAAGACCTGTTTCCTCTTTTGGATGTACTGAAAACATGTTAAACTTGTACTATATTTTTGGGCAGGTCAGCTTTCCAGTGTATATTGGCCCTTGTTACTAAGATTTTGTTTGATCATCTGATGTAACACTTTTCGTTGGTGCGAGTTAGCTGTTACCGTCTTCATTGAGTGCAATCTGACACAATCAGATTGTCTCCTCACAATGCTAATCGTCAAACTTTTCTTTTCTGCCTTCTGTCATTGATGGATTTTTCCACCTGGTATTGCCTTGCAGCGGTGGCTGGACAGTGGCTGGTGCTCAGCTTGACTTACATGATCCCCGGCTGCTTGCAATGGCAGCTGCAGAGCGCCAACTCTTGGATGCTGACTATGACGACTACGCTGATTCAAGTGCCAGTGGTGCTGCATTTTGTCGTTCTGCTGCTTTGATTGTAAGAACTGCTGTTCCTATACGTTATTAAAATCGTTAACATGGGGTTTGCATTATTAGTTTTCTTGTGGAAGATAATGCACATCAGCAGATTCAAAATTCTCTCTCTCTCTCTCTCTCTCTCTCTCTCTCTCTCTCTCTCTCTCTCTCTTTTTGGGGGTGGGGGGTGTTAGCGTGTTTTAACCTTGCCCGTGTGATACATGAATTTTCATCTTTTAGTAGCGACCTAATGGTCACTTGAGAAGAAACTTGAGAGTTCATTGGAAGAGAGCGGTGATACAATTTTATTGGGCAAAATTTTCTTTGATTTCAGACCCTCTCCCTTCTTGAAAATGAGGAAATATCTCCCTTTCATGGGAGGCCAATTTAAGTGCTCAATAATGGAAAATAATGTTATCTGTGCTCTTGCATCACCCAGGGGAAAAAATAGAAAAACTAGGAGTAGGGAAGAATCTTTCGGATGTGTTGGTACTAAATTTTGCTTTCAATATTTTCTTTTATCTTTTCCCATGCAATCTATCTATATTATATTTGTGGGTATCTAGGTTTCGAGATTAACTAAGAATATCTCACTCTGTTCCCCTGCAGTTAATGGCCCTTCTTTTATTGAGGCATGCTGTGACCATCGGAAATGATGATGGGGATGACGATGATGTTTCCACCTTTTTCTCTGTAAGTGGATCATACACTGAAATAATCTTTCTATTTGTTGCTTATAATGATGAGCCTATGATACATCAGATTGTGTGGGATTACTGATCTGAGGTTGATCCTTTGGTACAGCTTTTTTTGCTCCGTGCTGCTGGTTTTCTTCTACCTTGCTACATCATGGCTTGGGCTATCAGTATAATGCAGCGTCGAAGGCAAAGACAGGTTAGAACCTTAGATAATTCTTTCGTTTTTCATTTTCTAAAAATGGCTATTAACATGCCAGTCTTCATTCTTGCTAATCCAGATAATTATTTATTTAGTTGTTGTAATGGTTGACTAATGCTGTACCCGTGCACGTGTATTAGTAATTTTGATAACCGAGAAATCACCAAGGATTAGTGGTGTGCACATGTATTAATACATTTTGGCTGAATTACTTGGATCCTTGCTCTAGTTTATGGGAAATCAGTGGATCTTTTTATTTGTTCGTGAGCACTTTCAAATTTAGTCCTAAAAATGGTTTAAATTCATAGCGAGCTTGACCTTTGATAGTCTAATCTGGGCCAAAGTTTAGGGATTGAAGAAATAATAGCAAGAAAAGTCCCATGAGCTTCGTATAGCATTCAAAATATATTAGAACTTGGTACCTTTTAAGAGGACAATATTTTGAGACTGTCCGTAAAGGGAAGTGCGGCACAAGTATATTTGTGGCGAATTATATCACAAGTAGTTTATTAATAATTCTCTTTCTTTGCGTCTATTTTTATTTGTTCTGAAATTTCTTCTTCTATTGTTTCTTTAAAGCAGGAGGCAGCAGCACTATCGGCAGCAGAAGTTGCTTTCTTGGTGCAGGCAGGGCAACATAGGGGCTTGCATGTAACAATAGCACCAGCACCTGTACAGGCAGCAGAACCTTCAACAACGCCAGCAAACCCAACAACTCATGTTGCAACACCGACCGCCCAGGTGGTGGCAACTCCTCATCCAGAGCCAGTTTAAGTGGCTTTGCTCAGTTTGCTTGTTAAAACATAGTTGCGATGATGGCATTGTACTTTTAGTAAATTGCACAAAATGGGTTTGAGTAAAAGGATAGAGGAGCTCTTTTTCCTTTTTCGATTTATTAGCTGCATCTTTGCACAGCCAAATTTGGAGCGATGCAGAGGCTGGAACTTTCATTTGTTCAATATTTCATTAATGCTTGAACGTGTAAAAATATACTAGCAGCCAACTAGCTGCTTTCAGTGTGCAGATGCCATTTCTGCCACATCTTGTACATTGTTTTTATCTTATCATTTCATTTAACTGTTCTTTCCCCCTTATGATAGTACCCAGAATTTTCCTTTTACTTGCATTCTCTCATGTTTGCCCACTTTATTGGTATTTGGTATTACTGATTTGAGCTTTCAATATCTGCTGGCTAATTTCCTAGATATTGTGATGTATATCTCAGCTCTTTAGCTGATTTAGATATGCTAGGTTGCTGGGATGAGCTCCAAGTACAAATACCGAGAGTTAAACAGGTGGGAACCAGCTTAAGATGTTCTAAACGACGTCTTGGGATCGGCTATCTGCTTCTTACTGTATATATCTCTAAGGACAGTGGTCTTCCCATCCAGAATTGCACCAATACTAGTTTAATATTTGGATTTTGCAAAGATATGTTTATGTCATTTTGCTAGTATGATGTTTCTATACAACTTTTACCTTCTTAAAAATTTCAACTGAGTTTAACTGTGTGAATTTCACCCTTTTGTTGTGCTTTTTCTCAATCATCACATAGCACCTTTCTTTTTACGGACAAGTTAAAGTAAAATCTCATATTCCACATTCAGTCTGATTGAGCAGAATAAAAGAGGAGCATGCATGCATCCATAGATACTAGCTATCTTGAAGTGAAATTCAAACTCTGAGATATTCTTGTTTCCTAATTGTTTAAACGTTTAAATAAATTGTCACGTTTATTCACAACTGCTGCTCTTGAATTTAGATCAAACTCATGAATTTGTTCTCCTGTTTTTCGTAACTTGGATTTCACAACTGGTTTGAAGTATTATTCAGTAATTGATAAGAGTTACTAAAAAAAGTTTTTCAGGGGACTCAGACAACGCATCCCAAGGGACAAGAATATGAAGAACAAATTCTGAAACTGCGAATAATAAAAAGGAAAAGGGAAAGTGAAGGAAAGAAGAGATGGTCCACATGAGAAAGCAAGAAGAACAAATAAAGAGTAATGTGCTTGACAAGGCCAAGAATGGGTAAAAGAAAGAGGAGTCCAAGAATTTTGAATGGAGGGATATTGCACAAACTAAATTAAAGATAAGAGCAAACAAAAGAAAAGCATAAAGGAAAACTCATTAAGCACAAGAAACCAAGACTGCCATTTTTGTTTTCTAAACTAAAGAGATCGGAATTCTACAATCTAAAGTATAATTGGCATAAAGCAAGTCCTTGGATTTTATAATTTTTAAGAGGCTTCTATTCTTCACATTGCCCGACATTCTCTGCTTTATCTGGCTTTCTTGCAACTGTTGCTATCGCAGCTTTGAACCATTTTTTAAATCTAATAGAGTAGAAATTAACTTAAAGATGAAATACCAAACCTTCTTTTAATTATGGAATTTCCTCCTTAAGCCTGATTTTATGTTTTTCATTACCTAATAGATGAGTATAGTTGCCCAAAAATGAATAAAGTTAAGTGATCATACGTAAGTTCCAGAATGGTGGAAGACAAAAGAAATAGAGAATTTCCAAATATATTAGGCTTTGTCAAATTGTTAGTAGAACTGTAAAATAAAAATGCTTAGAGGTTCAAGAACAGGTGATCATAATCAGATGACTTGGCATGATGAGTTGGAATTAAGTTCAAAAGACTGGTCTGGTCATTGTTTGGTCCAAAAGGGCAAAGCATGAAAGGGATGTAGGGAACAAATTTATAGATTCTTGGCTTCCCAAGAATGATGTTCCAACTTCACTTTTATTCAAACCTGTCAGTGTCTTCTAAAACAGCCTTATATTGCTTGCAGCATAGCAGGCTTATGATTGAAGTGAATCTTAAACTTCCCTAGATGTTATGTCTTGGGACCCCCCCCCCCCCCCCCCCAGCTTTATGTACCTTTAGTCTTGCAAATCCCATAAAAGATGAAACAGAAGTTTATATGAACAGGCACTTGGTGGAGGATATACAGAGTGTACCCACAGACAAATCTCTTATTTTCTCATCATAGCCTCAGCCAATAAAACACTTTATTATACCTTCTGTTGGCCCAAGTGCAGAAAAATGCTGTGTCCTTCCCTAAGGGTGATTGTCATAATTCTTTGTATTGGATTCTTGTCAATTCAACCAGAGAAAGCTTCTGCCTTGAGAAGTATAGATCTTGCTCTTAGATGGGGAGAAAGCAAGTTATTTTCTCTGAGAAGTTCTCGGATTCTAAAGGCTGCTGTCGTGCAGGACCTGAATACACAGCTGAATATAGCGCCAACACCTTCGGTGACCTTTGATCCAAATCAATCAAACAAAAGAAGAGTGAGAAGAGGATCAGACCCCATCCATAACAAGTGTTGACAGTGTTGAATTGTGTAACTATCTCATCTAAAAGCTTAAGCTATTAGAGAGAGCATACTTTCTATTTGTTTAATTATGTCTTCAATGGACAATGTGTTCAAAGCAAGTGTGCACGGATGACAACTTCAAGATTCATAAGACAGCAAAACTGGCTGCCTTCTTTTGTCATTTTTCTAAGAGAAACTTCAGGGTGGCGGGCAGTTCTGCATCCTCAGATGTTTGCTTTAGGTTCGTTACACCACTCACTAGCATTTGTTTGTGTAGCAGTATTTATTGAAAGCAGCAGTTTCATGCGTTATGTAAAGAACCACAGAAAAAGACATTAGGATTTTAATGCTCATGCTCATATACAACAGAATGTTATATATTTTCTGACCATATAGATAGCATGTTTTCTTTAAGCATCAGTTTTTCTTGCATGTACAATGGAACAGAATTCTCTCTGGATCTTGCTGTTACCTGCAATTAGCCAATTCCTTGCCTCTACTGCACGTCTACTTATTGTCAAGATTTCATGCGTTCCAGTTTTTGTTTACTAGACATGCTAGACAGAGGATCATCCATTTATTTTAGTTATACAATTCCACTTATGTCAGCAGTAAATCCTGGTGGTTAGAAAGAAGAGTAGTCATCTGGAAGGAGAGTAGAACAAAACATGTAGTAACTCAAAAAGAATATGTTGTTTTAAAAATTGGCACCAAAGAAAGATAAAAATATTCTCATACCACAAAGTAGAAAATCGAGCCCGTCCTAGACTACCGGATGATCTTCTGAAATTTCACATAAATAATCATGATGTCTGCTCTTTGAGGAAAAGCTGCGACCTACGGTATCTGTTCTTACGGTGATCCTTCAGCTTTATCAATGACACCTTTCTTGAAACAGCCTGCCAAATCATATCCACTGCATCATCATTTCGGGATGGATATTGATATTCAAAATGTTTGCTGACAACCTTTATCCTTTCCCACATTTTGGTCCACTGATCTTCCTTCATTCCTCTAAGAAGGTTCAGAAGATACCCCTTCCTTACAGCATCAGATGAATGGACAAACACACAGAACTCTGAGTAATCGAGAACATCTTCAAATGGTAGCTCAATCTCATCACTAATTATTACTGGGACACAGTGCCTGACAATGGCATCAAAGAGACGATTTGAAGAGGGAGTGTCTCCAGCAATATTCAGGCAGAATTTGGACGAGGCCATTCCTTTTCCAGCTTCCTCGACACCATTTCCTTTGATGCTCCCAAATGTGAAGTGAACATCTTTTTCATCTCTGAGAAGGTAGTATAACTGTTGACGAATCTCTCCACCCTGAAATTAGATAAGCAAGAAAAGCGATCAATCACTTCAAGTTCACTGCACAACAATCAACACTCTCTTTCAAGCTTCAAATGACATAAACAGGAAAACTTATGTTATGTTACTGCCCTAAATGTCATTAACATTTCACAATCCACATAAGGGGCCATCAATATCATACTAACCATCCTACTCTTCGTTAGCCTCCAAGTTCCAAGTGTCATTACCACGAAATACATGGTGCCTCACAAACTAATGCATCCTTTCTTATAATTAGATTGCGCAGGCTTTCTTATAACAAGATTAAGGCATTACTTTTAAGTCATGGAAATTAGCAATATCATTAATAAAATAGTTAACTCATCAGTTGCAGGTAAAAGCACATGTGGAACTTACATCTTTTCTATAAATTGCCCCTTGAAAGTAAACTAATGTATTCCGTTGTCTGAAAGAGGATGAGTTACCAGCTCCTAATGTCTGGACCATATGTTTGTAAGGAGCAATCACATCCTTTTCAATGTTTGCTATTTCAGCTCTATACCTTCCAAAATCTGCAAGTACAAACATAGCGGAACCAAGCTTCTCTCTTGAAAGCACCATGCTATTGGGGTGGTGAGCTATGATCAGGTGATCCTTACCACCCCTTTGTTTCCACTCGTCTCTACTTTTTAAAAATTCCACCACTTCATCCTGCAGCACTGCATTGAGACTGACATTTCCTTTCCCCTGAGCCTTAGAATGCCTATTGTAACTCAAAGACGAGAAAAAGGGAACAAAAATTACATCCGCTTCACTTGACTTCAGCACCCTCACAGCAGTGCATGGTCTATTAATATTCGGGGTGTTTGACGATAGTAGATCAAGGGTAAGCCAATATTCAATGCTATGCTGTAAATTTAGGCCACCAGGGTACGGGGGTATTTGGCTCAGGTTAGCAACACTAGGCCATATTTCATCCCTACTTCCTTTCCAACCTAATAGCCCAAAGTGAAATTCAAGAGGTAAATCATACATATACACTTTAAGAAGAGCTTGTTCTTTGCCACAAGATTTCAGTATTTGCTCATGTGAAGTTTCAGGAGGCAAGAAAGGAACTTTATTGGATTCTCCACTTATGACACTTGAGGTCAAGTAAACTGAAGTATTGTTAACAAGAAGTAAACTAAAAACCGATTTTGGTGTGAATGAGTTGCCAGCAAATTGGAGAAAGGACAATGAAGAAACTATTAAAAGGAAAACTGAAATGGCTATTAGACAGGACAGAAACCTTGAAGGCAGCAAGTTCTTTTCAAGAATAAGAGACATTACTGAAATATCAAATCTAAAGAAGTTTTAATTATTTATTCACAAAACTAGACTAATCCTTTTCAAGAATTTTTAACTACTTCCATAAAGCTTATTTCATCTACAGCAAACTGCTGAGAAAACAAATACTCCATTTACCTGCAAGTATCCAACAAATGTGTCAGCCGAAGAAACAAATGTAGGAAATTGAATTCCGGACACTCATGTAGGTCAGCCCAATCCATATTAAAATAATTAGAGTATGTAATTTGCTATATATTTACTAATTACTATATATAGATAAAGACAAATGAAAAGTCACAACTGGAAGAGTCCTAAACAATTGAGTAACTTGATTATTTCAAAAGAAACATTCTTTGTTTTGCAGAAAGAACAGAACGTCTGCTTCCTCCAAAAAACACATAAAGTTTTTCCTTTCTTCTTCTCTCAAAAAATCCTGGAAAGTTCCTATGAAGTTTTGGTGAAGAATCTTCTACAAAACGTGCGAAACAAACTTATGTAACAGGTATATCATAGCATGTGAATGTGAATTTATAATGTAGTTTGTGTGTAACCATATGTGATTACCCTATCGACTATTGACCGAACAGTGTTCTTGAATTGTGTATTTTTCTTTACAATTTTTAGAAATTACATCAAAATAAACAGAAAAGAGACTGGAGAATTCAAAATTCTCTTAGTGGGTTCAGCAAGATTTATTAATTTTCAGGATGGTGAAAAAAATGAAAAAAGAAAAAACACTTGGCTAAAGTAGAGGAGATGTGTACCTGATAAAGCTCTCTTAGTGTTTGTTAATACACATGGTGGACTAACCACTTCTAAGTTGAAAGGTACAATTCTAAGTTATGTCGGGTACAAGTACATTATGCTATAATTAGACTTTCGATGAAACATTACGTCATAATAATGGAGTAGTACAAATTTTATGGGCTGGACTAGTAGTTTATTAGAGTATTTCCGAAGTTTCTTTAATTGCTATTTATTACTATTATTAAAACAAAGTAATCTTTGAAAATCTAAAATTTCCTATAATTGATTAGATTTTTCGGAGGTGGGTCATATTAAACGGTGTATACTACTCGTACTAGTATATAATGGTAGATTCAACTAAAGTCACCAAATCGAGACAAACGAAGAAGAGTATTACTACTATAGCAATAGAACAAATGACTCGGTGGCTCATGAAAATACTCATTTAGTTAACTTGAAACTCGTGAGTCGTGATGTCACCGTTCAGATTGTAATATTTATCAAGTGAGCGTTGTCCATATAAGGTCCTTTTTTTTTTTTTTAGAAGTAAAAATAAAAAATGAGAACTTACTTGTAATCTTTTTGTAGTAGTGCAACGACAGAATTCTGCATTTCTGTGTGAGTTAAATGTACAATGTACGTGTATTTATATAAAATATATTTAAAAATGATTAAATGTACGGGTGTATACTCATCGTATGTCTGTTGTATGCCCATGTAGGGCATACAAATTATATACACTCACATACACCAAATGTATAAAATCCACACATTTGTATGTTCATTGTATACATAGTGTACGTTGGATGTATTGAATATCTATACAATGGAGATACATCATGCTTACAAAGTATATACAAATAACATACAAGAATATAAACAAAAAAATGAAAAAAAAAAAAATTCGGACGACTGCCTGTGATCGATGACCGGCTTCGCCGGAAGTGAAGTTATGGGGGAGACTAGGAGGTTGGCAAAGATTGTAGGAGGAAGTTCTAGGGTTTCTCTCGCCTTTTCAAATGTATTTGGTATGTTCTTGAAAAAAATATTTATATTTTGAATATGGTGTAATTTTGATATTTTTGTACAAATTGAAATATTAGTTTGTATAGTTATAAGAAGCACAACAAAGTAGTAGGCTTTTCTACCGGGGCACCAAGTAAAGTTGGACTAAACTTGGGCGAAGCACAAAATAGGCACTTTTGTGCGTGCTCTTACAAATTTAGGCACTTATGGGTGTACCATTGCAGAGGCTGACCACTTACCTATCTTCAGATTATTGGAATTGAAGTTAATTCCAAGTTAAGCTAACTTTAGTTCTCTTTGATCCGAAGTTAAATCTGTCATTTTTCTATTATTTGTTCAACTTTTAACTAAAATGTTTAAGTTCGATGTTGAGCCATTTGCCAGCATTTGACTATCAGATCGGAAAAAACATTAACCATAGGTATTGGTCTGAAAATGGGTGACTATACTTGCAAATAATTTTAAAATGTGACTAGAAAATAAATCACATAAGTAAAACTGACTGCTTAATTGAATCTTGATTTTTCTATGATATTTTACATGGGATTTCCACATAAATAGCCCACAATATTTCATATTAACAAGTCATTTAGCACTAACATAATATAACCACAATATTTATATTTAAAACTTAATTTATAATTAAAATATCAAATATAATAGATTGATATTTTGTATATATACCTTCTATACACATATATATTTGTCCCATATTTTTTAAATATTTATATCATCAAATTATATTTAATAAATATGCTAGGAAAAGAAAGAAAGGACAAAATATGGTTACAAAAAGTGAATAAGGGTTGGGAATGATTATGTGGGATAAAAATCCCATTTTACATTGCCGAAACCGTGGATAAGCTGTTTAAAAAAAAAAAATCTATTTATGTATTACATTCCACGTATATTCAATATAATAATCTATAATAAATGTATAATCTACTTATGGTAATTTGACTTATGTTTTTCCAATATAGAAGGAAAATCCTTTGATGGAGCTCTAGTAATGGGCAGGATATTTAAGCCTTACTGATCTCTGATGAAGACAAAATCTGGAAAACAGACCAAAAATTGGTTGAGCATAGAGAAGATTGGTCAAATATAACATTAGTAGACCAAAAATTGGCCAAACAGCTCTCATATCGGGCAGCACAAAAGTATTCGGCCCAAAGGAGCGAAACAGTAAAAAGTACAGTTTCAACAGAAATGTAAAGTCACAGTAGTACTACCTATGACCTCTTTGATTAGACAAAACAACAATAGGATCAAGAAAGATCGATAAACAACAATATCAATGTAACTTAGTGGACAAATTAATTAGAGGATTAATGAAATTTAAGGGCACTTGGGTCCTCCTTCCTTGGTCTTCCAGTTGTTGTAGCAGGGGCACACACCCTTGTTGCCGTAGAAACCAGGGGGAACACAGAGACATTTCTTGCAGCACTTTTGGCAGAATAACATGCATGCGTTGTGGTACTGTGTATGACTACATCTTCTTATACATTGTGGCAGGCACTCTGTTAAACACCAATTAGTACACAAATAAGACGTATGTACAAAATGATGATTAATTAGTCATGTACACATATGTTATTTTTGGTTTATATACATGTGAAATAATACATGCACTGTCAGATTATTTAACTTCTTATTGCAAATTGTCTATCTTATTCTTCGCGTTGCTAATTTCATTTATACGAACAATTAAAGTTAAAACTTTCTTTATTTAATTAGTATAGCATGTTTAACTAGTCAAATAAGGTCAGAACAAAGGCCGGTGGTTCTTGAAATTGATTAACTTTGACATTTTTGCTTTTGTCCTAGGAAACTGAGCTACATTCTAGGAAACTGAGCTACATTAGCAGAAATCCACAGTTTACGATGAACAAGAACATGCTGCTAGTCACTAACCTGTTGTTAAGCATCTGGTTAATTAACATTAGGAGTAGCTGAATTTTTTATTCGGAGATAAAAAGGTGACAAATTTTTGTCGCAAACAAAGATTTGAGACATGGTTCAGCTCAATATTTTAATGATCTTGAGCTATATTTTAGATTTTGTCGAATAATATTCTGAAATAATGTGGGTTCTGTAAAGAGTGTAAATGTAATGAGATCAGAGAAAAGAACTTACGTGTTGGCTTCAAGCTCCCTGGACCATATCTTGCCTGAAATCACAAGCAAATTTGTTAAAATAAAGAAACAGAATTTCTACAGAAAATGCAAAACAAACCAAAAAAAAAAAAATGGAAATAGCAACTTACAGCATCAAGGTGGTACTGTCCATCTGCAGCCAGAGCAGTAGTTGCAACTATGGAGATTGCAATGAGGGCCAAAAGGAAAAATGAAGCAAGCTTTGCCATAGCTGTTTTCCTAGTGACAAAAATAAGAGTACAGAGAGAGGCCTATTTGTGAGTGTTATATTTAGAAGTGAATGAGGGTGCTTGATGCTAAGTGCTGAGGAACTTGGCCTATAAATAGACCCCTTTAAGGTTGATGGATCAATAATTTATTGTAAATAATCTAAAGAGTTGATCTGAGTTTGTGGCCATCTTCCTATTATGCCCTCAACATGACATTGTTCCCTTTATGTGTTATAGTCTGGTTTGTTATTTTCTTTAATTGTTTAAGCATTGGGTTTCTGTCCCTTCTTGTGGGTCATCCCTAGTAACTGTCCTTGATTCACCAATTTATGCATTGGCACTAGTGAAATTATGTCCCTCCAACAACTAGATCTGTTAAAAGGAAGTTTGATTCCAATGAAATTGTGAGGATTCAATGCTATTTAGTTCGTTTAATCACACCTCTGATTGTTTCAAATTGAGTTTGTTCACTAAAGATTTAAAATTGAGAAAGACCACTTATGTTATTTGCCTCGTCTAATATTTGAACTTTGACTTTGGATGATTTCACCCTGACTTCATTGACTACTAATGCATAATTTAGGTGCTTGATTACGATAACGAAAGTGCATGCAGTTTCTTTATGTTGATATAAATAGTTAAATATGGTTGGAAAAAAATCCTAGTCAAACCAACTGGAAGATATTTACTGCAACCAAAAAGGATCATTAGAAGGTACAAAATTTTTATGTAGTAATTTAAGTTCTGTTTTGTTTGTAGATACAGAATTTTTATTACTAGATAAAGTGTAGACAATACATATATCAGGGGCAGGGGTGTTTAAAGAATAATCAAAGTTCGAAACCGCCGGTGCATAAAAAATAAAGCAGAATAAGGTGGTAGTTACAGAGGTCTAGGGAACAGTCCCAACACTTGCAAGAGAGATCAGGGAATGGATGAGCTTTCTTGGCATAAAAAATTGAAAATGGATACAAGTGGGAAATAAAGAAATGAAACGTATATTCATTTTTACACCAACAGAGTACATGCTTGTGTGGTATATGAGCCTTAGGCCCTTAGCTTTTTGGATGGACAGACTGAAAGTCACATGGTCTTGAATCATAAAGGAAGAACTGTCAAGTGAGCTAATTTTGAGATAAAATAATAAAGGGGATATGCAAAAATCCGTCCAAATGTTTGATTGGGTAAAAATAGACGAATCAATGCGGTGCTAACAATGTGTTATAACACAATCCAAACTCAAAAGCTTTTATTCATTTGTTGTTTTATAATATGTTTCATTACTAATTCAAACTAGTAATAAAATATCAAAGAAATGGATTTTTTTTTTAAACTTCTATTTTTATAACATATATTTATTTAAGTTTTCTTGTTGATCAATTTAGTATGCAACGCAAACTAAACCTAATTTCTAAATTAGCTAACTTGAGACATGTTCAAAATGACCCCGACCGTGTTGGATGTTATACTTTCATGAGCTAAATTTGATACCCCTGAATTAAAGGAAGTGACCTTTTCAAGAAGATATGAATTCAGAAAGCTTGGATTTGATAGCAATTGGCCAAAAAGAAGCGATACGCAGAGAGCGAAATGTGAAAGAGGGAACTGATCAGTATCAAGTAGTAGAAAGAAAAGAAGATGAGGTCCATAATTGAATGTGAAAGTTTATAGAGAAAGGGAAGGGGGCATGTGCGAGCACTTGTGCAATCACATGACCAAAAGATGCCCCCATACACACATGAGGAAACATTATTTCCGCACTGTGCGCTGTAAATCAATTATTTCTACGTCCACATGCAGACAATGTTGATGATCCTTCTCCATTACCCTCTGTTTTCCTTTTGCCCCAGTTGCCCATTGCATTATATTTCCCCTCTCCCCCTTTTTAAGAAAAGCTCTCTTCATCACTCTTTTAAGCCCACTAGATGATATATGAGTACTACTATATTCACTAGTGACGGATCCTGAATTTTTATCAGACGGTATCAAAATCTTAACAAGTTAATAATATGAAATAAAATTAAGAAGATTCAACATATAGTCTATACAATAAGAAGATTCATATTAGTAGCTAATCGCAGTTGTTATAAACCAGTGCTTGTGCATAATTATTTTTATGCGTCTTGAAGTATAAATTTTTTTTAATGTTTCGTGTTAGTATATAGAAGTTAAATTCTTTTGTTCTATTTTAAAACTTATTTTATTTTATTTTGTATTCCCTTTAACTCTGAAATACAGTTGGAAATCCAAATCATCGGTAATATTGCAGTTTGAAGTTGTTTGATGAGCAGGTAAGGGGTCACGAGCTTAGTAAAGAAAAAGAAATCCTTTAGATAGGAATATTAGTAATGTTACAGCTTGTTTGGAATTGATTTGGGACAGGTGGAACTTCAGAAACGGACAGATCTAATCTCCAAAGATTAATTCATTTACAAAAGTGAGGTAGCCTAGGATATTATGGCAGGTAACACAGACACAAAGAACAACCTTTGATGCAATTATGCAGTAGACCAAATGAAAAAGCAGCAGCATTTATAAAGGAAATAAAATTTATGTAATGGTACTTGTGTTTTACTGTTGCAGTGTGGAGCTTAATTAAATTGATGCGCAGTCGAATACAAGTCTTTCTTTATGCATTAAGCAGGACTTATGTATGTGGCTAACTATTTCGCGATTAATTAACAACTCTCTGCTAGTAGTAAACAATAAGTATTACAATTAAAACCAAGATGATTTTTTTTCAAAAGGCAGCTGCTGCTGACCGTACAATAGTGACAACAAAACAGAAGCATGTGCTCTTAAACAGATTCACTGTTTACTGCAAATGGGTGAACATGGAGCAACCCAGGCCAATGAAATAAATCTAAATCCATGGCACACACTCTCCATCTATATGACATTAATGCTTTTAGTTTCAGTTGTACGGCAAACTAGAGGTCATCTTTAATTTTCAGAATTTTAATCAAGTGGTTAGTTTTTTTTGCTTTTTCTTCTTAATATATATACTTACAGCATATATAAGTATCAGTTAGATCTTAAAAAACACATAACTAGCGTTTGGACATAGATTTGGTTGGAACATACGGGAGCATACAATCGGGAGCATACTCCAAAGTTTTATAAACAAATGGAAGCATACTATCGTCAAAAGTTTATTTTGTTTGCAACATAACAATTTTATATATCAAATATGAGAGTTCAATCGGAAATGGCAGTATATTATGTGAGAGAGTTCAATTAACCTATTGACCTAACAATCGCCCCGCTCGAAAATCAACAACTTTGCTGATCTCAGTAGCCGCCACTTTTTTATCCAAGTCACCACTCCAAGCACCCCTTTGGGCCAGTTGGTTACGATTTGTTATTACTGCAACCAAATAAATCAGAAAAGACAACAAACAGAAGTATATTATCAGTTGTTATGGGACAATCCCGAGCCCACAATTTACTTGTGTCTCCTTAAGAAATCTAACCCCCTCACAGTTGCCCAAGGTTCACGGGTTAATTTCTCCCATGATGGAACGGGATAACAGTTCTACTGTAGCGGCCCTCACAGTTGCCCAAGGTTCACGGGTTAATTTCTCCCAGGATGGAACGGGATAACAGTTCTACTGTAGCGGCACTTCAAACAGTAGAACACTGCGAACTCAAAGAAAACGGAGCAAATCACACGAAAAAATATTAATTAATTAATATTTTTAGTTTTTGTTGGTCCAAAAAATTAAGTCAATCAATCGACCGAAATCCGAAGCCGAGACGAGCGACGACGGCGCGAGGCTTCCCTTCTTCTCAACCCTTTTAAGAGCTAAGAGAAGTGAATTTGTATTTAAACCCAACAAAAGTCTTTTCCTCTACCAATATAGGAGAATGTGCATTTCCTTACTAAAAGGAACCTTTTCACCTTCCCACCCATTTCCCATTCACACTCTATTTATTCCAAAATCCCAACAATTGTCATCTCACTTTTTTGGCTCATTGGTCGTGGTTGATATCCCCCTTGGACCACACCGCCACTTCTAGTGCCCTACCGCTTAGGCCATAACTAACACCCCTCTGGTCTTCTATTCTGTACCAGGTCAGAATCTCGAGTCATGGCCTCAAGCAGTTTCGATACCAATTATTAGAGACCAAACAGAAGAACCAACCCACAAAGTAAGTCTATTAGGTTGGATAGTTCATTTAGTCCATAAACCTATGAGTATTTAACTTTTTAATCAATGAGGACAACTGACACACAATGAACAAGTGTTTCCCATTCCTTCAAAACTTACGAACAATTTAATCAGATAAAAATATTATCAAGTTCTGACAATTGGTTAAAAATTCAAAAACTTGTGAGCGTTTAAACACTACATGCAAGTTTGTGGGTTCGTCAAAACATACTAGCAACTGTTGCTAGTTCGACAAAAGCTTGTGAGCAACTGGAATATTAGCAGATTTGGAAAAGTTTGTGATGAAGTGTTGCCCTGGCCCAGAAAATGTATGTGTTGATGTTATTTTTGCACAATTTCCCTAACGAGAATAAAACCTAAACAACAGCCATAAAAAGGGACATTGATGAGTTTTTTTTTCAGATGGGCAGTGGTCGCCGAATTTTGATGTGGAAATGATGCCACTAGCCATTAAGGTTGGTAGCAAAGGGGTTTATCCCGAGATTAATAATCCCAAAATTATTAATAGTTCCGAAATTGTTAATACCACCTCCTATATGGGATAATTAATTTCATATTTTTAGTATAAAAATTGTACTAATACTAACTAGTACTTCCTACCAAACATCGGATAATATAATTCCAAATTTAGTCTGGGATTACAATCCCTTATCCCTCCTACCAAACGATCCTAAGGGTCAATCTTTAAGTTTCTAGTCACAGTGTCCTGAAATGCAATTTTTCAGCTTAAAATTTCATGGCACTTTGTTCTGAATTAACTTTTAAAAACTTCCGAACAATATAAGTAAGGTTAATTTCAAAATAGCTTCTCAATATATGGCTATTGTGCATTTTTCCCATTTTTGATTGGATTAAGACCACAATTAGTTGGGTAAATTACAAAACCATGACACCATAACCACTGGTTTGCTTTATTGGCCCTGTTTAAAGTTAGTTTACAAGAATGACCTCCGTTAACTTTAATGAATAAACTTCAGACGGAAATATCCCTATAAAATCTTATAATGCCGCCCGCATTCTTGCTCTCTCTTTGCCGTAAGTGTTGCCTCTTAGGCAAAACTTGATTTTTACCATCTCTTTCATATACAACACTTGCCCTTTAAATCTCTTCCCACATTCTCCTAGATAATTTGAAGTGTTTCCTGGACAACACTTGTCCCTTCAATATTTTCCCACATTCTCGCAAGCAATACTTGCCCTTTGATATATCTCGAATAGACAGCAATTATCGATTCATAACTTCAAGTGATGCCCCCGAAATTATTTTGCTAAACCACTGTTAAGTAGGGATAAAAAGACATGATCAAGAATAAGAGGTACAAGTGGTGAATTTTTTTGCAATTAGTCGGCTTGGGAAAATCGCTGAGCGTATCCTCGTGCCAAGCCCACTTCTTTTGAAAAGGATCTCATGATCAACTTTAGAGACGTACTCAGTAACTACGGAAATCCTAATAGCAATAACATGACGATGAGTTTTCATATATTTTGATTGAGTGGCCCTGATAGTCGTCAGTGTTCGAGTTTTAGCTTAGAGAAAGTTAAATTTGCTAGGTCCAAGTTTTTTAGCTCAGAGAAAGTTAAGTCCTGACTCCAAGTGCTGATACCATATATCAAGAACTTTTTTAAGGAGGGGAGGGGAGGGGAGGGGGGTTGAGGAAACCACCCTCCCCAACTGGCACTTAAAAAGTTCTAGTTTTATAAATCTTCCATGAGTTTTTGAGAGCTATACACCTTAATTTATGGGGCCAAGGCGTCAAGCCCATATAAACCGTTGGAAATTGGATTTGGGTCATCCACGTGGGTCAACCCAAATCCATATCTAAATAATAAAATATATAATGAGTTTTATATTTGTTATATTAATAATTATTATGAAAAAGGGAAGAGACGCAACAATTAGAAAAAATTCTAACATTTATGTCTATTGAGAACACTATATGAACGTTTGTTTCAGTAAGAAAAAAAAATGCTTCCTCTTTTCCCTTGCAACCAAACACAAGAATCTCTTGTTCTCTTGTCATGGAAGAATCCTTAACACTCTGTTTGGATCATTGTTACCTATTGTATCATAATGTATTGTTTTGTATTGTATTGTATTGTATTATAAAAACAACGTTTGAATTGATTGTATTGTTTCCCGTTGTTTAGTAACATTGTTATTGTTTGTTTTAATTGTATTGTATTGTACTGTAACTAATAAATTTACTACTATACCCTTAGTTGTTCTAAATATTAGATTAAGCAACAAATTTTCTTTAATATAATTTGAGACAGTTTATATTTACTAGTTTATCACCAATTATACCTTGTAAATATATTCATGCAAATTATAATGAAAATAATAATAAAAAAAAAGTTAATAAGAGAGGCATGGAACGTACTGTATTTTGAGAAGAGGGGAGATGAAGTCAAAAAAACTACTTGGGTGTATTTAAATAAGAAAATAGTGTAGAGGGTAAAATAGACTTATAAGGTTATAATTAAGGACATGATGGGAAAGTGTAAAAGCGTAGCAATGCAAAACCACCAAATCGGTTGTAACAAAAAGTGGGCCTTTTCATTGTTAGGTAACAACGGAACTTAACAATACAATACAACGAAATTAAAGTAACAACCAAAACAAACGTTGTAATCATAATAACAATACAATACGATGATCCAAGCGAAGTGTAAAAGATCTCAATCTTCTAACAATATGTGATTGCATCCCTGACTAGTGAAACAAATACAGAAAACCCTGGACAAATTTTATGTTCTTGAATTGTGTGTAATCCTTCATAAACTAAAGAAGACAAAGCAAATGGTCGCGTGGCCACGCCGATTATGGGTGGGGCGTGATCAATATTGTGTGCGGGAGGCTTCCCTCAGCATGTCCAGAACCAACTCGGGTTAAGTGGACTTTTTGTGTGTAGAGGGGCCAATTACTTGAAATCATTCTACCTCTGATACGATGATAAAATTCCCAGCAATGCAGGCAAAGGTCATTCAAGTCTCACTGCCTCCATTAAATTAAAAGAGTATAAACTTTATATGTTTGGCCTTTTAAAAATGAATGTAACCTGCCCGTGAATGAGGGGTATGTTGAAAAGACAATTAAATGTATAAAATGTTTTCTCTTGAAAACAATAAGAAAGGAACAACACATAAACAAAGAATAGTATTACAGCTGATATTTTATATAGCAAAGGAAAATATATAACCCGTGGGTGCCTTGGGAGTAATTTCAAGTTAGTTAGGTCTATGTAAGGTCTTTGCTTATATCAGTGTACAGTCTCAGATATAGCTAGAGATACAGGGCTTGCACAAGCTCGGGAATGTTAAAAGTTTTTATAGCTGGTTAATTACTTAAATGTTTGATTTACTGGTGAGGGTTCGATTCCCACCTTGCATTGTAATTTCTCGATTTGTTTCCCATCTCCTTCCATCCTATATACAATTGAAATGTTAAAAAAGAGGTTGCACAAGCTGTTTGCTAAAACACTTCCATTGGTACGACGACTCAACAGGTCAACCACAATATTCTACAACACTATACACTATCTTTGACTTGATTTGTATAATTCAGTTTATTTAATTTATGATATAAAGTATGGATAGTCCAAAGGGGATAGTGAAAGTTATAGAAATTTAATTAGCCTATGCATGACGGATTACCTAATCCCTATGCCTTGACTGCAATTCAACAATATTCCTCTCAATCTCCTCTCTCTTTTCCCTCCACACAACTTGTTTGCATTGTGGCGAAATTATTGTTCTTGTCTTTGTTCTTGTAATTATTATTTAAGCTTCATACTAGGGCTTCTGTTTTTACTACGTATGATTTTGCATTAATGGTTAGTTGACGTTACTCATAATAATAAGAACAATAACATGACATTTCCAGTGTCACACCAATATTGTTTTCAGTTCAATTTTGAATTACGTACTGCTCTAATACTACTGGAGTAGTAAGTAATTTTTAATTTTGTAAGAAAGATCACTTAATAAAGATGCAGATTCTTTATGTGTATTTTGCACTATCGATCATTCAAAGTTCAAGGGAACAACTGTTTAAACGAAGTACGTTGACATTGAAACTTAACAGACAGAAGTGGTTTTCATCTCATCACGTAGTGTTTATTTACATAAACTAACAAAACATCCAAACAAGTGGCCTGATATCCACATAACTTTGCGTCATATCAAATAACTGTTTCGTCTTTAACTTTACTTTTTCTTTCTAACTTAAGGAGAAAAAGGAAAAGACAGCTCTTTCAATATTATTAGCAACATACAGTAAAAGTCGAGTTATGGATTTCTCTGTGTTGGTAGAGTAGACTTTTAAAATATCAAATCCTATCAGAGACATGACTCGGAAAATTGATGTTAAATTTTAAATAAGTATCTTGGACGTTAAAACTTTTCGAGAGATGAAGAGGAAGCATCAGTTTATCAGTAGGGAAAGTAAGATCATGCAATTTTCTCAAGGGTTGAGATAGATATACCTAATCCTATGCATTAATTAACATAGTCAACAAAGTTCACTAATGGTGTTTTATGTGTGTGTGCACATGTGTATATAGTACAGTGTGTGTTTCAGAATATACTTCACAATTTTTTGAGGAAGAATGATCAATTCCAACCCCCCCCCCCCCCCCCTTCCTCCAATATATTGTCCATGACTCCATGCAACGTCTCTTGTAACACTACAATAGGATTGCACATACAACCGTAATTTGGGCACTATATTCAGAGTTATGTGTCTAAAGAGGGAGCTAGATAATACGTTAAGATCGTCATTATTACTTATTGCCAAGATAACTGGAAAAAAACTTAAAACCCATTGTCGTTACTTTGCAACATGCAGTCATTCCCACCTACTCACTTTTTCTTGAGTGATTCCATACCATTCTTTTGTGCAGTGCCACAGTTTCTTGTCCATGACCAGAATTTAAAAGTTAGACAAGACACCAAAAAAGGAAAAGAAAAACGTTTTCTTTTAAAGAAAGAAAGGAAAACGATTTAGTGGCAAGCGAAGTCTTGAAGATTTTAGAAGATTTCAGTGTTGGAAAAGTTCAAATGACTTAAATCTACAAAGTTCTCCCCTTCTCTCTTACTACTCCTCCTAACTCGCTTTTCTTTGTGCAAAAGATGGTATTGTTGTTAACTACTCCATATGCATCATAACAAAATACAGTTTAGTTTGGACTTCTTATTATTGACCATGCAAAATGAAATAGTCCCCTTCTAAATATAGTACTAGCTATTCGAAATTTGTCTAACAGATAGTCTTAATTTGCCTGTCCTTACAACTCCTCCTCCTAGTTGTCAGAGTTCAAATCGATCAGTACAGTGCACACGTGATAATTGCCTTGACAGCAATGTCTCCTTTGATTTTTACTCATTATTTTGTCAATAATTGTTTAAATAAATCCAATTTTTTGGGGTCATAATGTTAATAAAGAAAATAAGGATCCGATATCGGCCACCATGATTTTATGTAGAATCACTTTACAGATTCTTTCATTAGCTTTTGCTTTCTCATATTCTGATACGTTTAATTTAAAAACATGTGAGGATCACTTGAGCGACATTATATTATTTGCACTTAGACTTTAGTCAGTCAGCTTTAATTAATTAGAAGGAAGACTGCATTATGGCAATAGAAAACATGAGTAGATATGTGGGCCTACAAGAGTTGATATTTAAAAAAAAAACGATCACTTCTTGCAAAGCTGATGATGCAACTTGATAAAAAATTGTGTTCCTCCCATTGTCTGCCAAAGAGATTAATGGAGCAATAGAATATGAACTATATTAAAGATTGGAATTTTCTTTAACTTATCTGTCTTTTGGTTCCTTGAAGTACCAAAAGCTCCAAAACACTCAACCCTATTATAATGCCTGGCTGAACTGGAAACTATCTGTTGCAGCTTGATAAAGGGGACACATTATCTGTCTTGCACACCATGGTAGTGATAGAGATGAAGCTTCGGCACCATACATTATCACTAGTTATTTATCAGCTATTCATTAGATTTCAGCAGCATATTAAGTTAATTATAGAGCTATTTTCTTGAATTGCCCAGGCTTTCCTTTTCCCTAAATAAATAGTAAGACTTCAATTAAGTCGTCTTTGCCCCAAATGTATATGCAAAAGGTCTTAGTGAGTTTGTGCAGTTAGGCCTCCTTTGGACAATATTATGATTGAAAACTCAAGCATTTGTAGTTAAAGTTACCAAAACATTTGAAACCTGAAATTGTGATTAAGTTATAGGTTTGTGATTGAGATTGAGATTATTTCAAGTCAAATTTCATTACTTTGCAAATAATATGTATGTTCAAACCATACTTAATTTGTTCCCCTATACTCTTATACAATATGATTTCGGACTTAATTGTTGGGATATGATCGGGATAAGGGAAGCAGTTTGTTCATTTTTTCTAAGCTGCCCTTCAGTTAAATTAGTTATAATTTGATCATTAGCAGAGAAAAGAAAAGGAAAACAAGAAAAGAATATCAAACAATTAAAAATAAAATCTTCTGATCATGATGATATATTTTATATCTTGTTTTGAGTTACAAGAAAGATTCTTTTATCTGGATGAGTTCATCAAATTTGTACAACAATTATACACATGAATTCAAGCACAAACCACAAAGAAATAACTATAATAGACTCTGATAACATAAAACTCACCTTTAATTTCCTTTTTATATAATCTTGGATTAAACACACTAAGGACATTCAGATACAACCTCACCACCATCAACTTCTCTCCTGTGAAAATTCCGGTGACAGCCACAAGCAGCGCAAGTAAGGGCGGCGCTGGTCCCATCTTCTCCACTTGCCATGAATTCCCGGCAACCATCGACGGCGTAGCCACCGATATTCGCCGCATGATTCTTTTGGCATTCAACATATCTTATGTTCCTAGTGGAAGAACCACTAGTGTTCCTTCTTGATACATCTTTTCTCACCACCACTTGCCTTTTTTTCATCATTCTTGAAAACCCCTCTTTGAACTTTGACTTATAAAAGGAAAGTCTGATTTTTGGATCACACTCGGGGGTTCTTTACTTGAAAGAAGGATAATATATGAAAATAAAGTCTTGGTCTTCTGAATTTAAACCTAACCCTAGCATGTTATTATATAGTACTAGCAGCCTTGCTAGTTTCAACTTTTGAAAGAAAAAAATAAATTGGAGGAAAAATGGAAAATTATATATTGAGGGGAGGGGTGGGGTTGCAATTAGGAGTGTACTGGTGCTGGGATATACTTATTCTTTTTTCCTCCATAAGTATGCTGGGATAATCAGTAGTCTATTTCTATCATTGTTATTGTACTCTTTTGGTCCAAAATTAGGCAAGATTCTCTGATTGCATTTACTGTACAGTGTACTAGACAAATTTCACCTCACCAGTTCAAAAGTGCCGCATCTCGTAAGTTTGACTTATTTTTTCTACCTTCTCCTTTCTATTTTCAAGTCCTTTATTGTACACTTTAGGTTGGGGATGGGAAGGAGAAAGCGTTTGGGGGTTTCAAAATTTAATATGTAAGTAGTATAATATATTTGATTTATATACACTATATATAATTCTCCCTCGAAAAGTGAGCTGACTACGTTGTATATAATCGAGAACTCGACCCAACCAATAACTTTTGTCTCAAATCAAACATCTACTAAATATGCACAAATATTAAATTTTAAACCTGATAAATATATGTTAACAAGTTTAGAAGTATTTCAATTCATAAAATTTAAATCATGGATCCTCCCCTAATGATACCACCCTTGAGAGGAGCAAATAGGAGTGCCATTATAAAGGTTTACATCTTTTGTGTTTCGTGAAAAAAATGCTCCCAACTCTTTTTCACGAAACCTTGGAATAAGGGTTTGAAATGATCGCTCAACTGCCTTAGTAGCATAGTATATTGAAAAGAAAGATGGTGAGTTTTGTGTTAATTAGTTCGTCCTTAAGCTGATGTGAACACCGTGCTTTACTGGCAGAGAAAAAAAGTGATTGATTTAGCTCTAAATGGGTGCTAATTCCACAATCTGTGGGTCCTTAATGACATTTAAAAGTAAGGTTACTATGGCCCTTAGTACTGTGTCAACAACTCTTCTCTAATTTACTGGTAGCCTCCATATATAATGGCGAATTCCTTCTACCTAAACATATAGCAGGAACTTATATTCTACGTACTACTTGTTCGACCCATTAGCTAGGAAACAAAATATTTCGAAATGGACATATATAAATTGTTTTGCTTTGCATAATTAAGCATGCATCGGATGCTACTAGGTTGTATTAATATTCATAGAAGCGTGATTTGTTTTAAGCTTTCTCAACTTAGGAGACTAGTTGTAAGTTGTAACACGTCTTCACTTAATCACTTTCATAAACGTTTGAGCTAAAATTCCACATGATTTTCAAATTGTACTAGTGAGGCACGTTAGAGATGAATATGATAAGTGTAACTACTAACACTAAATTTGACTCGTATTTATGGGTGGTAAAAGTCAAATAAGGTTTTGCTCTTAAAATATAACAATGGCTATTATGAAATATTGACTAACAAAAAAAGCTGGAGAGATGGAGCTTGAAGGAGGAAAGATTTGTTTTTCAGATTTTATACATTGAATGCTATATTGAGAGGTGCAGAAACATTCAAGTGGCTTATGAATGAATGGTAGACAAGTAGCATTAAGAAGAACCTCCATCATAGCTAGGTGCAAATGAGCAGACATTGACAAAAATAAAGAGAAACATACGTTTTCCAAAGGCACGTGCCTTGATTAAGGGAAATTGGACGAACTGTATAGTTTACACAACAAGGGGCCAGAGAAGATCAATCAAGCTAAGGAATCATACGGAGAAGTCCCTCCAGAATAAAATAGGCCTGTAATAAATTCTTAAAATCTAAGTTTAACCTAAAACTATCTACTAAAAAGGTGAACTGGAGTTTAAACACAGGCAATTAGAATATAGCAAATGTAACCAAGTTTGGAGATAGTTATTGGTTTTGTTTTGGAAAAGATACAAAGTATAAAATAGAACAATATTTGATCCAACTAAAACTGCTTATATATAAATTAAAAAATTATAAGTTGGAGGTGATCAATTTATGAGTTTTAGTTTATAATATTTTTTTTTTGTATTTACCAAACGCATAAATAATTAAAAAAAAATACTTATAGTTCAGTTTACTTATAGACTAACCCAACGCCCTGTAATTGTTCCAGAGATGCAAAACAATAACTGATAGTAGTAATTTTAACAATACAAGTTGGGTACTATTGTATTTATCTTTTGTTTTCCAGGCTAGTCAATTCAGAGATTTTTCCTCATCAGTTATGGGACAATCCAAACATTGGGGAAGGCCAGTTCTAATCTTGTGACAGAGTTATTTCCATAAAAAGGTTAAAGTTATGATATGAAAATTATAAAGAGTCAAACCATATCTCGATAGAGTAAGTCATACAATTAACAATCACAATTGAAAATAACAAGTCTCGAGAGCACCATAAACAAGGCCAGCAGGATGAGTAAAACCAGGGAGTACTTCCATAAAAGCTAATACAAAAAGGGACTGAAGCCACAGTTGATATAATGCCACTATGATTGGTATCTTAATATTGAGGGTGGGGTGGGGTTACACGTGATGGTAACAGATAATCCAAGATTTTGTTTCCATGACATAGCTAGGTCATATCTTACTGACATTGTCAAAAATGTTACTCTTTTCATTCTCTTTTACTTATCATGTTTACTGAAAAACTTATTTCAAAATAGTACACTACTAATAATTATTATTTTTTAAAATAAAAGAGGCAGTAAACTGAGATTAAAGAATAAACAAATAAAGTTATCAAAATTACTGTTTACTTAAAGGAAAGAACAAGTAAAAGGGAAAGAAAGTGTATTCAACAATATATCATTATATATATATGTGTTTTGTTGTTTTATGATGATCATTAATTAATGTAATCAATTTCTTTTATTGGAGTTTGATCGACAATGTGATCGTTCACGTAAAATTAAATATGAAATTAAGGTAAGCAAATTTTCAATATAAATGTTTAACTTACAAACGGAGATGGACACCTAAACTATAACATCAACGAGTACTATTTGGTGGAAATTATAACGTGAATTTGGTTAAGTGTTAAAGTATTGATATAGACTTTGAAGAGATGGTTGATTGGCAAGAGATTATGCAAGATTAGACACATTTTGTTTCTCACCAACCGTACCCTATCAATGAGGTATGCATAGCTTACACTACAATATAACCTATGACTTAGGATATCTTGTGGCCTCAAAAATTATCTTCTCATTAAAATTTGGTTTTCTTCACAATTTCCTGTCGCAATTCAGAAGATAATTTCATTGACTTGCAATAATAAATAAATGTGAAAGTCAAAATAGAGATCCAGGCTTGTAAATTGTACAAATTAGAAAAATTCAAGTGGACAATAGCTCATCCATGTTGGGCTTCACATGGCTTCTTTCTTTTCACCATGAGACAGTATGGCTTAGGAAATATACAATGTGCACGTTACCCCTTATCAAATTGAATGTTCTTAGCAAACATAGTGTGAAATGATAGGATTTTTTAAGAAGAGTTGAAGCATTATGGCTATGCAATATAAAAATCTACATAAACTGGTTATTTTAAAGTAATAAAAAGTAAATTCTCTCGCGTATTAATCGACAACTTGATAAATGACGATTAATATGTTATGACAGATTAATCTACCTCGATAATATAAATATTTTTTAACAATTCAGTATATATCTCTTAGAGTATTAGTATAAAACTGATAAATCATTGCCAAAGTGACGACTTCAGAATCACATCAAAACAATTACTAGCTTCATTAAGGTAGTTCTTGGCGTCTAATAACAGTTCTTAACCATGAGAATCTAACATGATGGACTCCTTGGATTCACCTCTCCAACATATTATTTACATTAATTGATATTGAACATTTTTCAGTCCATCCACTAAACTTTTTAAGATTTTTCTTTAGTTCAATAGTCGAGAGGCTGCAATTCGAACCATTATTATATCATAAGCTCGAATTTCAATTATATGAAAAAATTTAGAGGACAAAACGATAAAAATGAGAGGAAATAAGAGAAGACAACCTCCTTATTGTAAAAGACAAAGAGGGGCCACATATGTTGACTAGACTTGCCTCTTGCGGGGTAAGAAAATACTAGACAGATTGCATCAATACTTATAATAATTGTACGAGGCTAAGTTCAAAGGCCCAAATAAACATCAATTCAGTCCAACATTTCCGTCCGTCCTTTTGCTGAGAATTAGCTCTTCTTTTTGGGTTAGGGCCCAATTACAATATTGAGAGGACCACATACCAACCCCGACATGACTTCGTACCATCTACCATCTTCTTTGGAATGTCAAATTGCACTTGAGCTCTTGCTTGTGACCACCTTCAAATCCTTTTGTTTACAACTGGGCCGGCATGAACGTATGATATAAAGTTGGTGAGTTCAGAATGAGTCTTGATATATTTATATTAATAATATGTTTAAAGTTTTCGTACATGCATAAATAATTTGAATTGAAAACAATGAGTTCAATTAAACCAATAAAATCTACAGTAAAACTGTCTCGGTCGATGAAAATGGCCGAAATGATAAGGAATGTTAAATAACATAAATGAAATGGCACGTGGACAGTAGTGAACACTTTTAAGTAATTGTATTTGCTTGCATGGGACAAAAGTCCGCAGCCTGCCATGGGGCAAAGTGAAAAGTTATGTAGGGAATCATGTTGAGCGGAAGTGAGATAGATGGACCTGAGCTCATCATACTTTGTTCCACGCCATTTAAGTTACAGCTATTTTGTATGAAACATTAGAAATGTGGTCACATAAGTTCAGTGAGGCCAACCTCAGACCCGGAGACGGCTTAAATGAAGGCCAACTTTAGCCAATTGAGACTGAAGTTGATGGAGTAGTTGAAACTTTTTTTTTTTTTTGAAAAAGTGTCTGTTTCAAAAATATTGACCAGCTAAAGTAGCTATTTTTTGCATTTGTCCTAGAACAGTCCAGCCCAGCCCAAGATTGCATATACATCTTGAGGTCCAAATTAGCCCAATCAACAAAAACACAAACTATGTATGCAAATGGACGAAAAAGAATAAGAAATGTGGATAGATTACTATTAGATCAAACTCATATGTTTGTCCTGGTTAGGACTTTCCTGATTTCTAGCATTTTGACCTGGAGTTTTCGCGGATCATTTTTCAAGATTTTTCCGTATTTGAGTTTTGGATATGCTGCAAAATTTTGCATACACTGACTTATCCTTTAACTAGCGCTCTGAAAAGTAGCTAGCATGACTAAATTTTACAGTTACTAACCATATATTGGTTAAAGTATGTGAAACTTTGTTCACCGCCAGTAAACAAAAACTTTCGCCGGTATACCAAAAATTGACTGGTTCTAAAAGTTTGTTCTCGTTCAATATAGTTTTAGAAAAATGACCTCGCTTGGTCAGTAGTAACACTTCAAGTTATCAATTGACAAATATTACCTCTTAAAAAGAAGTCAAATGATAAATGTTTCCTAGACAACAGTTCAAATTATCTGGTAGAATGCGGAAAGAGATTTGAAGGGGCAAGTGATGCCCATGCAACACTTGATCCAAGAGAATGTGAGATTAATTGCCTAAGAAAGAGGGGTCAAAGGAAAGTGTTGTCTCTTAGACAATGCTTACGGAGAAAGGAGGACAAGGATACAGACGTCATTATAAGATTTATTGGTTCCTTCCGAATTTTTTTATTAAACTAGGTGGAGGCTACTTTTACTAACCACTTTTAAGGGTCAAAAAGACAAACCATTACCTACGGTGTCATAGTTCTGCAATTCACCGAGTAAAATCATGGGCTCTTGTGATCTGTTGATAGCGGTTTGGAGTAAAAATTTAGTCCAACTGCTAGTTTTGCCATTCTTATTTTAGTTTTGCCATTCTTATTTAAGTTTTAGTCAGTAAATTCCTTTTTTTTTTTTTGCAAAAATAAACTATTTCTAGTTTTTTCCCTATTAAACAAGCTTTTGTTATGTCCAACTTCAAACCTGAAGGTTTAAGCAAAAAGTTGCATGCCTAACTTCAAACCTCCATGTTTGAAGTTGTTATACCTGCCTTTGAAGGAAGGTTCGAAGTTGCTATGGTTTGAACTTGAAAGTTGATATGCCAAACATCAAACCTGAAGGTTTGAAATTGAAAGCTACCTATGAGGTTGATCTAGGATTTCAAGAGGATGAGTTCATATATATATGTCAGTGTGTACCTATATTATTCCAAGAATGGTAGGTGAACAACTTTAGAACGAAAAATTATATCGCCTATATAGGTTATTTATGTATTTATCTGGTGCTATATTAAGTTTTGAACGTCACCAACATAATGTTAAAAATTTGCTTAGTGTCGTAAGTTCGAGTCTCCCATGTAGCAATTTGTCTTTTTTATCGATAAAAAGAAAAAGAATAAACAGGTTGGACTTCTCTAATTAGTAATAGAAGGGGAAAAAAGATATCAAAGTATTATTTAAGTAGAAATTGATCATAGTTCTTGAGAATAAGTGAAATCGACAACTGACTAAGTGAATCATTAGACTTTAGAGTATGGGTTTCGGAACACCATATTAGACATATTTTAAAAATTATATACATAATATATCTAATTTGGTGGAAGGACCATGAGTTCACATGAACAGACCTCCACCATATATATCCGCCTCAGTGCCTATACCTAACTTCAAGCCTTCAAGTTTGATGTTGTACGTTACTTATGTCAAACTTCAAACGTGAATGTTAAAGTTGGAAATTACTATGCCCAACTTCAAACTTTTAGATTTAAAGTTGAACTCCAGACCTTCGGTACTTAACGTCAACCCTGAATGATGAAGTTAAGAATTAAAGGATTGAAGTTCACACAAGTGACTAAAAATTAAAGAATTTTAAAAAATTTGATAAAATCTAAATTGTGCACCCACAATAGGCTATTTGTGCACTTCCCCTCGATTTGGTCCTAAAGTATGGTTTTGCTCATGGGAGATTTACAAAAATAGGACAATTTCTGGCACACATATTGAAAAGTCTTGCAAATATGGCACCCAAAGAAAGTTTCTAATGATCGTCGAATCTTTTTATTAGCAAAGATATAGCAACCGGCAGGAGCATCCCTCTAGCAGTCGCCAACAACTTTCCCGGTGGAGGTCTTTTTAGTTAATGCTTATCTTATGGGGATTAATATTGTAGCAGCGGCCCAAAAGTGTCTCTTTTGTGCAAAATCTTATTTGGAGAATTACAATACAACCCTAACACCAAAATTACAAAATACCAACACTATACCACTTTATAAAAAATACCAATATTTTTTTGAAAATTTTACAATAAAAGATAAGCAACACACGAAAATTACAAAAAGTAGCCCTTATTTGCAAATCTTACCCGAAATGTCACCATTTTCCCGAGATAGCTGCCTGCCGCAAATTTATATAAGTTTATACAAATTTATACACATGTATAAAATTATAAATAATTTGTATATACATTGCCTACGCATTTATCTTTATGTATACATGTATAATTTTTTTTTTTTTTTTGTGGAGATTTGTGGGTATAAACTTGTTCAAATCAATGATATAGACAAAATCAACAATATAACTTCAGTTAAATACAAAAAAGTTACAACACCACTGGCGGAGATGGTGTCTATCGGCGGCTCAGTGGCAGGGGAGGGGGAGATTTTGTAGCTAGGTTTGTATTAGGGAGGGAGAGAAATGAAAAATAGTATATATAGTGTAATAAATTGAAAAGTATTTGTATATAGTAGTTCCCCCAATAACGGTTAGAGGGGGTCTGTTATAGCCTGTTCTAGTAATAAGGATGAGAACTCTTGAAAATTGTAATTGTTTGAAAATATGTATATTTTACAATTTAAGTGTTTAATGTGTTAAATGGCGTATATTATCCAAACTTATTCATCAGCCTTCACTCCACCTTTTCATACCTTATTGCACAGCCAATTCGGGTTTGCTTTTGTCTTATTACCACAAATGCGCGAATTGGTTGGGAAAAAATCGTCTTATATGTATTTTTCAGAAATTTACTGGAGTTGTTGTAACTGGAGATATGTACAAACAAATGCCGAATTTAATTTCTTTAGTAATAATCAATCATGATGGGCCTAGGAAATACTTCTCATACACGACTTCTTTACATGATAGTTATGTTTGTATTTAATAAATGTGATAAAACTGGTTGATTGAAACTGCATTTAATTTTCAAATATTATAGTAATATCTCAAGTTTAGAGATGATCCTCTTTCATCAATTTTCTTTGCTTTGATGTTTTTATTGATTATTCTATCAATCAAATACTGGAAGCAGGAGTAGATGGCCCTATCAAGAGGGACTCTTGATAATTTTTTATCCATGCATTTTAATATAGTACGAGTGGTGCTGGCAAATAAAATCTTACCCCATCTCATCCAATATAGACCATTCACAATGTTCTAATGACCACTCTGCAAATCAACTTTTATATATGTTAGATTGCCACATCAGAGTCATACGTGGTTTTCTGTCTCCTTACATAATCTCAAGCAATTTTCACCTCAAGTTCTATATACTCCCTCCGTCCCAAATTAGTTGTCGTTTTAGGAAAAATGGTGTGTCTCAAATTAGTTGTCACTTTAGGATTTCAAGACAAAAATTGTTAGTCTTTTCCAATTATACCCTTAATAATTAAATAAATTCTCAACAAAATTTAATAGTCAAACATTAAATAGGGGTAACATAGTAAAATACACACTCTATTTAATGATTTTCTTAATGGGCGTGAAGAAGCTAAAAGCGACAACTAATTTGGGACGGAGGGATTAGCTTTTGACAGTAATTTAGGACTAAGGTCTAGTTCTAAATCATGGTATCAAAATTAGACCCCTCCCAAATTTTGGTTTTACCCGATATTGGACCCTGTATAATATTTTTTATAATTCAATTATCTAGTTGGGAATGTGTGATTATTTCTTTCTTCATATTATAGTTGTAAACGGTTCTTACAGTATGATGATCAGTACTTAGCTTTTGGGTTGAATTAGAGCGGCTCAACATTATTGTTTGCGTGGGTAATGGTGTAACGCACCTCATTGAACCAAAATATACGTAGTAAAATGACTCAATTACAAATGTATAGTGACACAAAAGAGGGGATGTTTAGGTGGAAAAAGCAAGGGCTTCTGTACAAAAGCACATGAGAGTGTCAAACAGCTATAAATGAAAGAGCAATCTCTCAGAGAGATCATATGGTGTACTATATGAAAGCAGCCACGGAGAATATTTTAACATTAAAATAGCTTGATGAACATTACATAGAAAGCTTAGCTGTTTTTCTCATTTTAGGAAAGAACATGGGTATCATGATCACCTGCTGCAACTATGCATAAATCCTTAAATATATGTTTGTCTGTAAGGGAAGTTTCTTTTGTACTTTGGAGGTGGAATCATGCACTTATCTTTTTCTTCATTCATTATTTTTTCCTTTTTCTGTTCTGGCATCTGTGGAAAAGTTTACATACTTTTTCTCAATGTTTCTTCATTATACTGCTTCAATATGCAGCTAGCCTGTAAAAGATCAAGGAAATGTGCCTTCAATAAATTCTTTCTGCATATTGACAATTCAAAAGTGACTGTATCATCATATTATAAACAAGTGTTATTTTGCCTTGTCATTATTCATGAGGGTCTGATTTTTATTAAACTCAAGCAAGTCAACTCCTCCATATATTTTGCAATTAATACCCTATTGCGTTTTCCCGATGCAAATTTTGCCAAATTTGAAATTGAAACAAGGTCTAACCACTGTTGCCATGTTCACATAATTCAACCACAGTGTCAGACTTTCAAACTGGGGCTTAAAACTGTTTAGATTAGGCATATGTTATTGTAGCTTTTATGATAAACGTGTATATTTTGGTTACTAAGCACTCTTATTATTAAAAACATCCACTTCCTATATATGGTTTATTGAAAGAAAAAATATATGTGCAGTTTCTGATTTTAAACATGTTTAGCTTCTCAATCAGGCATATGTTTATTATGGTTATAAACAAGTATGTTTAAAGTAGTGATCCTCATGTCCTCTCTCTCTCACACACACACCATGATCATCATTACCGAATCCTTCTAGCCATCACCATTAAATAGCTCCTTTCTGATGGTTTCAGTTTGACCAACTTAAAAAGGGTATGAAAATGATTCAACTTAAATCTTGAGATCTCAAGATTGAAGTTGAATCATTTACATATGCTTTTATACTGGGTTAACCGAACCAAACAAAGTAAAATTTTGGTCTTGTCATCCTTGTGTAAACAAATAAGATTGGTCCTTAATCCTTTGCAGCTGAGATTCTTTATCGGGCAATTTCACAAATGATCACATAACTATAATTTTTTTGCATAAATGTCACGCAATTTTATTTTTTCCGAAAAAAATCACACTACTATCACTTTAATAACAAAATGCTGACAATAGCTTGAAAGTGTTAGTTTTGATGGGTTTTTATATTTTATTTTTACATTTTTCACCTTTTTTGAACAAATAACTGTTGGAAAAACAAATTAATGGAGATTCACCAACACTCTTATTTAGATTACTTTTTTTTTTCCTCTTCACACTTCTTTATATGTGAGGATAAATTTAATAATTCGAAAAATACTATGTTTCCAAGAGAACAGGCACATGTGAGTCCTCAAATGAATCAAATTAAATGTTATAGTCATATTATTTCACTTGGTTAATTTAAGGATTGATTTTCTTAAATACATGTATTTTCTTAAAATGAAGTATATACGTGATCCTTCTACTTCTTTTTTTTAAAATAAAATAAAATTAGTATATAAGCACAATAATTTAAAAGATAACTGTTTTACTTACAAAAATATTTTGGAGTCAATTGTCATGCTTATTTGTATAAAATGGCCTAAAAAGAGAATGTTTATGTGGCTTTTAAAAACAAATCACATTAAATGAAAAAATTAGTCTGTTCCTACAATAACATTTTGTTTCATTGATTAGACTAATCACTTCTCTTAAATTCTAAATTTATCATAAAGTAAAAAAAATATTAACTAAGAGTTTATCGATGAATCTACATTTATTTGTGCAAAAGGAAAAATGGTAAAAAATAAAAAAACAATAGAAAAAGTTCATCAGAAGTTAAACACAAAAAAAAAAAAAAAAGAAATCGGGGTTTAACGTTGGATTTTGCGATGAATGGTGTTAGTTACGAGTATATTATTGACATAATAACGACTGAATTAGTCATTTAGCGACGAAAAACCTATTTAACGATAGAATTATGCAGTTTAGCGACAGAAATGTTTCGTATGTTATCAAGGGAATATTAGAGTGATTTTTAAGTGAATTAAGAAACACGGTTGTGGGACTTTGATACAAAAAATCCACTTTATTTGTTTCTTCCTCTTTCCGTTCTTTTTTAAAGCTCATTGCTCTTTTCTCTCATCTTTAATTATAATCTATGGAATATTCCCAAATACCTTAGAGTATTGAAGGAAGCTTCCTTGAAATGAAGATCCTGTACTAGACAGAGGTTTTAATGCACTCATGAAGTCTTAAATGGGTAGAGACGTAGCGCCATTCATCCTTTGTAGAACCTAATAAATTCTCCTCTAGAATTTACGCAAGTAGGATGAAAAATAAAAATAGTCACAGAGTACTAAATAGGTTGAAAAGTGAAAAGAGGCACAATCCATAATTCCATATTACTAGTACTTAGAGTTTTTCTTGAGAGGGTAACATATTCACTTGTTGATTAAGTTAGTCAAAAACTCGATTTTAGTGCTCTTCTTCTGGTAAACTTAGTAAGATGTAAGAAGAATATACGTTGCATTTTAATTATTCCAACTTCACCCTACAAATTATCGGGCTCTAATCTTGCCTAAAACTTTCGCATTCAGTCCCAGCTCAATAATATAGTACTAGAAAAAGAAGTCAATTACAATACCTAATTCCTCGGTGCACTCGCTTGATCAGATGGTGAAGATGAGGTCGCCTCTTTATGGACATACATGAGCTCGCTCGGATGTGACTTCATTGTCCATTTTAATTCAGAGTATCTTAAGGTATTGCAGGGAACAATTAATAGCCACTACTGTCTACTTATACAATTAAAAGGAAGAAAATAGTAACAGGACTTGACAAAGTTATTACTATGAGAAATTACAATACCAATAGAGTTCAAGGTTATTGTGCGTTTATGAAAATGATACTCAATGAGAAACATTTGAAGTCAAACTATAATTTTATAGAAAATACTACTCAAAAACAAATTGAGCACATAGTACAAACAGTTGAAACTCTTAGAGGGTAGTATATCATTACTACTATTCACTACATATGCAGATTTAAGATTACTTGTAATTTACACTTTTTTGCTCTTGCAAATATCAGAGTCTTTGCTCAAGGTAGAAAGTAACTGAAACCTATTAACTCCAAGCCTAACAAGTAACAACACAAAATTAAACCTGATAAAAGAACCCTAAACTGTTGAATTGTTTTGAAGAAATATTTACTAGGGATATGATCATTTATTTCTTCAAAACAAGTCAGCAGCTTCACCTAAGGCCATTCCCATTCCAATTCCCATTAGTTCTTCTTGTGCTGGTGCATTAATAGCATCATCAAAGAGCCACTTCTCCAACAAAGTTAATGGTACTTGTGACTCCAAAGTTGGTTTGCTCTCCTCTAGGAAAAAACCATTTGCAGCATTGAGATTTGGCAAATTTGGTTTGCTATCAACTTGGAAAATCGCAGCATTACCCTCGTCCACGGACGATGAATTGAAGCTAAAGAGAGAGTCAAAACCCTCAGGTGTAGCAACACTTATGGTCCCTTCACTAGGACTAGAGCTGGAACCAACTTGTCCCATTGAAAAATTGTTGTAGGAGCTGCTTTGAGTAGTAGTACTCTCCGAATTTGATTGACTTAATTGAGATGATTTTGGAGAATTTTTCATCCAATTTTGAAGCAACCTAGAAATATTTTCTGCACTTGATGCATAAGTAGTACATGGTTGAACAGATTCTTGGACAGGAATTTGGGTAGGATTGGCAATAGGTTTGTCAAGGGACAAAGCCTCACAAAGAGCTTTTTTAGCCATGTGAATATCTGTTTGTAGCCTCCTCTCCCACTTTCCTTTTGAGATATTTGATGAACTTATTCCTTCTTGACTAGTACTACTACTTTTCTCATCATCATTCCCTTGAAGTTTCTTCAGCTTCTTTCTTAGATGAGTATTCCAGTAATTTTTTATATCATTGTCCGTTCTTTGTGGCAGATATGATGCTATCGCTGCCCATCTACAACAAAAAATTAAAACAAGAAAGGTTAGAGAGCCAAACAATCATTTATTCAGAATCATTTATTCAGAATTTAAACTTGATGGTTTGATTTTAATGTTTTTGTCACTGAATCCATTGATCTTAGTTTCGCCAAACAATAGGGGATCTAGCCCTATTTAATATAGAAGTTACATAAAATAATCTCTACAAAATTCTTTTTTGGGATTTGCAACATATAAAAATCTGATCTAATCAAAAAGCAAGTCAAAACTTGAAATTTTGCATGGTTTTAGTTGATTTAGTACCTGTTGCCAAGAAGAGCTTGGAGGTGAATAATCATTTTCTCTTCATGTTCTGTGAAGTTGCCACGTTTGATACCAGGCCTGAGATAATTAGTCCATCTAAGCCTACAGCTCTTGCTGCATCTAAGCAAACCTGAGAAGTAAAATATAAACGGCTGTGAGTACAAAAAAATTGGTGATAACATTGATCTAGTGGATGTAATTCATCCAACAAGCTAAGCGGTGTAGAATATTAATTACTCCACATTTAATGACTCTAACAAACTTCTCCAGAAAAAAGGAAAGGAAGATAGAAAAGATTTCAGATTAATTAAAATGTTTAATTACCAGTGTTAGTGGGAACAGCTCTCCAGTTACCAGGACCATGTTGTTGAATGTATGAAACCAAGATGATATCCTCTTCTGGTGTCCATGGTCCTTTCTTCACCCCAATTTTATCACAACAAGGTGGTCTTCCCATTCTACTTTCAATGAACAACTGTGAAAGATAAAAAGAGGAAGTGGATTATTTCTTGATTTGTTTGGTTTTTATTTTACTCTCTAGCTCTCTTTATAGGAAATATATGACTATGGGATTTGATCAAGAATGGAGCAAAGTTGAGACAAGCGTCTAAGGCAGTGGGGTTCCTTGTGTATATATATACACAATTGTTGAAGTGAAGTGGTAAAATAGTTATCCTCAAAGAGTCAAACGAGGACAGCAATGAGCATTTACTCATTTGCTTGCAAAAGTCAGCTGTTTGCTTATGCTTAGTAATCTTTTTTCATCTTTTTCCGCCTCATAAAACCGCGTGGCTTCAGTTTCCCATTTTCATCATTTATGATACAACATCTACTATTAATTTTTTTTTATTTTTTATATTAGGCTCTTAAAAAATACTCACCTTCCCTTTTTTCTTGCATCGTCTTTGGGATTTCCCATAGAGCAATTTACTTCAAGCGGCAAAGCTTGAGGAATATATTTGCAGTTTAAAAAAATTTCACGTTCACTTTTTTTTTTTATTTATAACTATATATATATATGTGCAACTCACCGGCCTGATCAATTTAAATTCGTGTCTTGTACTAATTCTCTCTGTGCGAAACACATTTCCGTGTAATTAAATAAAAAAAAAATGATTGTAATATAATATCAGTTTTCCATCGTTAGGTTTCAACCGATTGACCAGATGATCAAAGTGAAGATGCGAGTACACAGTGAACATGAAACAAGCAAAAGAGTGTGTTAAATGAAAAGTAGGCGATTACGTCGATGGTTTAATAATACCAAAACAATGCATGTTTAGTAAAAAGGCGGACCATACACTAATTACAAGAGCATGGGCAAATAAAAAGCAGGAAACTAGACTGATTGGTATAATTAACTACTCCCGCCTCCATCACATATTAGTTGTTTTTTAAAGCTTTTTTACGTCAATTAAAAAAATTAATAAATACAGTGTACTTTTTACTATGTTATTCCTATTTAATTATTAAGGGTATAGTTGATTAGAAATATTAATAAATTTAGTCTTAAAATTCTAATTAAAAAGACAATTAATTTTGAAACACATTTTTTTTTACTAAACGGACAATTAACATGAAATGGAGGGAGTATCAATACTTTCTAAAAGGAGCTTCTAGACTGGGTTAAATAAAGATGATAGTGAAGTAAGATCCATCTTAGTCATTAGTCACTCTTCAAATTGGAAACATTATTCGTACGATGTTAAGCACTTGTTGCTAGTTGATTCTCCATTTGTATGTTTTTTAATCTAGTAAGCAATTCGATTGAATGCCACTTGCACCCCTCATTTAATTCGAGAGAGAAATAGATGTGTATGAGGAAGATAAATTTAATTGTTTTGACAGGAGCTCTAGCGTTACGTTGAATTATGTATCTCAAGTTCCAATAGCTTCATATAAATAGACATTTAGTAATTTTTTTTTTCTTTCGTAGGGTAGATTCCATGAACTGATCACATCACACAACATGTTGGGAAATACGGTTCACTATTTCCCATTTCGTCAAATCTTCTGCTCAACAAAACAATTCGTGATACTTTATCAAGATTCAACTGGCAGCCCATTCAGGAAAAAGAAAGTATGTAAATAATGTTTGTCAACAATGTAAATCAGATTATTTTTAGATGGGCACGATTCTTAAAAAGGATCCTATCGAATCAGCTTAACCTAGTTTTATTTTAAACATCTCACGTTATATCTTATAGCCAACATTTTAATTAACCTTAATTTATCTGTATAAAATTTAAATTCATTAACGTGATTGATTATATTCTATTGTTTAATTAACTCTAGACGAATAGTAATATATAGAGGTTATCCTTGACATAGATTGCGAATTTGACTTAACCCCAAAAGGGGAGCAAGAAAGCATCAGTCTAACTCTACCAACTGTGTGTAATTTTCTAGAATTATTCGGTCAGGTTTGAAAAGATTCGTCAATTTGGATTTGTCGACATTATATTGACATTTTCTTTTCTTGCTAAACCCTAAATATTAGGAATATATTTCTACGTGTGTGCAGACTTTCACATGGTTCTTGCATATTTATTCATAATATAACTTCGACTGCTTACTATTGGTGAATCGGTGCAAGCAACCTCTTCCCCCTCCCCCATTCTCTCTATACCCCAAAGGGCCCCCAAAAAAAACAAAATAAGGGAGGAAAATAAAATATACGTATAGTTTAGTTTATATGTTTAACAAAAGTCAAAGAGGATTTTGGCAGCATGTTAAGCTAGACGACAAATTGGTAGTGATGAAAAGCCCGGCAAACCCTTTTTTGTCTATTATTAGTTGATTGCGTGAACTGTGAAGTGAAGGCCTGGACTTCCGGTGGTGGTGGGGGGTCGTGACAGCCCGGCCGGCCCGGCCCGGCCCGGATGTTGTGGCATATGTATGCTGAGGTGGGCAGAGTTTCCATTAATTTTTCTTTTTCAGGAACCGTAAAAATACTTGTTTGTACTCAATATTATGTATCAAGTAAGTAGTTTTATCTTTAATAGTCAAATATTAAATGAAATTACTTGGCACTTAACCTTAATTATTACTCCGTATATAATAAATACTCGTATATTCATAAAAAAAGGCACTTGTTTTAAATTACTAGTTATAGTATACTAGTATATACAAACATTGAATGAGAGTATTGATCAATTAGGAGCCCCCCCAACGCACCCTTGCCCGCTAGCTCCTATGGTCGGCTATAACAAGCGGCTTAGGTGGCGCGAAAAATATTTAAGTTATAACAATGATGATAGTTACAGTAGTAGTGAAACATAAATATAAAACATAGGTTGAAAACATTTTGAGTCTGTACCGTCAAATCGAAAATTGTGTATTTAAATACTAATTCCCTTACTAAATTAAATTAACTTTTCTTGTAATACAGAAAAGATCCGTGTTTATAAAATGGTTTTATCGTCGTATATCATCGTAATACCAGCATTAATGTATGATAAGTATTAGAAACGTTAATTTAATTTAGCAAACTGTTGTTTAAAACATTCTATTTTATGTTCTAAGGTTGCATGATAAGACCATAAATATGAGTCATGAATATGAATTAGACAATTACTCAGTAAATATATTCGTCGCCACTACACCAACACATGCTCCCTGCATGCAAGTGATGCTATGCCATTTGTCCTTAAAAAAGAAACCCTTCTAATGTATGAGCTCATTCCGGGTAATGAACTCTATTTTACACTAGCATACGTACAAATTTCCATGAGCGTAAAATTCTGCTATCTCATTTTAGATATTTTTTCTTAGTTTATTTAGTTAACTTAATTAGTTCTTACACAAGGGTGACGCCAAAATACTTTACCAATTGTGTGACGAGGTACGTTGAGAGAGCAAGAAAGTATAGCAGATGTGGCAGTAGTAGGAAACAGTCAATGCATGTTGCTTTCTGTTTTTCCCTTTTTTAAGTTTTGACTTAATTATTACTATCGGACATACGTATGAAATAAAATTTTGGAACTTATATAGTGGAAACATATCAATTGTCTTCTTCTGAGTGTTTCTTGCCAAATCCGAAAAACATGATGAACCCATATTCCTTCCAAAAATAGAAGTCAACACTTTCATACTGATGATTTCATTTCTTCATCAACGGATTATATATATTGGATAAACTTTCGGCTGTGAGTCGTGCTAGTTCGAAAAGAATCCATGAAAACCATGTTCTCATCATTGTCCTATCACATGTCCCTCAAAACATGCAAGCTCTTACTCACTTTGCAGTGTTAGACAATATAATCCCACGGTTCAAGTAATTACGTCATACTTTGTTTCTATTTCTCAAAAACAATTCAAGAAAAAGTACTGTCACATTGTTTGTCACATTTCTCAAAAAATTCAAAAAATGTTGTAACACAGAAACTTAATAAGTTTACCACCAAGAAGTATGGTATGGTGAATGTATTTCTTACTACTCTATCCTTAGTTCGTGCTCAGTCAGAATAGAAGAAATCCTTGATATATAGAGAGAGAGAGCTCACTTTCAATGGACTCGACCAAATGCGAATTTGGACAAGATAGTCATAAAAATTAAAAAAAAAAAAAAAAAAAAAGGAGAGAGAGAACTATGTACTAGAAAATTGTCCAAAAACAATAATTGGATTCATATTCATAAATAAGCAAGCCGTGTGTGAGATTGTTGAACAGTGCAATAATAAGAAGATTGTGAAAGAAGTAGAACTCATCCGTTACATGAGATAAGGTGGTGTTCACATTTGTACAATGAATTGTTACTGTATTTATCTCTACGTGTTGATCAGTGTTTATCAACAATGGACTTGTTTACTAGCCAATAAGTGCTAAGCTTAGCAGAACAGAAGACCGAAGCTTAGCTAGCTAGTCCTTTGTTTTTTGGACTCTACTACTTAACTCCATTTGAATATTTCTTCGATTATTCTTATTATCTGTGATTAATTGGACAGGCAATGGATGTGACTTAGGTACACCCTTGCGTCAACAATTCATCCTCCACGTACAACCCTGCTGACCTCACCCATTCAATTTAATTTGGCCTGTCCAAATGGCCACCTCTCCCCATCGGTACTACTAGTTTAATCGTTTTTTAACCCACCATTTTTTTTGGTACAAAACATTACTCCCATTAGTTACCCTAGTTACTTAACATATGTAAATACAAAACTTTTAAATTAAAATTTAAGCCGCTAGAAAGTGCATATTTTATTTATTTAATTGTCTCGTCAACATGATTCCTCATGTGCAGGCTTCATTCAATATAATAACAGAGTAGACAAATGTCTTGGTTTCAAGTTTCGCCGCCACTATTAAAAAAAAATGAATTTCATGTCCTATCAAGACTCTCATGTGAAGGGCGTGCTGAAGGGACTAGATCAATTAAGGGCTTTAACTTTTGAATGAGATGATCAAACACTTCTGCATTATATTTAAACAGGTAGAGGTCCCGAGTTCATGTCTTACCGTAGCTATTGAAAAAACTGAATTTTACGTGCAAAAATGAATGAAACTGACACGTGAGGAGGCGTGTTGAAGAGATAATTAAATATATAAAGTGTGTTCTTTAACAGTTCAAACTTTTAGATGATAGACGACCAAATAATTCAACTAACAATAACTTTAAAAATATAATGAACTAAATCATGAATCTACTTCTCACTGCACCCTAAAGAAACTATAGGAAACAAGAGTGGAATAATCGCAATGAAATCTTGCTCTTCCAATATATATAAACCTAAATGAATGAATACTTATTTGTGTATGTATACAAGACAATATACTTGGTACACGTATTCAAGATGAATAGTAATGTGTATTTAATTTTTTTTCAGATATATAGCTTACATGGTGTTTGCGTGTATGTTCGCAAATTTTCTCTAGTGGTCCTAGTAAAAGAGCTGGAAGTGATCAAAGACCAGCATATAAATGAGGTATAGAATAAGAAAGAAGCAAAATGGTTTTTCCATTGCATGCCACGAATATGTTTTCTCGCCTTTGTAAAAGAAGGGACTTTGATTGAAATTAAAATACTGGCCACTTTTATATGATAAATGTTAAATTCATTGGTTTGGTGGAAAATCTGATGAAATAAGCATTTACTAAAAGACATGTCTCAGTTGAGTAAGCAAAATTGGCAAAAGCTTTCTGTAATTAGTAGATTAATTATAGCAGTAAACCAGTAACATTTGGATGAGATATCAGTGTTGCAAGATTTTGAATATAATTAAGTACTAATTGGTACTACTTTTTCTTACGTTCGGGGGCGGATCCCCTTTACGAAACGTGGTCCACGTGAACCCATATTTTTCACACGAATTATATTGTGCATATATTTTACAAAATATGTCTAATATGATGTTTAGGAACTCATGATCTAAAAATTGAAATAGTTCACTTGCTCAAATGATGGTTCACTTACACTCACGAATATGAATTGATCCAATTTAAATGACCTATAATTTTGTTTTCCTCAATATATCATCATATAAAATAATATTGGGCCAATATACACTATAATATTTTTGGCAAGGTAGCTCATCGATTATTTTGGGATACTCTAACTCCGCCCCTAAGAATGATGAACCCCATCCTCGTAATTTCCTAAATCCGTCTCTGCTTATATTAAATACTTCCAGATGAACAAAGTCTCCAGATATATTACGATTTTGTCTCTTATAATTTGGTATTGGACGCCCACTCTTCATGTGGAAAATAACTGATTTGAATATATACTGTCTAGAATAATACATACACAGTGCGAGTAATATATAGTTCGAACAAGAGGCAAATTAAAGCACTGATTAAGAGGTCCTTGGAAATAGGTAAAACACCACTATTCCAGTACAATACACGATTATGAATGTTAATAGTTTTAACTATGTAACTGGAAAATAAATTGTATCTTCAATTCATAGATTATTCATGGGATCGAAAACAGCACATTATAAGGTTTGCTTCGATCTATTTTGGGATAAACCATTTCCTTTTTATTATTTGTCTTTCTTTCAAGCCCAGATAAAAACTTAGCTATCAGTTAGCTATATTTTTTATGGAGTAAGCCACAGTAGTGTCATTATCGCAATGAATAATCAAATAAAAGATGCGGCCAACATAATGTTGCAAGCTTTATCTTCCACCCCCTCATAGGCCATAGCCGCTGCAAATGTTCACACCACTCATATATATTTCACACATACCTTATGGTTCTTCTGTCCACAAATCTTTTCCATTCATGAATATCCAAAACCTCATTTTCTTCAATTTGTATCATAACACATTAAGAATTAATGCACCTTTTTAATGTTAAATTTACATCCTTTGAAACTAACATCAACCATAATCTTGCACTTCTACATTTGTTATTCATATATTTTTGTGTTTTCTACAAATGAACAGCATGAGTGGTCTTCGAATTTAACCTGCAAAGGTCTATAGACTAAGTAGGAAAACACCAAGAATAGAGCAAAAAATTTGGCGTGTATGAGATTTGATTTCATGTCTATTTCAAGCTCGACTCTATTGTCAAATAATGCGCCCCGTATTAATTCCTAAAGTCATCTTTCACATCATTGCTTTTTGATGTATATTATGTGCACTTTTTCCTAAATCTTCTTGTACCAATTCCAATCACTTCGAACTGCGGAAATCTTCAAGAAAGTTTGGTTGATACAAGGCAAAAAGAGACATAGTTATTAGCTAGGTTCGGATTCTGCAAATTTGTACCTAAGTTCCAATCATGGCTTTAGCCACTGCCCACTAGCAAGTAGTAATTCAAATCAAAATAAAACAAAAAATAATAGAAACTGAATGACTAGATGAGCTAACAAGCATAGTATTAATCTATTTTGTAATCAAATATCCCCATAGTACGTTGTTTGATTGAAATAAGAATACTTGTAATGGCAGTGGTTATATGACGAAAGGGATGTCTCACGGACCCTTGAGTTTGCAATTAAGAACCATCTCCCCGAATGTCAACTATAACGGAACCCACATAGCCCAATAGGCCCACTGTTTCCCCTACAAACTCTATTGACAGGAGTATGATCAGAAGAATACAAAATCAATCCAATAAATGGATCGACTCTAACCGACTTTTGTAGATCACTTAATGAGTATCAATTTTGTATGAACTGATATGAAATTGTCAAATCTGATAGTATACATTTAATTTAGTACTTAGTAGTAATAAGATTCAATTAAAACTAAACCAAACCAACAATATACATACCATTTTCCCAGAAAAAGCTTTTCCAAATTTAGTAGAGTATCATATTTTATCCTTTTACCAAATCAACGTTATTGACTCAAGTCGTCGACATGACAACTGAAACACGTGTGAGGCTGTGAAGAAACAGTATGGCAAGACATTTAAGCTCTTTTGATTAGAGTCCGACGTAGCCTTTTAATTATGCATTTGAATCCAGTGATTTAGGCACAAGACAGAGATAAATTTCAACAAATTATCCAAATTGAACTCATAATCTTAACTATACAATATCTTCATTTATTTTATAGTTGGTCGTTTCTGGGTTAAAAATTGGATGGTCTTTATTGCTCACATCTATTCAGTAGTTGATGATCTTTAACCAACATCTATTCAGTAGTTGATGATCTTTAACCAAGAATATTGTTTTACATAACATAATTTACACATACAATTTTGACTTGCTGCAAGAGATGTAGTTGGTTCATTCCCGAACTAATCTTTTTGTTGTCTTAATTTCACTTTTGAAAGAAAACTATGCAATAGCTAAAAACTTAAATGTTCTAATTAACCTCCCTTTTGTTGTGAGTCATAAAAGCCGTCAATTGAGGGGACACGTAAAGCATGATTGGGGTGTTAGTTACACGCGGAGCCCACCAACAGAATGAGAATGGGCCTGGTTAGCCAAATCACCAAAGAATTTAAAGTGGACTTAGTCTAATTTTTGCACTTCTAGTAACTCGACACCTGGACTCTTAGCCCACGTGATTTTGATGCCACGTACTTCTCTTAATTGGGACTCACTCCGACAAATGATTGAATGTGGATTGAAACGTTTCTAGTGTTGACTTTTGTGCTGATTAATCATATGAAAAAGAGTATTTAATTCTCTGTGTGCCTATAAAAAGTCAAACCTCTGCGAGCTAATTCATTTGAGGCTATGTCTCGATTTAGTTTTTGTCTGATGATGTGGTGATACGTTGGGTACGTGGCATGGTGTCAGTGGACATTTATATTAACTGTTAGTATTATAGCATGTAAAATAACTGTCTGTTGCACAAAGCATTCTGCATTCACACAAAATCTGGAGAAGGATCTTACCCAAGAGGGTAATATACGCAATCTAATCTAATGCAAATATTAGTACTCCGAGTTAGTATTATAGTATGTAAATTCCAAAAAAAAAAAATGTGAACCATTGTAAGACACTTTTATTATGAATTACCACAAAACTGTGAAATGGAAACCCAGAAATGATGAATTTCCAGTTCTCCTAATATAAGGAGCTTCTTTGATTTCTCTTATTTTCATCACTGGACGACAACTTAAATCAGCTTCTTTGTTTATGTGATAAGATGCCACTTTTTTTTTTTTTTTTTTTTTTTTTTTTTTCCATTTGAGAATATTAAAGTTGGACCTCCACCAATGCTTGAGGAGTTGGACAATATTCAGGTTCGAATAAAAAAAGAAAGTTGTTGTAAAGTTGATAAGTTATGTAAAAGTATAATTACTCCTAATTCGGTTAGCAATGAATACAAACTTGACCTAAATAGAGCTTGAGTTATAAAGGATTTATATTGTTGACTACCAAACTTCAAGTAGCAAACAGATTTGAAACGAGGCAGTGTTAAATACTAGTAGAAGTAGTAGTAATTGATTGAATATTGAGACAAGACAATAATCGTGCTGAAATTTGTCTAATGGATCAGGTCAAGCTGAGTCTTGGTGTAGGTGATTAATCAATTTATCCAACTCAAATCACCTTTAATTTTCGTCTGTTCTGTTAAAGACATGCAACTGAATTGTCAATAATTGACTTATTAGTACTCAATAAAGTAGAACTATATGTTACATCCAAAACAATTGTTTTTGTTTTATAACAAAGACTCCCTATGTTTTGCTTTGGGTAAAAATTATTACATCCATTTTAATCTCTAAACAAAATTATTAATACATCATCCCTCCTAGTCGTCCAAGTTTTGACGGTCTACACATTTTTATATGGGTGAAGAACTTGATACTCATACACTTCTCTTTCTGTCATGTACATGTTTTAACCATCAAATATGATACAACTACTACCAAATAGTTTATTTCTAAATAAAAACAAGTACTTAGGTTAGGTAAGTATGCTAAAATTTCCTTTCTGTTCTTGAAAACAAAAAAGAATGCAAGTGTCGAGCATTAATACTGCAGTAAACAATGTCTCAAAACGAAGATAACGTAGCTGAAGCTACTTCACCGATCTACCTTATACTCCTATATAATTGGACATAGCACTAGCAGTGCATAATGTCAATGTGATTATTATATGATGCTCTAGAAAGAGCACTTTTATATCTATTCATCAGAAAAAAATAAGTGTAATATCGATGGCTTGATCTTGGAATGACACCTATCACGAAAAACCCAACAAGAAAAGAAAAATTCATTGCACCACGCTAAATGATTGGTTCATTATCTATTATCAGAAAAAGATAGTAATAGTAAGCAGGGGCGGAGCTAGCTTGGTTGGTGGGGGTTCGGCCGAACCTCATAGCTTCGGTTCAAACACTGTATTCGTCTTAAATTTTTTATTTAATATGTATAAATTATTAATTTAGAACCCCCAACTTAAAATGACTAAAACTTGAACCCCCAAGCTTCAAAACCTGGCTTCGCTTCTGATAGTAAGCAATATTCCGTAGAAGTAATCGAACGAGACATTTATTTATTTTTTTCAATGATCTCTTTAAAGCTTTAAATATTTCAAGGACACGTTGATCCTTATTAGACGTCAATTAATTAAAGGTTGTACTATTACTATTATTGAAACTCAGAAATGGCAAATTTTTCTGTTCTTCATTTATGGCATAAAGAAATATAGCTACTCCTGTATAGGACAAGAAACCCCATTTGAAATTAGTTCTTTCAGCATTTCATTCTACTAATAACTGGCGATGAGTCGATAGAGTAGCATTAAAAGGTCATTTTAAAAGTTATATCATGTCATATGGTGCTTAAACATTGTCAAACTTATTTTCTCTGGTATCTAATAAGTAGCATATTGTATTATCTCAAAGGTATTCATATATAATCTAGGCGGAAGCTCATATTAGCACTTGTTTACATAACATGGGATAGTACTCTGCCACATCTATCAGCAAATTAAAATCGTTTAATCTCAACTAGTTGGTGTTCACCTGTATGCACGCTTTACATCCATTGTGTATTCTTTTTCCTTCAATGGTGTACTTAATCAAAGAGGTGAATTGAAATAGAATCCTTTTACACGTTTAACTTTAACATAAAACATCCACCATCAGAAATTTCAGTCCAAAGCTGGAGAAAAATGAAACTAAAAGGGAATGCGTGTCTTGTAGAAGTTATGATCTACCATGAGGTTCTGCAATGAAAGGATACCAAACAGACAAACGTAAAGGATGATTGCCAGAGTTAAAGTAAACATGTTTTCATCTGCTGATATAAAGCATGTACAATCTCTTCAGAAAATTATATTATTATAAGTAATCTGAAAATCTAAAAAGGAAGAAAAAACACATTCTCTCCTCTCACTAATCACATTTTTTTTAAAAGCACCTTTTGTTTTTGGGATTCGTAGTCTGAATCAAGGTAAACATCAACATCGGACCTTGATCATATAATGAACCAAAAGGTCAAACGTAACATGTATTTCCTCACAAAGGCCATCAAGAGTAGGCGATATATCTCTAATAAAAACTGACAAACTGCTAGAGCAGCACAATGAATGAGAACATGTTTCGTCTTAGATTGGCTTAGTACTCAACTTTCTTTGATTCTAGGGTTGGTTCAAGAGGAAGACCTCTATCAATAGATATACAAATTTATACATTCTTCAAATTGGCAGAACTATCACGTATAAAGCCACTGGCACTGTCATCTGATACTTTCAATTTTAACCAGTTAACCTCACTGTCGCACATTGGAAAATTTTTGTACCTTCGACTACTTGAGGTGACAAACACTTCAAATTCTATTGCTCAAAGTTCTCTTGCAGAAACCTGTAAAGCTGATCTGCAACTATTTCAGGATATTCTTCCTGTGGAAGGAGAGCACCTGGCACTTCAACATACTTGCTCACACCTTTGGCCTCCTTAAGTGCTTCCATCTCTGCTTTTGACCTCTTCGGAGAACCTGCTGTTGCCAGAACTAGAACCGGTATCCTACTCTCCAACTCTGCAAAGAGTTGGACAAATTCCTCCCGGGACTGTACAGGGTCAAGTAAACCAGTCAAGAAAGCAGCAGGTACATAGCGGGCACCTAGCCGTTTTGTAAGTGCATATCGGCTCTCAATGATATCCCGAGTCACCTTCTCAGGATCCGCATAAACATGCGACTTATACTGCGATTGTATTGACTTCTCATTACTGACAAGTACATTATACATCATCCAACCAACAGCAGGGGCCCTTAAGGTCCCTCTAAGGAGGCCATACCTGTGAGAAGATTGAAGTAAATATCAATCAAGAAATAGTGTAAAATCATTTTTGCTAATGTGGTAAAATAAATGTAAATGCTATTGCTTATTTTCTGATGAAAATTCCCATATTCTGAAAGGGGGAGTGCTGGCAATCAAAAGAAAATGTGTTGTCCAATGGATTTTTATGCACAAGAATCTATATTATCTGCTTCATTTCTACAAAAACTGAAATGGTACAAGTATACAACACAATCTGCTCAAGATTCCAACCTTATCGTCTTTTTACCTATATTGGGCTTAGCACTGTAATAGGTGTCATGTGGCAAGCTGTTGAGCTTTCAGTTAAATAGGAATTACGGAAGTCCTGAAAGGTGCAAAGCAAGGAAAGATCCAAGTCTACCTTGTTTCCATGTTGGAATCTCTTCCAAAAACAATAGGAAGTGGACCAGCCCAGGTGGGAGCAACAGCAGCAATGGCTGCTGGCTTAACCAAGCCCTTCTTTGTAGCACGAACTACTATTGTAGCAGCATGTCCTCCTCCAAACACCACCAAGTCCTTACCTGATTTAGTCATTTGAAACTATCAATAGGAGAACCTCTAAGCAATAAAAGATGAAATATCTACAGAACATTAAGGAATTTGGAAAAGCATTTACTATGCAGAACAAACGAAATAGAAGCATCACACACACACACACAGAGTTGGCATCACAATGAGATGAAAACAGTAGATATGGGACGGCCTACTTTCCAAAACAGGGGCCTACTTTTCACCAAAGGCTCGTGACCAACTGGACAGATCCCATGGAACCTTACAAGTTTCTCAGTGCAATGGACAACCTCACTGACGCCGGTCACGCTGACACCCTTTGCTCTTCCTGGAAGATGTTGATTGAGAAACAATCTAGACTCCAGTCACGCTGATGCCCTTTGCTTTTCATGGAAGTTGTTGTTTGAGAAATAATTTCTCTCTCTCTCTCTTTCTCTCTCTCTCTCTCTTTTCTTTTTTTTTTTAAAAAAAAATGAAACCCATATTGGGGGTTTTGCATATGAACAATCTATCTTGTATGTCTCAAACGCCACTACGGGATTCCCTCTCGAGATCAACTTAAAAGAATTATCAAACTAACATTTTTATTTGTAACAAATTTTTGAGATTTAGGATCAGAACTACAAGCTATACCTTTCCACCCCAAATGCATATCACAACCAGAGAAACTATGCTTCTTGGCTCTTGGTTAGTTGTCCTCCATTAACATGCGTATAAGCAGGACAATCAAAATTCTCAAAGTTGAACAACAGCCAGATTGGCGTAGCTATATCTCAACAAGAGTCTTGAACTCGAAACCCATAGACTAAGTGGTTCACCAGGTAAATTTGCTAGAAAGATAGCTTGATTGCAGAAGCTTCCTAGATCATCATTTAAGAACATACACCTTTCTCACTCAAAAAAAGTTATATTCATGGGTAGGGGGTGGCTTTTTTTTTGTTTTTCCTTCAATTTTGATATAGTAATTTGCTCCCCTAGTGACTCGAAACCACAACCTTAAGGTTCTAGGTGGAAGTTCTTTTCACCTAAGCTACGCTCTCTTGACATGTAGGGGTGCAAAATAAACCCATGAAAATATGATTCTGATACCAAAACTAGGCCTCTCTTGATGTCCAATAACATAGCTCGTAAACGCTCCATCTTTTAGTACTTTGCTTGCAAAGAAGTTCATTTTTTCTCAACATAAGGCCATCTCTTGCTCATATGTCGAACTTCTTATGGTACAACTTTATAATTTCATGGCATAGAGGAACAGGTCTAGGTCTGTAGCAAAACCTATAACATTAGTACATTATAATACATATAAAGCTCCGAAACCTTTATTATGAAAAAGTCCTCTTTCCTGAATCCTTACCTTCACGCCACCTTCCTTCGAAACTTGCACCTGTTGGAATCAAGGGTGTCCAGAGAGATGAGATCTTCTCCGGTCCGGAAAATGTCAAACTTTATCAGTATACACACCATATTGATTTGTAATAGCTTTGGTTCGGACATTGTTTCCCATCAAAAAGTTTTCCGCTATTAACTGATTCATAAGGAGTAAACCCTTCAATGGGGAGACAAATGGTAGGAACAACCTCTATCCATAATCTATTCATCATTTGGTCATGTAAAATCATCCATGGAAAAGAGAATATTGGCATTATACTTCTCTTCGGTAAACACTAACCTCAGACGCATCCCCTATCAATTTGTTGTGGCCTCTTCTCCAATTCATTTTTTTAGTCATCTTCTTATAATTACTGTTAATATGTCCTGGATTTCCTCAATTCCAACACATAACATCTTTATTTCTAGATTTAGATCCAAGTTCGGCTAGCTTTCGCTCCATGGATCTCATCTAGCGTATAGTGATATCAATGTTAATCTTCTATTTGGCCTTCAGAGAAGAGACATCCTTCAAAGTAGTTGTATCCTTACAATATCACAATATATGTTACGTGTTTATATGAAGAGGTAATGAACACATATTAAAGCTCCACATTTTCATCACTTATTAACATCCAAATTCTCCAAATCTAAAACTGTTAACAAACTTATCAGCGAGAGATGTGAGAGAAGTACTTTCTTCAAACCTTATTGATGCAACTTGTTTGATACTAGTATTTTCCAAATATGCAGACTCCAATTTATTTAATAACTCTTTTGTGGTCGTTTTGACAATAGTTTCATGCAAAAGTTGATAATCAAAATATAAATGAATTTCAATTTAGCTTGTGCGTTGATCTCCTTTCACACATCATCTTTTTAAGTTGGATAGCTAACTTCTACCAGGGCCTCATATTTTCTATGATGTACAAGAATGGCTCATATTCTTTTTTGCCATAACATGAAGTTGATTTTTTACTGAATTTCACAACATCAAACCTCGTTCTTTCCCTTTATGAGCAATAATCCAAAAATAAATATAAAGTAAATGTAAACGCTGCCATGAATCAGAACTGTACAAAATAGTACCCATAAACAATACTTAAGTAGTAACTGTAAACACAGCTTGAATAGTATTCCGTTATCTTGAGAACAGTAAACAGCAACGCCCCAGCTGTGACCCTAATATGTTGCGACGGGGACAAGATCAATCTATACTCTTGATTTATATTCGACACCAGACATGATATCAACAATAACAAAAAAAAATAGTGATACAATAAACTTGTATGGTTTGGCAAATCATGCATATGTCCACAGGTTAGAAGGAACAATTTCATGTATCATTAGTACAGTATATACTATATACAAGAGTACACAATTAGAAATGGTACTCTAACTTATCCAGAAAATATCTCAAGAGTACCTCATAAGTTTACTCAAAATTAATTTTGTACAACTGTACCCATCTGCTATTTTCTAGCACTCTCTCAGACAAAACTTGATGCAAGACTTCATGTCTAACCTGAAAAGAATGAGGGAGATGAGACCTCTATTTATAGAGAAAATACTAGTACTGACTACACCATTACAGGTGTCATCTTTACATGAGGAGAACGCATCTTGAACCAACACATCTATTCTCTAATATTCTCTACCAATTCTTTTAGAAGAATACTTCAATTCAATACTTGATGTCTAACTTGATAAGAATGGGGAATAATTAGATCTATACTTGTAAGGCAAAAGTAGCTCTGTCTATGTCCTCACATGCGTCTGCTTTGTGAGGAGAAATTTCTTTCTATGTGACCGCAGCCTCCCATATTTTTCTTCTTCTGTGTCTGTTCTTTCTTTCATTTCTCTTCTTTCTTCTTGTAAATGTTCTTCAGTCCCTTCTTTCAGTCTAAAAGAAGGCATGCCTATGCTGACATAATATTCTATATTTTTTTTCACTGTAAGACAACAGAATACTGGTTCCAAAGGACCAACGAGGATTAAAAAAAGGATTCCACACACCCAAAATGTTCCTCTGAAACAGAATACCGATGACAAATGTTTGTTCATATCTCAGGGGTTGACAGTTGAAACATAAGTGAAACTTTCTACTTACGTAGTAACTGTAAACAGTACTTGAACAAACCAAACCAAACCAACATACCCACTGATACCCCACTAATGTGGGGTCTGGGGAGGGAGAGATGTACGCAGAGTATTTCATATTTCATGGGTTGACATTGTCATCATCAACAACAACAATTACGCCTCAATCCCAGGCTAGTTGCGGTCGGCTGTAAGAATCGTCAATATCATAAATGCTCTGCCTTGGTCCATAATATTTCAATATTCCGTACTTAATGATTATCTAACACTAGGGGTTCTCTAGTATACTCTAGCAGTTATATCTCTGATACAGTAAGAGTCTTCTAATAAGCACTAGCTTTCTAGTGGTATCACCTACACGGATTTTTAACTTCCATCTTTCATATCTTTTTCTAGATCTGCCTGGATTCCTAGACATTCTAAATCTTTTTCGAGATAACTTGTTGTGATCTTAGGTCTACTTGTTCCTCTTCTGACACCGCCAATCTTCATATTTCCACATCTAAAAACCGGTGCATCAGAATTAAAAATAATGGGATCTTTTCAAAAATAGCCAGTCGGATTCACTGTTTCCATTTCTAGCTGGTGTCCGTAGGTTATACAATGATTATACACAGTTATACACATATTTTACATGAATTATACTACATATTTTACACATTCGCCGCCTACTTTGTTCAAGTGGTTGGGTGGGAGGCTATTTCTGTTAATTTCCCAAATGAATGCGATTTGCAATTACGAAACAAACAAGTGCTAAGAAATTAAACAAATTAAGAAGCTAGAAGACACTTTTCAGCTCACCTGAATTGTAATCGTTAATGAAATCGACCAAGAACTGTTCCATAACATCAGCATTGTAATCAAGTTTAGGTCTATCAGAGTAACCTAAACCAGGCCAATCAACAATGGTAGTTTTGTAATTAACTTGACCACTTCTTCCAGCAATGTCTTTAGCCACTTCTCTCCATTCTTCCACTGTACTAACATCTGAAATTGTAGGAATCATTAAAATGTTCTTACATGGCTCATCGTTTCCCTTATCGTGTTCCTCATAATAAATATTCATTGAATTGTCCTTGTATTTCCATTGCCACGTACTCGTCTGTTAAAAAACACAAAATAAATGTTATACAAATATGAACGGTAAGGTCTGCCTGCAACTCACCCTCCCAGACCCCACTTGTCGGATCATATGGGTAAGTTATCTTTAAAAATAAAAACAGTTTCCTCGGATCATATGGGTAAGTTATCTTTAAAAATAAAAACAGTTTCCTCGGCCCCACTTGCGGGATCACACTGGGTAAGTTATCTGTAAAAATATAAACAGTTTCCTAAGGGTAAAGTGTGGGTACAACGCACACTCCCCAGACCCCACTCATTGGATCACACTAGTACGTTGTAGTCGTTTAAAAATATAAACAGTTCTAATATAATTGGGGAAAGGGGTGGATTTTGAGGATTACCTTTATAATTGAGGACGTAGTGGGTGATGTAGAAGGGGAAGAGTAATTGACGGAAGCAGTAGCTTTGACTACTAAAAGGGGTTTGTAAAAGTTTGGGATTTGAGAAAGATGGGATCTGCTGGTTCTGAAGGAAAGAGTATTCAATGATGATAAGTTGAAAATAGCAGAGGATGCCATTGCTTAATGGAAGCTTTACTTAATTTTCTGCAACACAATAATGGTTCCTTCTTTTCTGGTTATATATGGGACTTTGACAATGTGTGTGTGAGAGAGAGAGAGAAGCCCACCGGTGTTGATTTTTTTCTTTTTTCCTGTTCTAACTTATAAAAAAAATACTGTGAATGGTTCAATAGGTATTTAAAATTGTTTTTGGATTTTTTTAAGATATTACAAGGTGAAGAAAGTAGCTACGCAATTAATTAAACTGTTGAAGATGAACATGTCAAAGCAGCCACAGACTTCTGGAGGGAGTTATTATATAAATTGAATAATATTGACGAGTTTTATCAATAGTCAAAGTTTATGACAATTTTCACAAGATGTGCAAGATGAAGAACAACCAACAAACCCAGTATGTTTTCACAAGTGGGGGTCTAGGGAGGGTGAGGGCCGTGAGGCTACCTCAAGTAAGGTAGAGAAATTGTTTCCAAAAGACCCTCGGCTCAAGAAGAACATATTTGAAAACATGTTTGGGAGAGGGAAGCAGAGGGAGATGAAAAGACTAGCTGAAACGTAGATAAAATATCGAGGTAAAGCAATGACATCAAAATAACACTACTATTAAAATTGTAGAATAGAATAACCATATGAAAATAATAGCTAATAATCTCTACATCCTACATTATCACCAAGTTCTCTACAAGAAAGAAATAGAGCACATCATCGAAAACCTGTGAACAAAACTGGTTTGTTGAACGTTGAAACTTATGAACAATTTAACAAGATTTTTACAATATCACTTTTATGTGTCCATTATAGTTTAAGCTACTTGTGGCCATATTTATAGAGGCCGATCACTTTACTTATCTTCAAACCATTGTAGTTCAAGTTCAAACCACGCTAATTTCAAGGCCTTTAGTTTGAAGTTAAAATTTGCTATACTTTTTTTGCTCAAACTTCAAACCAAATTCAATAAGCTTAATTCCATACTTTTGATCTAAACTTTTGGCTCATATTCAGACAAAAAAATTATAAGTTGATGGATGTCAAACCATAGATTGAAGCTGAAAACATAACTTCAATCATGATGATTTGGAGATTGGTGGCTATGCGTAGATAGTTACTTAAAATTGGCTAAATACTGAGTTACTCAAAGTTGATTTATGCTGCCTATTTATCCTATTTAAGATAGTTTTTAGTAAAATGGCTTCCACCTCATCCGCCAACAACACTTCAAGTTATCAATCGACAAGTAGTGCATCTTAGAAAGAGATCAAAGAGCAAGTGTTGTCTCCGCTTGGTCCGTAGGTAACACATTAAGTTAACAATCAGCAAGTGTTGTCTTTTAGGAAGAGGTCAAGTAAAAAATATTGCCTAGACAACACTTTAAATTATCTAATAGAAGAGACTGAAGGGACAAGTGCTGCCCAGACAACACTTTATCGTAGAGAATGTGAGATTCAAAGGCATATGTTGCCTCTTACCCAGTATTTACGGAGAAAGGAAGGGCGAGAATACAAGCATAATTATAAGATTCATATGATTATTTTGTCCAAAAATTATTTATTAAACCAAGCAGATTTTGTTTTTTACTAAACCACTGTTACGGGGTCAAAAGGTCAAACAATTGAGTATTGTACCATAGTTGTGCAATTCAGCCCAATCTAAATCGTGGAAGTCCCCATATTTATGAGGGGCCGTCAGATCTAGGGCAAATAATCAAAATTTGGTGTCGAGGAAGGGGATACAAAAATGGTGCAGCGACTGACGTACAGGAAGAGGCATAGCTATGCAACCAAGTCCAATCAGCACCGCATCGTCAAAACCCCTGGTACTTTCACTATTTTCTTAAGCTTCGCTACGTAGCTGTTTCTATTGCTTGGAGTATATTTCATATGCATTATGTCGAATAATTATTTGATTTGAAATGTAGGTGGGAAGTTGATATACCAGACCACCAAGAAGCGTGCTAGTGGGCCCAAGTGTCCCGTCACTGGAAAGAGGATTCAGGGGGTAATCTATTTTTCCCTTACTTAATATTTCGTGATCTTTCTCCCTTGAATTGAACTGGAAATGTTATTACGTATTCAGAGATCAAAACTTGTAGTAATATAGTAATTGTCTATTAGAATGCTGTCATTTCTAATAATGTATTGTGGCTCAGAAGTAGTATTTAATTTGTGGTTAGTTCCGGTGTCCCTGATAATCAATTTGGTAGTTTTGCTTCTATTGGATATTTACAATGTCGGCCTTGTAACCGGTTTTATTTCCCGTTAAGATTTGCTGTAAGTTTTTGAGTTCACCTTGTGATATCCTATAACAAAATCTAGTCCCAGATATGGAGGGTAGATATTGGTGAATGAGAATATCTTACGCTTATTTACACTGTTCTTATAAACAAATAGAGGGTAGAATGAGTTGTCTTAGAGAGGTTTAAACTCTGGAAGATGAGAAGCGGTGAATAGTTAAACTCACGATGAGGTTTAAGGATTATCTATTTTCAACTGTATGTGTGTGATCATATTCTTTTATTCTGAAGGAAGATAAATTTTGAATGTAAATATATCACTGTAAAGAATATACCCTTGTAAAGATTAATTCTGAAGAATGTACCCTCGGTAGACCTTAAGTTAGGCTAGAATCAAAATCATATTGAGGTAAAAAAATGGCGTTGCTGTCATTAAAGGAGGGTTAATCAAATTTTAATATTTGAAGTCATTTATTTTGTACATTCTCGGAGTTTGATCTTCTTTCCTTGTTCAAGATCGTCCTTCCTGGAAATGGACAGTGCTAAATGCAAGTTTTGGATTTTCTAGCTTCTTTCATTCAGTAGGTCATAGGTGTATCATGTTTTGAGTGTTATTTGTGAAATTGTTTTAGCATGCTGATCCAGATATTCTTTTCCTACTTTCTTTACAAAGAATTCTACTTTGAATTCATACTTGGCTGCTGTTTTTTGTTGTCGATTGATAATTTATATCAAGATTTAGACCAATTTAATAACCCAAGAGCTTTGCTGTTCCTGCAGATCCCTCACTTGAGACCAGCTGAGTACAAGAGGTCTAGATTATCTAGGAACAGGAGAACTGTGAACCGTGCCTATGGTGGAGTATTGTCTGGAGGAGCAGTGAGAGAGAGGTTTGCTCTCTTGATATTATAGGCTTGGGCCGCTTGGGCATGTGTGTATTTTTCTAACAATGTACATATGAGTCACAATTGCCTTCATGCTTATTTTCAGGATTGTTAGGGCTTTCTTGGTGGAAGAGCAGAAAATTGTCAAGAAGGTTTTGAAGATCCAAAAAGCCAAAGAAAAGCTGGCAGCTAAGAGCTAAGCTGGATTAGAGGAACTTTTTGATTCAAGTTTTAAAACAATTTTGACATTCAAGATATTACTAGTTGTGTGCACTATAATATTTGAGGTGATTGCTGCTACACTGAACAAGCTCTTTTAGCTTCAGGGTGGTAATTTATGTGATGAAATCAATCTTAGCCTATCGTTATGTCATTCTAGTCTTTCTGTTACATTGTATTCTAAGTTTGTGTGGTGGATTACTATTTACCATTATCTGCTGTTCATGTGGTGCATGAAAAAGGGTGTGAAGCCCAACTAGATAAGCATTTTCCAATAGGTTGTTTTTGAATCCTTGGGAGTCTAGTTAAACTGGATGCATTTGTAAAGCAACTTGGGCAACTAACAAGGATCTCTGAATTTGTGATGCACCCCATGTCTATAAAGATTGTTGCATGGCAGTGAAATCAAATTTTGGTTAGCAGTGATATGTTACCCTGAATGGACAAATAAAAAGGATTAAGTAGAACTAGAAGATGGAGGTTGACATGAAAACAAAGACAAGGCTTGTAACAATTGAAAATATACCAAATTGCTATAGCTGTTGAATGAAGGTCAGTTTAATGTGTTATCTTGGCTCTCGTCTAATTTTCTTGGAAGCTAAGGCTTCAGTCCGTCTTGAGTTAAGGAGAAAACGATCTTAAACCTAGATATAGAAGCTAAGGCTTCAGTGTCGTCTGATTTTTATGTTTCACTTTCCACAAATGCTGTACTGTATTCCCAGATAAAGGATTTGGACATAGTTTCGGCCATGTTCTATTGATGAGTTAAATAACGCTGATGCACATCACTTGAGTTTTACATAACCAGAACTAGGTAACATCAGGCTGCAAAAGTGCTTTTGCTGCAAAATACTTAGTATTTCAACCAAATTAAAGTAACTACTGAATTCTTAATATGGCCATAAACCTTATTACACAGCAGAATTACATTACACCAAGACAAAGGTGACACTAGAACAAACTCCAGCTGGAGCAGAGGGAAGAAAACAGAACACACAAGAGCTTACTACGCCTGAACATTGGAGCTTCTTTCTTTGAAAGATCGAAGAAATGAAACCACCTTGTCGTGAGGGGGAACACTTTCTTTAACCACAGGCAGTTCAAGTAGACTATTAACCCATGAGTGTATCAGGGGAGTCTTCTCTCCGTCCAAAAACTTCACCCCGAATACTTCCTCTTGTGCTTTACATGCGCCAAATGCTATGACGACCAATATGTCTAGGAGCCCCACGTTCCCACCTTCAATCTTTGGACTACCTCCTGGAAACATATTCTTCATTCCATCTTCAAGCACGCCCAGTTTCTGATAAAATTCTTCACATGCTTTTTCTTGTTCTTCTGCTGTGAATATATTGAGCATGCACTCCATCACCTGCAATTACGATAGATTAATTAATCTCAAAATTCTCGCACTACATGAAAAGGCATGGAATAACGAAAATGGAATCTGCGATCTTACATGTTGAATATAAGTAGCCCAGAATCGAACTTTGGATCTTTCATAAGGATCATCTGGCAAGAGTTGAGGTCCATTCTTCCATGTTTCGTCTATGTATTCAAGAATGACCAGAGACTCATTTACTGGTTTACCATTGTGAACAAAAACAGGGACTTTCTTATGAACCGGATTGTATTTGAGAAGCAATGGACTTTTGTTGCTCAGATCTTCTTCTATATACTCAAAAGGTATGCCTTTGACATTGAGAGCCAGTTCTACTCTCTTCACATAAGGGCTAAGCCACATTCCATGTAGAGTTACCTTGTTTTCCTCTCCCATTTTCCTCTCTGATTTTCTTTCTGAGTTGACAGGTTTTGATTTAAGCTGCTATATATAAATATTCAAAAACTTCCACCAATCTTCGATTCATTCAAGGTTGACAAAGGCTAATATTTTGAAGGATTTTGGTTACCACGAAAGTAGAATTATTTTTTATCAAACTTTGACTGCAAGTATTTAAAAAGGATCAATTGATATAAAAATGTGAATTGAATGTGATTATATAATTCTCTGTTTTTTGACTTGTAAGCCGATTCAATGGTCTTATGACTAGAGAAATGATGGCAGCTGCCCATTTCTTTGTTCCCAAGTTAGCTAAAGTGGTTGGCAGCAAACAAAAGGAAAGATAAACAAAATAAACTATTTTTCATTCTTGTAGGATAGCAAGAGGGTTTGTTTAATCGCAAAAAACATGTAATTACTACTAATTTGTAATCATATATTCAAAGAGATTTTATTTAAAAAGTAGAAATAGGTGTACCCCATAGGTCTTCTCCTGTTCATCCCCAGACAAATTCATCTGCATTTTTTCAAACGCAGATTCATGATTTAAATTTGATGGTTCGATCTCTAAGATTCTTACTATTGAACCTATTGCTCATATGGAATGATGGTTTCATAAGTTAATAGCATATTTGTTAAAGAAATTAATGATTTTTGCATATATATCTATACTTCGTGTCGAAGATGGTGGGTTCCGTCGAACCCGGTATAGACATGCAGTGTCATCTATAGACATACTACATCTGCCTCTGCCTTGTGTTTTACTATCTTCTATGCAGTATCACTTTGTTTTCTTCACCCATTTTATTCTTGTTTCTAATTTGATAGTATTGGTTTTGACTTTTGATGCACCTGCTGATTTATAAAACCTATAAATTTCCAGTCAAGCCTCTTAGACTTTTGTTACAGTAGCAGAGATGTGAGATTTGAGGTTTTAGAAATTCTATATCCATTTATACAGTAGTTTACTTGATAAGTCGGCGTATAACTACGACATACTAAGAACTTCAAAGAACCTTTGGTTCTCCTAATCAGAATGGTCGACTGTACTGTTTAAACCAATTACTTGGGCTTAGGATAAGCTAGTTTAGTTCATCTCAGGCGACCAAGCCATTATTGTCAAGACACGACGACTTTTAAAACAAATTCGTCTCTACTTCTTTACTAATGCTGCTAAAACAGAGGTGTTGGATTAAAATTGTCTATTTGTTTGGGATAAGCTTCTTGCAGATTGAGGATTTAGTCTTCCTTGACTAGGATAGAGGAGTAAAAAGTTGAGATGCAAAATCATGAACGTCAGCTTACTAGCTAGGATGTGAATATCTTTGTATGTTCTGTTTAATCTTGTAGCGAACCTTAACAGAAGAACAATTCCACAATGTGCCTCATGCACATTTTGTAGACTTGGATCCAATTTGATCATTAGCAGTTGTTAAAATGGATACTACAGGTTCATGTTTGTAGAAGAAATAACGGAAGTCTGATACGTGCATCAGGATTTTCAAGAAACATTTTCCATTGGACTTATTACAAGCAGAAACGGCAAAGATTAACATACTTTGGCCAGGATACATGATTATTAACTTAAGTATGGTAACAGTTTTATTAGTACACTCAGACACCATCACACTTCAGAACATCACTGGTTCAGTTGGTGGGAAATTTGAAGCCACTTTGTCTCAACATCTTGAGTAAAGAAACCAGTTTATCATGAGGAGGAGAAACCTCTTTCACCAGAGGCACCTCAGTTAAAGTTGTCACCCATGAATAAAGCAGTGGAGTCTTTTCTGGATCCAAAATCTTCACACCAAGAACTTCATCTTGTGCTTTGTGAACCCCAAATGTTGAAATCAGCATGATATCTAAAAGGTCCATATTTTTGCCATGGATTATACGCCCTGTGTTTGGCGAGTAATCCTTGATCCCCTCTTCCAGCACTTCCATTTTTTCCCAAACTTCCTCTAAGGCCTTTTTCTCTTCTTCTGCATCACAAGAGTTCCAGATCTTGACTGTGGAATATAAGAGCTGCAATTGTTGAGCAATTAATTAATGTTACTATACATAAATTTCCAATACAATGATTTAATTTGAAGCTTGCAACATGTATGGCAAACCTAACCTGATCGATGTAATTGGCCCAGAAACGAACTCTGGCTCTTTCATAGGGATTATTCGGTAAGAGTGAAGGTTCATCGTTCCAGGTCTCCTCGATATATTCTAAGATGATGACTGACTCACAAACGGGTTTGCCATTGTGGACAAGCACAGGAACCTTCTTGTAAATTGGATTGTGTTGGAGAAGCAGCTCGCTCTTGTTGCTTAAATCTTCTTCGACAAACTCATAAGGTATGCCTTTGATTTTGAGTCCTAGTTCAACTCTCTTCACGAAAGTGCTTATCCACGTTCCATGTAGAATCACTTTGTTTTCCTCTTCCATTTTCGGTTTTGTATTGTGCTTTATTTTTTGCTTGTGAATTTTTATACTACAGGTGGAACCTATAAATAGAGCTCCAAACAATTTTCTTGGGAAAGTTAGTTTAAAAACAAGAGTTTGTGAAACTTTATTCTCAAGTTATGGAGTATTCTATTTTATCAGTCAATATCAGATAAGGTTAGTACAGCTTACCACATTGATCACCCCCTTTGCTTGGTGCTTAAGATGGTTGACTTTGCACTAGTTTGTGATTTTTTTTTTTTCTTCAACAGAGTTATCTTAATCAACATTCACCAGCTTAAACTTAGGATATGACAGTGCTCTAGTTTGTCACTACCCTGAGTAGAGCCTTGACCTCCCATCAAAATTGTTGATATCCTATACTATGGGATAATGTTGAATTCAAGGGCAATTAAGATACTCATTTTACCCATTCAACAGAATTTTATCCCAGTGAGCCCTTGGACTGAATACTTTATTTCGTTAGTCAAACAAGCTTACTAGGATGGAAGTATTCGAGTTATAGACTTTGATATCATTTGCTTGAACGACAAGCAAAGTAAAAAGAACTCAAAAATAATTTGTCGATGTGAACTCTTTGAATGTCCAAGGTATATAACACACGTTAAATAATTTTGATGAATGGCATCTTCCAGTGCAATACTTCTTTACCAATACAACATTGTTTGGACACATTATGCTTCTTTTTATTCAACCATCTGTATTGTCGAAATTAGAGCATACGTTCGTTAAGGATTGTAAGCTAATTTTCTTTTATTTCTGGAAATGTTATAGAGGAATAAGGAGTACTTCAGAACCATGAACATTCACTTAAGATAGCAAAACCATGTTGTTAATACTTCAAGAAGCCAATTGCAACTCTGGACTTGTTAATACTAATGTGTCTTCATTAATTGGAGGCTACAACAGACTGGAACTAGTCATAAAAAACTCAAGTCAAAGGGGAAAAAAGTTAAAGGGACTAGTCTTCCACTTTCATGGAAAAAAATTTAACATCAGGAGCTAGGAAATCAATTGAAGAGCCTTCTGACGTGCGTAGCGGAAAAGCTCCACCATCTTGGAATGAGGTTGAATGGCTTCCTTCACCAGAGGAAGTTCATTTAGAGCAGTCACCCATGAGAGTATGAATGGTGTTTTATCTGGATCTATAAGCTTAACCTTTGCCACTTCTTCAGCTGCCTTATAGCAGCCTAGAACTGAAAAGACTACAATGTCTAGTAATCCAAGATTTTTCTCATCAACCAATGGTTTCCCACTTGGAAAAAGATCCTGCATATGCTCTTCCACTAACTTCAGCTTTTCAGTAACATCTCTCATTATTTTCTGTTGTGCCTCGCCATTAGTTGTGATGATAGGGCGCATGCTCTCAAATAACTATACAAGTGTATAAGCACTTTCTGCATTAGACTTTTAGGGACGATTTAACTTATATACACTGACATTATAAAAAAATTTATAGCTCACCTCGTGATGGAAAAAGTTTGCCCAGAATCGAACATTGGCTCGTTGGCAAGGATCTTCAGGGAGGAGTTTTGGAGAGTTTTTCCAAGTTTCATCGATATATTCAAGTATGACAAGGGACTCAGCAATTGGTTTGTCATTGTGGACGAGTACTGGTATTTTCTTGTTTTCAGGATTGTAATGCAGGAGTAAGGTGCTCTTGTTGTATAGATTTTCTTCTACATACTCGTAGGGTAAGCCTTTGACTTCCAGGGCAAGTTCGACCCTCTTTGAATAAGGGCTAGCCCAGAAGCCATGTAGTTTCACATTCATTTTTTCTTCCATAATTCCTTTTCTTCCTGTTGGTTATCAATTACCATGGACATGAAAGCCTTTTAAGTAGAACATGTACTGCCTTCCCTTATAAGCTTCCTTGGCTTGCCCAAATAAATTAATTAATTTTGATAAAGTTAGAATAAAATGAATTGTCTGACTTCTTGGTTTGGTGGGGGAAGTGTGGCCTCGTAACATTCATTGTTTGACATACTTCCATAACCAATGAAGTCCATTTTATAACTTATCCCAGACTTGGTAACTAGGGATTCCTGTCACACATTTTGTGGGACAACTATCTCGTAAAATGCATATGTTTAATGCAAAATTTGGATTATTTACAGCATAATTGGCAAATGGTTTCCATCAATATTTGTATCTTATCCTACTTTACATTATTGGCACTCATCCCTGGTCAATTTCTTTTCATATTAATCGACATGTACATTGCTTAGGAAAAAGATTTATCAGGTTTCCATAAGGTGGTGGAAAGATGCAAAGTGGGCTTTACGTCATTCTTCACATTGAACGCTTGTTGTATGGTATTAGTCAGTTCTTTAATCTCTTATGATGCGAGTTTATGACTTTAATCAAACACTAATTAACTTGTTATGAAAATTATAAAATTGTTTGCATGGTAGACAGGACACTGTTGAACATGATACATTGAGTTGACTTGGGTTATCTGCTGATGATAAGCTGAAATGTTATTTCTCAAACTAGTTGGTTGAGTACTTGAGTTTCACCAAATAATATTGTAGCATATGCTGAATATTTTACTCATATGAACCCAAGGGGCAGCCGGAGGTTTCGCGGACACAACCACGAGGATAAGTGTATTTCTTCTAACGCATTAAACAAAATATTTAGGTAACAAAATATACTGAGAAGTTGCGAGCTATATAGAGTTACAAATCATCATCATCAAGAAACAGCAGAGGTTTTTGTTAGGTTGCATCTCGTAGGAGTGAACTTATCCACCGAACAAATCATAAGTACTTCCATTATCATTTCAAATATTGGATTGAAACGTAAAGCCATTTTGCTTAATGAACTCAAGTCTTGAAACAACCTTATCATGTGCAGGCAGAGTCTCTTTTACCAGGGGCAGCTCAAGTAGAGTGTTCATCCATGAATACACAAATGGATTCCTTTCAGGGTCCACAATCTTCATGCCAAGTACTTTTTCTGCTGCTTTATACGTACCAAGTGAACCCACAATTATGATATCTAGTACCCCCAAGTTCTCAGCACAAATCTTACACCTTTCCCCTGGGAAAGAATCTTTCATTCCTTCTTCTATCACCTTCAGTTTCTCCAAGAACTCATCAAATGCTTGGCCTGGTTCAACTTCTTGTGCTGAAATGAACGCTTTCTTCATGATGTCTGATATCTGCAATCATTCAAAGATAAGCTGAACCAACCTTTAATTTGCAACATGATGAGATGTGCAAATTTTTGTAGAAATTAACAAAGTAACACAATATATAGTGTCTCATTGTTCATGTTATGTTATATTAGTATTTTGTAATAACAACATTATAACAGCCAAAAAATGTCAAGACAAACAACGCCATTATAGAGAGGTATGATTGTATAACTTGATTACCTGAAGACAATAAGTTGCCCAGAAATGGACTCTGGCTCTTTCATAGGGATCTTCTGGAAAGATCGTGGCTTCTTCTTCCACATTTCATCGATGTATTCAAGAATAACAAGGGATTCAGAAACAGGTCTTCCATTGTGAAGCAATAACGGCACCTTCTTATGAATGGGATTATATCTAAGAAGCAAAGAACTTTTGTTACTCAAATCTTCTTCTACATAATCAAAGGCTAAGCCTTTGATTTTGAGAGCCAACTCCACTTCCTTAACATAACTGCTAATCCACATTCCATGAAGTGTAACTTTGTTTTCGTCTTCCATTCTCTTTAGCTTCTCTCTCTTTTTTATGTTTTACATATGTACATCTCTAAATAGAATTTTCACTAACTACACGCTAAATATATTCTCTTAAGTTTGACTAGAAGAAACGCGAAGTTAGTTTTGTGCTGCACTAATTAAGTTTAGCTGGTGAATGCAATGGATGATGTATGACCATAGAGATATTAAGCTTGTACTCTCTGCGTTCCAATTTATGTGGCAACATTTCCTTATTTGTTTGTTACAAAAAGAATGACAACATTCTAAATTTGATAACAATTTAACTTCAAAATTATAGTTTTACCATTACTGAAATGTTTTACAACCACATAAATATCTTTGTCTCTTATTTTACACCACAAATTTCAAAAGTCGCATAGTCCTTATGATGCCCCGAGAAACATATCCTTCACCACCATCATGAGAAAGGCCCACATACAAAAGTTTACAGAATTTCCATGTGTCACGACCTCGAGATTTCTACATTATTTTATGAAAAAAAAAAATTAAGTATAATTTTGGGCAAATTACACTGTATGTCATTTTAGGGCACTTTTTTTAAAAACGTAGTAATATTTTGTCACTTTACCAAACGTTGCAACACTTTTAAAAATGCTACCAAACATGTCACAAAAAACCCTAAATCTCTTTCCCTCTTCTCACTCTTTTCTCTCTTCCCCCTCCCTCAACCCCACTGATTCCGGCACCGTTCTCCCTCCCCCAACCTTCGCCGGTGGTTTCTCACTCTTCCCCCTTCCCCCTTCGTCGTTCCCACAGCACAGTCGTGTTTTTAAGCGCCGTACTCCGTGTTTTTTGTTATCAGCAGCGGAGCTCCGGCGAGTGCTTTGTCGGAGCTCTATTACGTGACTGGGCCACCGTCTTCATCCCTCACCACCCCTCTCCCGTCGTGTTTGTTGCTCCGGCGAGGATATAGTGTTGCTGCTGCATTTTTGTGTTTGATTGTGCCCGGATCTGCTATAAAAGAGCAGATCCGGCCTTTTCTGGTGAGGATCTACCGGCGCTGCTACTTGTCGCCTTTTTTATTTTTTTGTTTTTGTGGTACACGGCGGGGCTACGGTGGTGGTGGTGTATGTTTGGTGTTTGCGGACTGTATGTAATGTATGACATGCGTATTTTCATTGTATGTGCGGTGTATGTTTGTTTGTTGGTTTCTCTGGCGGTGCACGGTGGTTGTTGGTGGTGGTGGAGGCAAAAGAAACTGTTTTTCATGTGTAAATCTAATGTATGTCACCGGACATACAATAGATATACACTTCACAGACAATAGGTATAAGTATATTTTTGTGTTTATTCATTTGTATATGTTGTGTATGACTTATTGATGTAGATTCACACACTTTACATACACAGTGCATACAAAAAATATACATGTGACATACACTGAAAATACACAATACATAGAGCAGCAGTGCTTGGGGGTGGTGGCTGGAGTTGGTAGGAGGAAGATCTAGGGTTTTTAGCACCATTTTGTGCATTTTGCTATGTTTTGAAAAAAAATGTTGCTATGAATGGGAAAATGTTGACATTTTAGTGTAAAAAAGAATGTTAGTTTGTATAATTTTGTGAATTGCCCTATAATTTTTGTGAGGTCGGCCATTTTGACTTTTAGAACTATGCTCATTGATGTTCTACAATTGATTTAATGCCTTTTCTCTATAACATGTTTGATTCGTTTTCGATGCAATAGAATACCACAAGTGAATGTCTGCATGAGATGCATGCAAGGAAGTTTGTGCTTCTTCAAGAAAAAAATGGCAACATTACTATGTCATCAATTGAAGTAAATTGTTTTCACTAAGATATTTTCACCTTTATTAAAAATTTACTAGTATTAATGATTAGCACTTTTATGTTTATAAAACTTTGCTGTGAAATATTATGAATTTCATGCACAAAACTGCATGATAACATTTATAATATAAATATTGGCATGTGCTTCATCAGGGGCGACCCAAATAAATTGGTGGTCTAAAGCCGAACCTTAATAAGTGGCCTTTATTTTTTTTTATAATTCCTTTTTTTTCTACAACGATTGTGTATCGACAATCATCTAGGTGTCTGAATTATTTATGAAGATAGTTGGGTACTCTACTCACTAAAGGCTCAAAAAATAAATCTCTACAAGGAACATTGGTGATAGAGATAATATTTTCATAAATGTTAATAATTATTAATCTCACTGAGTAGATGTTAAAATAATATCATACAATTGAAATAATGAAAGTCTATTTTGAAGCAAAAAAAAAAAATGTCTTAACCCTATCTTATAAGAAATAATCTAAATTTAAAAGATACGTTTATGAGAGACTTTGTTTGTTAAATATCAAAGTCGTTATTAAATTGTTCATTTTCAAAAACGCTTATGTGTATCAAAATTTGAGTCATTTATTTGAATGATAACCTCTATCATATTTCAAAATAATTATATAAAATTAATTACTTATCTTTTTATAATAATTTCATAATATATAAATAATGTTTAAAAAAAATTGGGGCTTCATTTTGAGGGAGGCCTAAGCAATTGCTTTAGTAGCCTCTCCCTCAGGCTGGCACTGGCTTCATAGGAGGAAAAGTTAAATTTATACATCGTATCTACCGAAAAGTGATTGCTTTCCAACTCATTACTCATTTAATTGGAATTTTTACATTGAGTAGACCTTTTTAAGTCTTCCTAACATAAAATGGATACATTTTTCATTATTTATGTTATCTAGACATTTAACTATAGGCATTCTACTCATTATGGCCATTACATCTCACATTAAAATTACCTAGTTTATAGCCTATTTTCGTGGGATTTAAAAAGTAATTACAGTTAATATTCTAGATATATCCACTTAAAGGTTTAAACTAAATAAGTCTGACAATCAATTATCTCCTCTTTTTAAGTAAATTAGCATTAATTACATAAAAGTAAATGCTGGAATTACTGCGCCTGAACAACCACCCACGTCTCTTCATTTTCTCCATTTCTGTAACTTCCTTCGTACTCCATCTCAATTGAAAAAGTCATCGGAATTTCTTCTCCGGTTCGTGTATGACATTTTCCGGTATGTTTTTTAATTTTCAAACCTTATAGTTGTTATATTTTGTATTTTTGTAACTCTTTTTCTGATTAATGCTGATTTTTTTTCAAACGAAGATATTTAATGGCTCGACGAGGGGTTAAGAATATTGGGAAGTCGATGCATGTCAATGATGATGATGATTTTGAAGATTTTGATATCTCCTCACCGAGCAAAACTGGTCTCGACACTCCCAATCGACTGACTAGGTCATCGGCCAAAAAAAATAAAAGGAAGAGGACTGTTCAGGATGACAATGTTAAGCCAAAATCCAAAACAGTTGGTTTGGGTGCCAAGGGTAAAGCCGTTGAAGTTGGCTCTTCTACTGACGACTATGATAGTGACCATCCTGTCGAGGTCAAGAAAAAGAAAGTTTTGGGTGGTCCATCTTCCTGTTCTACAAAAAAGAAGTTATTTAAACGGAAGTCAATTAAGTCGGTTAAATCTGTTAGGAATGACGACTTTCCTGTGGTCCCCGTGGAGGTATGAGTTTTAATAATATTTTTTTATAACGTATGTGTGCATTTTTTTATGTTCAAATTCTAGTATCTGTTTTATTTTTACCATATATTTCATTGATATATTGTGCATATTTTGTGATTTTTGTGAATTTATTAGAAGTATCCATATTGGATAATATGTGTATATATTCTACATACCTGCAGTGTTCAAATAGTTTTGTAGAATTTTAATGTATAATTAATATTTTGCATTTACATTGCATGTTCTTATTCTCTGTTAATCAGATAATTATTTTGTTATTTGTGAATATGCTATGTGATATTTTTTGCATATCACAGTTCTGGGTTTGCAAACTATGATATTAGTTGCATATTTATTGGTATACTTTCTGCATACTATCCTTTATTGTGTCATATTTGAATATGTTGATTGTTTTGTACCTCATTTATTGTTCTTAGAATTTCTTTAGTACATATCTAGTTGATATTCACTGTATTCTTTAATATCATACCCACAATATTCTTGATTTTTAAATTCAAAGTATACTTCCCGTGTATGCAATGTATATTTTTTAATTGCATACCCATTGCATTCTGTGGTTTGTATATCCAGAGTATACTTTCTTCATTTTTCTTGATATTAAACTTTTAGTTAAGGGAATTGTATGCATGCCTAAGTATATGCTTTATATTGTATATAATTTTTTTTTGTTTTTTAACCAATATGCACATATAGTACCACAGTAAAATTTTGTTTATTTGTTTTAGCCAATGCAACCTTATTTTCGTCCGGAGCAATATCGAAGCCGTAGGATATGCACGCATACATCTGTGCAAGCTGTGGCAACTATAAAGGGTGTTCTCACGGATAGTTTGTTGCAAATATTCAAGCAGACATGCTTTGGTCATTTTTTGGAAATGCCTAGGTTCGTAACATGTAATAAATTGTTGAATGCACTGTTGTTGCGAGAGATTTGTCCTCCAGACGATGATACTGATGCTATGTGGTTTGATTTATATGGGAAAAAATTGAGGTTTGGTCTCATGGAATTTGGGCTAGTAACGGGTCTTTGTTGTGTTGGTGATCACTTAAAGGATTTCCATTCTCTTGAGGCTAATAGGCTTATGCAGCTTTATTTTGGTGGAGCCTCAAAAGTAACAAAGTCTGCATTAGTTGAGTGTTTTGTAACCAAAAAATGGAAGAGCGAGGAAGATGCTATAAAGCTAGCAGCTTATTCTTCATCCACACGTTTCTCTTTTCAACCAAGAATTCTGCTAAAAGTGACACCACTATTGGGGAAAAAGAATTTAATATTGTTGAGTGTGGTGCATGGAAGACCTTCCCTTGGGGTACAAAAGTGTTTTTATCAACTGTTACATCGATGCATGATAAATTGAGGCCCTTTCATCAGTGTTACCGGTTTGCTGGGTTGCCGTATGCATTGCAGGTTTGGTTTTATGAATGTTGCCCGACTGTTCACGAGAAGCTTGCATACAGGGTTGCAAACTCTTCTCCCCGGATCCTTAACTGGCATGTTAAGCGGAAGCATGATTTTGAAGAGTTGGAGAATAGTTTTTTTAGTTTGAAGAAGTCGCAGGTATATTTTAATGTTTTCTATTAAGTACTGGTCTAATATTGTTATATAATAATATTTCTAAATATTGATTTAATGTTGTTAACAAATGAAATTATTAGTACTTTAATATTTGATGAACATTAAATTGGATAGCTTCTTTTTCTTCCTAGGTAATTATTAAAAAGATTGAGCCGACTGAAGAAGAATATGCTACACTTCAACTACCACAGTCCATACCAGATGAATGTGATACTGATATTGGAGTTGAATGTCCTCGGGACGCTGCCCATGATGCCAACAAAGGTACACCCAATGTAGGTGTGGCTGGTCATAGACAATCTAACTCTGCAAGTAAGGAATTGCCTCCTGATATGCAAGTTTTGTTCGGACAACAAAAGATCTTGCAAGATGACATGGGTGCGTTGAAGCAGTATATGGTTAAATGTTTTGACAAGATTTTTAAGAAGCTTAATATAGATCCAGTTGAATTTGGTGATAACAATTGTTCTACTGGGGTATGTATTTGTTTTTTCAATCTGCTTCTTTTTATGAATTTTTACAAATCTAATTACAATTTTGTAAATTATATCCTAGGTTGTTGGATCAGATTCTGTGTCGGATGATATAGGCAAGGATCGGCCTGTTGACCCTCCTAGTGTGAATTTACATCAGCAGGAGCAAGCGCCTTTTGCGTATCAATGTTACGGTAGTAGCTTTTTCTGTTTTATAGTTTATTACAGTGCATTTGTTGATTTGTTTTTTATTATTTATTACTTCTGTCAGGACCTTCCGAAAAACAACCTGTGATTGTTGATGATGATGAAGGCGCCTCTGATGGGAATGAAGTGGAATCAGATGATGGTAATGGTGTCTTTGATGTGAATGAATTTGAAAATTTTAAAGGTACTTGCGGTGTTTGTTTTTCATTCTGTATCATATACATATGTATGGAATATGCGTATAGTATGCATAAAACTTGCCTGTTTTAATCTATGTCATATACATATGCATGGAATATGCATTCAGTATGCCTTTAGTATGCATAAAGCTATACCTGACATTTATTTTGCAGTCTGTATTAATACATATGCATGGCATATGCATTTAGTATGCATAAACCTATGCCTGTTTCAATCATATTTTCATATACATATACATGGAATATGCATTCAGGATGCATCTAGTATGCATAAAGCTATACCTGAAATATTTATTTATTTTGCTTAACACAGATTACAGGGAAACAGACATAGTGTGTTTGATCCCTTGCACTTAATATGATATTCTTATTTGTGAATATGCAATCTGTAAGTAGTATTGGTTTTTTTTTTCCTTCCCTTATGGCTACTGTTCTTGTTTCTCTTTTAAATTAGGCACAGAGGACCTTGAAGAGGATATTCTATTTGAAATGCAAGGTAACTTGCATTATTCTGACTTTGGAAAATATAATGGTATTCTGCAAATAATCAACCTATATTCACTTTTTATTATCATATTCTTTGTTGTTGAACAATTTACTGCAGGGACTGATTATTTCGAACCTTCAAACTTTGATGCTATCAGAGTTCCCGCTGATGTCAATGAATTGGAAAAAAATAAAGGTTTGCCAACTTTCTGCATTTAGTTTTTAATAAAAAAATGGGTCAAAGGTATGCTTAACTGAGTAGGTATTGTTTCTTTTTTGTAGTAAAACAAGATTTGCAGCAGAATATGATTCATGTTAATCAAGGTTTAATGGGTGATTTAGAGATGGAAAGTCACACTGGTATAGACATTATATGTGCATAGTATTTATTAATATCACTGTACTGTTTATATTAACCTTTTTCATTGTAGCCAAACTGGGCTCCGATGACATAAATGTGGACAAGGCTGTAGATTGCAATGCGGATGAGTTAGGAGCAGGTATTATGCAAATTACTAGTTTAAGGTATTTTAATTATGTGTTGATCCTTTAATGGTGTCTTTATTAAGTATCTATGTATATTTCAGGTGAAGTAAATATTGCACCCCATGCTGACCAGGTTGCTAAAACAACTGTGTGTCCTAATATTGGTGAAGGTATTTATTTTTCAAATTCATTCACAATTTTTAAAAGTTGATTGGTGTTTTAAAAACATAATTTGCTACAACCTTCCGCAGATATACATGAAATGCAAGATGATCGCAGTATTGACAGTAGTGTGGTTTCTGGAAAAGCTGTTGATGTCCCAGTTGTGGGAAAGACAGTGGAGTCCGTGGTAGACCCTCTATCTCAATTGGAGGAACCGCAGTGGCATGAGTTGACTGCAAGGGCTAAGGAAGTTGTGAAGAAGCGCGCTCAAGACGCGACTAAGGGCGCCTCTGTTATTGATCCTGACTCCACGGAAGTAGCAGAGGACACTTTGAAAGAGGTTGATCCTTTGGATGAGTCGGAAGGACGTTGTTGTGATGTTCCAGATGCGACACCTCAGATATCTGTTCATCAGAGAACTGTTTCAAAATTCAAGAAGTCACCGTTTGTCAATGAGTTTGGTTCCACTGAAAAATCTACTTCCACTGGTCCATGCTCGCAGCTGGCCAAGAGAAGCACTTTTCGTCTCATTCATCCATTTTTGCGTTCGATACGGGTTGAGCCTGATATGAAGCTTGTTGGTAGATGGGCACCATGGATTGATCATAAAGTAATCCGAAAATCAAAGTAAGTCAAAGCCAAAATGATTGCATATTACAACCTAAAAACCAAAAATTTTCATCTGCTCATTCATGTTCATTATTTTTTTTGCAGGTTAGGAAATTTGTATCCTGCGAGTATCAATAATCTCGTACCTACATTCAACTTTGGGGTGTACGTGGTGGACAAGAAAGAGTGATTTCATATACTTAACTATGGCTCAAAGGATTTACGCACTACGGTATTTTCCTTATCTTTACTGTCATAACTGTTTAATTAAGTATTCTATGAATTCTGTATCTTTTCAATATGCAAGTAATATTCATTAAGCCTTCATAACTCTTATGCATAAATTTTTAGAATTTCTTGTTTAATATTATATAGCAGGCAGTTTCTTATTATATCATTGTATATGCAATGAATATGGAATATGTAATGAATATGGTATATGCAAAGTGTGTTTCTTATTTCTATGCAATTGTTCTTTATTGACTACGCAATACTGTGTTATTTCTAATTCTATTGTGTATGCAGAGGATATGCAGAGGATAATTCTATTTAATGGTTGCAATGTTTAGTTATTCAATCAGTATCATATGCATATGCATGAAATATATGCAAATCACAGAATTACTAATATGTGTTATTTTAGTTATTTGATATGATATATGTGTTCATAGAATATTATTATGTAATGGATATGCAGTCTAGTCCTTCAAATGCTTGTTTAATGGTTGCATTTTGAGTTATTACAAATATTGTTTTAACAACTGTATTTACTTTTGTTTATCTAGCACCTGGATGTCTTGTTCTACTATTTGCGTAAGAAGGCAAAGTACGATAAAGGTATTTCTGTAAGAGTCACAACCACGGATTGTCAGTTTGATTCTATGCTTAGAGATGTGTATGCTGATTTTATTATGTCTGGGAAAGACATTGGTGTAGTTGATTCTGCAAAAGCTATTCATGATATCATATCAGGTTCTTCTCTTCGGTGCAATACTCCTTGGGTACAGGTTGATGATATATTGTTCCCTGTTATGGTTGCGCATCAGTGGCATTGGATATTAGCTAGATTGTCTTTGAAGGAAAGGGTTATTTATGTGTATGACTCTAAACCTGGAGATCCCTCATATAATGAAGAAGTTATTCGCGCTATGGAGCCATATGCAAACATGTTACCTATTTTTTTATCTGCCACTGATATCTTAAAGAAAAGGCCTGAGTTTTTCTACAGTGGGTCTCCTTATTATGACAAAGCTTTGGGTGAACCCTTTTTAATGGTTTTTAGTCCAAGGCCACCTGCCATGATGAAACGGTATGATGTGATTTATTTTCTTTTGTTCCTCTGTTTTAAATCTAACTATTAGAGGGATTAATTTTTAATCTTTTCCATTTGTATTTTTTTGCAGTGATTATGCTGTGTTTGCTGCTGTCTTTGCTGAGTATTATATACAGTATCAGTCTATGCCTTCTGAAGATGATGACTTGTCTGGAGTCCGGGGGCGTTATGCCATGTATCTGTGGTATTATGGGATGAAGAAACGGATGCAATGTGTTGTTAGCGACGAGGATGACTGAATGTGCCTGCTTAATTTGTTTTTTAGTAATAGCATTAGTCTAAGTTAGCAGATTTTAAATTAGGACGCACTGTGATCTACTGGTGATACTTAGCATAATTGATATGCAAGTAAAACATCATTTTTTGGGTGGAAATGACTTTTTTGGATTTATACATTTTAATGCATCTTTTTACATCTTTCTGTATATTCCTTTTCTTATGTATAGTTCATTACAATCAACTTTTGCTGTTCATGTTGTATTCACATAATACATTTATAATATACCTAAAATATGCTGTAAATACAGCATAATTCAAGAAAATACAAGTTGTTTAAAGTTATTGTCGGATTTCAATTTTACTATCAGTTGAATACAACTGGGATTTACATTAAACTTATTATTCTGAATATGTACGGTATTCATTCAATTTACTGGTTTGACAATATGAAGTAGCTGTTGAGAATGAGGATATTTTGTTAAAGGGTCTTGATTGCTGTTATATTCAGTAAATATACTGACAAGAGTCATTGAGAATGCAGCTAATAGTTATAAAAAAGGACATAAATATTCAATATGTATGCATTGAATATCTCACCATTCCAATTCAAATACTAAGTGGCATTTACTACCAACCTTTATTTTGTTCCATTCGTGGAAGGTTGCATTATGATTTTTTTGAATATATACTATGTAAAGTTCACATCAACAATATTCACATCAAGACGAATTTTAAAACCAACAATTAAATTGAAAATTAGCAAACACTTTAATTAATTAAAAACTGATTAATAGTTAATAAGAATGTATTAAAACATCCTAAAAAAATAATAATTAGAGCAGTATTCAACAAGCCATCATTTTAACTAAAATCTAATCGGGACATCTTTGCAGGTTTGGCGGTTGTGCCCTTGATTTCCACAGCGTGAACATGTTAAACGCGCCTTCTTCAATGGTTTTTCCCAAGCAGACTTTATTCTTGTGGTTTTGGGTCTTCCTGGTGGTTTTCTTCCATGAGGTGCTAGGACAATTTCTTCGGCTATCTCCTTAGGCACATTCCAATGTGGCTCACCTTGAATCGGATATACGGGTTCATCATATGTCTTTAGCATAGCTTCTTTTTTGTAGTATTCCGCACAATAATCAGCTGCTTTAATGTGCAAACTATCCAGCACTGCTACTGCGTGTTCACATGTTATTTCATCAATTTGAAATTTACCACAGCTGCATGTTTTTTTTTGCAGATCTACAATATGTTTCACTTGCCCATATACCACAGCGTACAACAGATTTGTCGAAGGAATAATCTGCATATCATTAATTGTAATAGTGTTATTTATGAATTACTGATATGCAGGTAATATTCAGTATGTATGCAATACAGGTTTTTAAAACACATAACATAATAAATATTAACAGAGTAGTCCCAGTGTATGCACAATGTTTCTAGTAAATAGTAAATGAATTATACAAACTTACCCGCCATTTCTTGGATGCTATAATGTTCTCATCAAGGATGTCTTGGAATTTTTCTCCGAGCGCTGTGAATGTGTCCATTGCAAACTGTCGGTTTTTTGCAGTCCACATTTGGAACATATCAGTCATATACCCCATTAATGCTAGTATGGGGAGCTTTCGAGCATGCCTATTTGCTGCATTCACTGATTCTGCAATATTAGAGGTCATAAAAAATGAACGCTTACTCTGTGCGTGTGCAATTGACCATCTGTGATATCCAATGTTACAAAGGTAATCTTTTGCTCTACTATCTATATCTTCCAGATCCTCCATTGCTTTTTCAAATTGTCCAACTGTGTAGGCCATTACTAGCCTATAATATACATCTTTTAGTTTATTTTCACCTTTCTTGAACTTAGCCTTAACATTATTCCATAAGTGAAACACACATACACAGTGAGGTATTTCCGGATAAATTGTCTTCACTGCCCGGGAAATACTCTCATGCCTGTCAGATACAACACACATTCCATCCCTTAGTCCATATGCAGCTCTTAAACATTTAAAAAACCATTCCCATGATGCATCGTTTTCAGAATCTACCACTGCATATGCCAGCGGTAGAATATGACATGCATACACAATTAAGGATCTTATTTCTGGTCCAAATTATGCAGTTAACTATATCAAATTGTTATCCTAGTTTTGTGTAAATTATGAATATCATATCTGTATGCTATCAGTATTCACATCAGTATTGGCTGGATTTAAGAAATTCATACAGTACATTATAAAATAAATTATTTTTTTCAATATTGTATATCATGTTTGTATTCATCCAGTATTCACATTTGTTTTGTTACAATTTCATGATTATTTATCCAGTACAGTTTGTATATCATGTTTGTATTCATCCAGTATTCACATTTGTTTTGTTACAATTTCACGATTACTGTTACATACATATTAAACATAAAAGACTTACCTGAACCATCCAATGTGCAGGCTATTAGCATTGTACCCCCGTATACACCACTCAAAAAACCTCCATCCACTACCATTACTGGTCTACAATGTTTCCAGCCTGAAATAAATACGTTCAATGCAATAAAGACATATAGGAAAGAATCATCCTCACATTTCTTTAGCTCTGTAACAGACCCAGGATTTGCTTTGTTTAGCTCATAAAGATAGCTTGGAATTTTCCCATACGCTTTATTTGGTTCTCCTCTCAACAATTGGATTGCTTTTTCTTTACATCTCCATGCTTTCATGTAATTTAGTGTCAGACCATATGTTTTCTTCAACTCATTTATTATATCCTTCGGTGTGTATACAGTTTTTGGATCAGCAAATCTTTCCTTCATTAGATTGCCAATAATATCTGCACTTGTACGACGATGCGAACTCAACCTTTCATCAATGGGACAAGTGTGAATGTTGTTGAATTTTCTTATCATGAAAACCCTTGAGTTATTTAAGCTTGATGCGCGAAGGAACCAACTACATGGGCTGTTCACACAAATTACAGAGTACCTAGTTTCATTTTTTTTATTTAGGTTAGTGAATATTCAAATAATATGCATCCAATATTTATCAGTATGTAAACATAATTAAACTCTCAATTAAATACCTTTTGGTGGATGACCTATCAACCTTTGTTTCAAACCTCTCCTTCAGAGCGTAGTTCTTTACAACATTCTGCAGTGTTTGCTTGTCTTTATACACTTGTTTTTCCTCTAACCAGTCAAGGTCCGGATTCTCAATAACACCTATTTCCTCAATGGGGACACCTTCAATTTCATCTGTTTTAGATGAAAATATCATGTCGACTACTTCAGGTATGTTGATATCATTCACTGTGCTAGCAGCTGTCATAACATTGGTATTAACAACCATTGCACTTGTGCTAAATCCAACATTAACGACTTTCTCTTATGCTGTAATGCATAGCGGATATTCACTAATTTTTGTTCTTTTTTTTTGCTCTATATACAGTTGGACACTCATATCATTCTTAATTGAGATTGGTTGGAATCCATCTTCAATTTGATATTTTATATCCAATTTGTACATAGAAGTGTCTACCTCTAGATGTGCAGCAATTGCTCCCAAAAAATTACTGTATGTACAATCTTCTTGAAGCAGAATTCCATCCGCTTTGAAGTTGACAAATTGGTAATCTTCAATCCAATTTCCACCATACTGGATTAATACCTTAATTGGTGACATATTTCACTGATATGTCAATTTTCAAGCTTTCTTCAATGTTTTTGATAATTTGATGGATCGACGCTCGAGGATGGAACAATTTCGTGAATTTTCAGCGAAGTTTCTTTCAAAGATTCTGAAGTCCGAAGTGAAATTTTTTGATCTGCATATAATCTTCACATTGCCGTTTTTAATGGGATCCATGAAGAAGTGTCGTATAAACTGAGAAACGTGTCTTCAGGAGTACTAAAATTTCGGATATTATGGAGATACTGTTCCCACTCCTAAAATTTAGGATATTATGGAGATACTGTTCCCACTCCTATAGTTTAGGATATTCTGTTTTGTTTTTTTGGAAAAGATTTTCACATAGACCTATTTTTAACAGTACTTTTGGCTAGCCTTTGTTGAATGTTACTTGTGTCTATTTTAATGTAGGGCCATGGTTTTATTTTGGCTATATATAAAATTTAGCTAACTTTATGCCATGAGTCATTCACTTTCACGAAATTGGGCCATGAAAACTGTATTGGCCCGATTCCGTTCGAACACATAATGACACGTGTTCGATGACGTAGCAAGTTCAGAGCATATTCAGAAATATGCCAGCTAAGGATTCACGGAGAGCCAACGACGGTAGGCGGAGGGTGACCGTTTTGAAATATCACTCAAAGTCGGGCCAATCGGGCCCATCGAAGACACCAAAGAGACATTGAGTAGATAAGCACAACCAACCAAATCCCGCCGTCTAGTAGTATAAAATAGAAAAATTTATACCACATGACTACCCTAATAGCTATATTACAAAAAATAACAATACTTTTACCATATTTACAATACATAACAATACTTTCTTATTTTTCATTACCCCTTCCCAAACATGAAGCCCTAATTTTTCCCTCTCTCTTCTTCTCTCCCCTCCTCCACCCACCCACCACCCACCCACCAGCGCCCCCCTCCCTCTCCGCCACCAATACTGCTACCACCGCCCCTCCCTCTTCCAACCACCATCCCCCTCCCTCTTCCCACCACACGTCCCCCTCCCTCACGCTACTGCGGCGCTACTACTGCCATAGTGATGCGGCGCTGCTGCACTGCAGCGGTGGAAACGCCTGGATCTATATTTTTCCGATGGTTTTACGGTGGGTTTTCACGATTTGGTCATTTTTTTTTCATTTTTTCTTTATGTGTATATATGTGTATGTTTTATGTATATATTTGTATTTTGTATGCATAATTTCAGATCTCTTTTTTTTTCTTTTTCTTTTCCTTTTTGTATGTGTATATATGTGTATGTTTATGTATATATCTGTAGTTTGTATACACATATTTAGATCTGCCTTTTTTTTTATTTTTTTTTATTTTTTATTTTTGGTTTTGTTTATGTATTTATTTTGTATATAAAATGTATAAGATTGTATTTGTGTGTATGTGTATGTTTTGGTATATAAATACATTTAAGTTTTTTTGAATATTTATATGTTGTTATTTGTATATTCGTTGTATGTTTGTGTATTTTTTGTATTTCACGTGTATGGTATGTTTTGGTATAGTTTTGTATTTGTATGGTTTAATGGAGGTTTGTATATGAAATGTAATAAAACTATTGCTATATTTTGTAAAGTAGAAAAGTATTGTTATTTTTTATAAATATGGTGTCAGGGTTGTATATTTGTGTAAATCTCCCTATAAAATAACACATGTTATTGTCAACAAAATGCTATAATAGTTATACCTCCAATCAAATATTTGCAATATATATTTTATGTTAGGGGTTATTTTTATTAAATACTCTAACCAAATGACCCCTCACTCTTTCTCTAAAATTTGGGGATATAAAGTGCCTAAAACCCAAACTCGAAGGTGTCTAATTTGTTTGGGCCCGAAAATATAAGGCGGTGGCGAGGCAAGAAGAGAGAAAATAGAGAGAATGGAATCGGCAGGGCAATGGCTGGAAAAAGCATTACTAGAGCTGTGTAACAAAATAGAGAATGGTCTTGATTTAGATGCTGAAATTATATCTGGGCTTGTCTCTTATTGCGACCTTGCTTCTCCCCTCGATGCTAAAGAGTATCTTGATGTAATCCCTTACTCCATCTAAAATTGTGTTATATTTATTTGGGGTTTTGTATTCACTAGAAATTCCATGAATGAGGTTTAGGTACATAGTGTGTGTGGCGTGTTGTGATCCCAAATATTACACAGAGATAACCTGATTGGGCATCCTGTGCAAATTGTTATGTTGTTTTGATTTTGCCATGAACTTTTAATTTGTTTTAGTAAAAGATATGAACAAAAATAGATTCTGACTTAATCAGTGTTATCGAATCCACACTGAAAGTAGGTGCAATACGATTTTTGCAAAGAATAGAAACATGGTGTTTTACAATTGGAGGCATCAATGCACTGACTGTGTGTAACGTCTTAACAAAAACTAGTTAAATAGCTGCTTCATTAGGTTAAATTTATGAGGCCCATGACTCATGACTCAGGACTCATGAGCTTTGTGTTTGAATAATTCAGAGTTGGCACCAATCTGATTCAAATTAATCCAAGAAAAAGTATATTTCCGGTACACTGTTCAAGGTGCTGACTGTGTCTCAGCAAGGACCGTTGAGTTAATGCTTTGTTAAGTTAATTACGATGGCTTGTGACTCAGAGTTGAAGATGTGGTACTATGTAATAAACTTGATTGACATTGTTTTACTAGAAAGGGCCATTTGCGCAACAGTAAGACTTGCCACAGTGTCACCAGGAGGTCATGGTTTCAAACTGTGGAAACACCTCTTGCGGAAATGTAAGCTAACGTGCGTACAGTCGATCCATTATGTGGTCTGGCTCTTCTTCAAGATCTGCTTATAGCAAGAGCTAGTGCACTGGGTTGCCTTTTATTGGCATCGATTTACTTTTAATATTTCAGTATATTGAAGTCTTTCAATTCGTTTGCTCATATAATTCTTGTTCCTGTCTTTAGATACCTTTATCTTCTGTTGCATATTGAATATGCCTGAGTAATAGCAACTATGCTCTCTTCTCAAAATTTTGACATCCGTGAATATTTCTTCACTTGGCTGCCAAAGCCAAAAATCACTCGGATAATGTCCATTTTTCTTCATAGACATGTGATTAAACCATTTTAATCATTGATCTAATTGATGCTTAATGCTCATTGATAGTGTGTCTTTCTTGTATATATGTATTTAAGTTTTTTTGATATTTAGAGAGTTTGTAGAGCAATGAAAGGGAACTTTGATGTGTCTTTCTACCATAGCATTCCCTTCCTCCAGTTGGAAAGTAAAAGACTACATTTTCGTGTGGTATTTCAAAATGATCTTAATCGGGATCTTGCTAACACCTCTCACACATTGGTACTTCTTGTTGGTTATTAACTTATCAAAAAGAAAAAGAAACTGTTATTGGTATCTAAATCAGATGTCATGTATCAGCTTGTGGTTTTTCATAATATCTTCTCTGCAGATGGCCATTCAATTAAGAGTGTTTGGTCCTTATATATTCTTGTAAGTGCCATTTGGCCGTCAACGGTTCATTTACTGACATTTTTTCTGTCACTTCTACAGAACATCATAGGTCAGGAAGCTGGAGGAAGTGTGACGGAGGAGTATTTGAGACGGAGAGGTCATTCAAATATATACCAGACTACCCAAGGTACTTCTGCTTCCCAATTGCAAGCATATGTAAAGCCCCCTTCAGGTGATAGTCTGGCAGTTGGAACTAAAAAGCAAGTGCGAGCACCGAAAGAAAGCAAATCTTCAAGTAAGCAGGAAAGTCAAAGCACAGCTGAGACGTCATATGGACGAAATGTACAAAGAGGAAGTCAGAAAAGCTCTACAGCAGCAGCAACTACATCTCAACCCCAGGCAAGTCAAAAAAGCTCTAGAAAGAAAAAATCTGAAAAAGTTGTTTCGCTTGCTGAGGCTGCAAAAGGGTCCATTGTGTATCAAAAGGGGAAACCATGCTCATGCCAAGCCCGTCGACACAGGCTGATAAGCAATTGTTTATCTTGTGGAAAGATAGTCTGTGAACAGGAAGGTGAAGGGCCATGCAACTTTTGTGGTTCACTAGTGCTGAAGGAAGGAAGTTCCTATGCTGGGTTAGAAGAAGGTCCAGTTCCAATTTCCGATGCTGAGGCAGCAGCTGAAGCCTATGCAAAAAGGCTTGTTGAATATGATCGGGATTCTGCAGCACGTACAACGGTTATCGATGACCAAAGTGACTACTATGAGATTGAGGGAAATAGCTGGTTGTCGAAGGAGGTACGCAGTTACTGTCTTAAGAATATTTCACTTTGCAAGACTTGGCTTTTACACGACACCGACTTCTCTTTTGATCAAGGATGATACTGACTTCTGTTTGTGGTCTTTTTTTCCCTGTTTAACAGGAGAAGGAACTTCTGACGAAGAAGAAAGAGGAGATAGAAGAGGCTGAACGTGCCAAACGAAATAGAGTCATAATGACATTCGACCTCGTTGGTCGCAAGGTTGTTATCGCTAACATGGAGGATATGTTGTGCTCGCATCTTATTTCATATCTCTTTTGTCTTCCTCTTTTCTTTTATCTGTGTTATTTGTCTTAAGGCATGGAGGGAGGGACGGTGTTCATATCTTTGTTTTTGTGCATATTTTTAATCTTGCAGTGCCTGTCATCATGTCAAATTTGCGTGTTCTTTTGGCTTGACTGCTGATTCCTGTGTTTTCGTTATGCAAATGTGCTGCAACATAGCTCCGCATTTATTACCATGTTGAAGGAACTTGGATATCTGAAGTCTGGTCACAAGTGACATTGGAGTATTGATCAATTATTACTTGAATTGGATTGCTGCTCATGCAATTTCCATCCATGTGCTCTTCAAGAGTCTAGCACCACAACGATGTGCACATATCCTTTTTCCTGTTTTTGATTCTTTGGAATTTTTAGTTGGGGAGGTATCGTCTATTCTTTCAGCATTAATATGTTCTTGTCTAAGGCACGAGCCCTGAGCTCTCTCTTCTTTTACTTATTTTCTTTTTCTTGGTGGATGGTCCTGTAACTGTTGTAATAACCTGAAGAATACCTGCTGGCTGGTTGCTTGGTGTGCATTGTTATATTTTAACTCTATTTGATCTACACTCTGCAGGTTCTTTTAAACAAAGATGAGGACTCCGTAGAACTGCAGAATAGAATTCTTCTCAAACCACAAGAGGAAAAGGAAACGACGCGCATTAAACCTAACCCAAACGTGAAGATACAACCTATCTTTGTGGATCCAGGTCCCCGGAAAACTCCCAAGGAGAAGAATATTAAGAAAGGCCCGAGTAATGGCTTGTGCCTGGAGATTACTGGTAGAGTGCAACATGACACCAATGAATTCTCTCGTTTGCTAGTAGATGGCAAGGTACATGGGTCATCAAGTAGTAACTCGTGGCATGAGCCGTCGGTTAATAGGACAATCGGAACTTCAGATGACTCTGAATGTTCTTTAGATTACTATTGAGAATTATATTGCTGGGAAAGAAAGATTCTTCATCTCCATACCTGCAAATATGCTGTCTCTAGAGATAATTACTCAAGATGGAAAAGAGATTTTTTGCCATTTTTCTGGGGAAGGGATTCAGAGTATAGAAAGTACTATGAACTTGATATTCTAATTTAAGTCCTTTTGATTTATCAAGAAAATATTATCTTCAAATGTTTGTTCGGGAGGAGGATTTGACGTGGGGTGAATTTTTTCCCTTTCTTTGTCATAATGTGGATGGATAAATATACTTGGGAGCTCCCAATATATACAAAGAAGATGCATCTTTTTATGACTTGAATTTGAATTTGAATTTTGTTTATTTCTTGCTTTATTGGTAAGAGTCCTAGATCACATTTCAATATTTTGTTAATGTGTAGAAGTAAGTGATATCTGGTAACAAAAGTTACTCCATATGTTATTGTATAAGTTATAACCATAGTGTTTTGTAAGTAATATCTTCGACGATTGAAGAAACCAAATAGTGGAAGATTTGTCCAAGAGAAAATTTTAAGCAAAACATTTCTTGTTTTGTTATTTTTTCATTTTGCAAACCTAAAAGTCTTTACACCAGTTATAATGTACTCCCTCCGTTTAAAAAAAGATGAATCTGTTTCCTTTTTAGTCTCTTTAAAAAAGAATGACCTCTTTCTAAATTTGAAAATAAATTTTTACTTTTACTCATCCCTACATGATTTGTAGCCACACAAATATCTATAACTTATTTTAGACCACAAGTTCATCTAAAGTGAAACGGAGGGAGTAATATATAGAAAAGATTCTACACTATTACTCCATCCGGTTCACTTTATTTGAAATTCTAACATTTTCTATTTGATTCAAAATATTTGATTTATTCAAAATTCAAGAAAGTATTAATAGACTTTTCTTCAAATTTACCCTTATTCAATGAAAGATCTTAATTCTTCCTTACATTTTTCTATGGGAGAGATAAAGTTAATAATTTGTTCTATTAATGTTTCTAACAATTTTTTTTTTTTTTTTGTGTGTGAAAAGCCTTCAGAAATCATTTAAGATGGTAAATAACAAAACCCCAGTTAATTGAAAACATAGGATGTACTATCTTGTAATGTCAGGTCAAATGTCGTATACTCCAAAAAAACATAAACATGAACATACGACTCTCAGAAACTAAAATCGTGTCGATTATGTCCGTACACTTGTCCCAATTCGTGCTCTGTTTCTTCTGAAGTTGAAAAAACGAAACAACATCGTCCATCAAGTCAACAACTTTAGTACTTTATTCTAAAACATCGAGCAATGCTCTGATCCTATATCATTTCAACCGGAAAAGTTTCCTTTTCTTCTCTGAGATCCGTAAGTTTCCTAATTTAAATACTTATATTCATCATACTCTCTGTTGGTTAAAATATATTGTTAACTCTAGCGGGTGCTTATTCATTTAATTACACTTGTTACTGTTTTTTATTTATCCATTACATTGAAATTAGTGGGTGATGTAAAACGTGTGAAGTAGATATAGTACTAGTATTAATTGAATTGAATATATACTAAATGGCAACTACTTAAAATGCAAATCAAGCGCATCTACTCGTTTATTATTTGATATTTACTTACTAGTACTATTAATTATGAATGTGCTTGCATAATTAGGTTAATGCTTAGCAAGGTTGAGGGAGTTAGAGGAAGCGTGACAGGTGCTCGTAATGATATGTTGTTTGGTTAAATTATGAGGCAATGATCTTCTATAAACGCCTCTATTGAATGACACGATATGTATTGAGATTGGCGAGATGAAATAGGGCAGAAGGTGTTGGCTATGCGCAACTTGCATTTTATTCCGTATAGTGTAAACAAGAAAAGGGGCAGTGCCTATATATAAAAAGAAATAGAGGGAAGAGGGGTATGATAATTATGTAGTGGCAAGTGAGCAATAGTCTTTAACCATAACTGATAACACTTTTCACCTTAAAATGGTGTGGAATTTGAAGCTTGTCCACTTAAAGGTGCATGTCTCTATTACGTTAATGTTAAATTAAGGAATGAGAAAACAAGATGAATACTGCAGGCATCTGAGATTCTGAGAATTACTGAATCCTGATCATATTTCTCATACGAAAATATGTTTGATGAAATGGAGTTAGTCAATAGATCCTCCATTTACATCCTTAATTAATACTTTCCATGACTATTATCGAGCTTTATTTTCTTTCCTTGTTTCCATGTCATCTGAAATCCGGAATTCTAGTGACAGGTCAATCATGGCAATAAAAGGGAATCCAGGAGATAACAGAAACAGAGGCCCTGTATCAATATTTGTTGTAGTTGGACTTTGTTGTTTTTTCTATCTTATAGGAGCATGGCAAAGAAGTGGTTATGGGAAGGGAGACAGCATAGCTCTCCAGATCGCAAAGAAGGCAGAGGACTGTAGCATCCTCTCCAATCTGGAATATGAAACCCATCACGGTGATCAAAGAGGTGCTAGTGATGATGCCAAGCGGGAAATCAAGCAGTTTGAACCTTGTGGTGAGCAATATGTTGATTATACACCATGTCATGATCAAATCCGAGCAATGACGTTTCCTAGAGAAAATATGAATTACAGAGAGAGACATTGTCCTCTAGAGGAAGAGAAGCTTCATTGTCTTATTCCAGCCCCAAAAGGATATGTGACTCCTTTTCGGTGGCCAAAGAGTCGCGACTATGTACCTTTCGCAAATGCACCACATAAAAGTTTAACAGTGGAGAAGGCAGTGCAAAACTGGGTTCAATATGAAGGGGATGTATTTAGGTTTCCGGGTGGTGGAACTCAGTTCCCACGTGGGGCAGATGCTTATATTGACCAACTTGCTTCTGTGATCCCAATGGACAATGGTACCGTTCGGACTGCATTGGATACCGGGTGTGGGGTGAGTAAAAGCTTGTTAAGGTGTTATTATCCATTTTCTGCCCTTCTTTACTATGAGTTTCCAAATTTACTCTTGCTGCAAATGATTTAGCTGCTGCTTTTTCTTTGCATTATTTAACTGCTGTTGTTCTCCTTTTGGATAAATGCTTTTCCTTTGTTAAGAACCATTTCCAGGAGAGTTGGAATTTTATTTGCATTATTACTTGGTTTCCTATTTTTTTGCAAGGTTAAGCTTTTACTTTTGTTGCTTTGCCATCATAGTGATATATGTTTTTAGCGCAGTTCACTAGTTTTTAATATTTGATCAATGGCATATGGCGTCTTAGGTTGCAAGTTGGGGTGCATATCTTTTCAAGAAAAATGTTATAGCCATGTCATTTGCACCAAGAGACTCACATGAAGCTCAAGTCCAATTTGCTTTGGAAAGAGGTGTACCGGCAGTTATTGGTGTACTAGGAACCATCAAGTTACCATTTCCATCAAGGGCCTTTGATATGGCTCATTGTTCACGTTGTTTGATTCCATGGGCTGCAAATGGTATGCATGTATTCTTCGTTTATCATTCAAGGATCTTTTTTTGGGCATTTATGCAAACCACGGCAATACCAACTAGTTGGGACTAGGGCTTAGTAATTGTTGTTAGACTTGCATTAGATCCGGTCTAAGGTATTTGTGGAGTTCTTTTGTTTGGTGAGAGCAATGGGTATAGAGGATTCATATAGTTGACCCAACTCCTTTGTGATTGAGTCATATTAATTTAGCGATTGGTATGGTTAATTTACCTTAGCTTCGGTAGTGGGAGATATAAGAAAAATAATCAACCAGTTATTCCTCAAAAATAGATATGCTTAAAACAAGCTTTAATTAGGCATGTACTTCTTTTTATTTGTGATACATTTAGCAACCATTCTCTTGCACCAATTGCCAACCGAGCAGTGCAACCCAAGATCATCCTAGATTGATTGTCCCTTTCCATTTTGGATTGCCAAAATAATGTCCACTTTAAACTTTCCAACGAAAGTTTTGTCCTAGCAAATCGACTTTCCATGTTTATACTTATGTGTGTATCTACATATACATGTACCGAGTCAAACACTTCTCTTAGTGTTGCATCTACATGCAAAGTATGTTTTTCCTTTTTCATTTTGGTGGTTTTCCCCTTGTGTTAGAGAAAGAATTTTAGGATTAAGAAACGTGTTTTTTGTTCCTAAAAGTGTTAATTAGATAGAATATAGTGCAGTGGACGCCAATGAGGATCAGAAATCTACTGTGTTGGCAATTTCTGTATTTTGGGATTCTTTAACTACTCTTTCTTCAATTATTTATTATCTTTCTGATAAATTTCTGAACTACTCTATTTAGGTGGATTGTATATGATGGAAGTGGATCGCGTGCTCAGGCCAGGGGGGTACTGGATACTCTCAGGTCCTCCCATCAACTGGCGGACTAATTATCAAGCATGGCAGCGTACTAAAGAGGATCTGGAGGAGGAACAAAGAAAGATTGAAGAGATAGCAGAACTTCTTTGCTGGGAAAAGAAGTACGAGAAAGGTGAGATAGCTATATGGAGAAAACGAGCAAATAATGAGTACTGCACTGAACGAGATTCTCGTGTAACTCTATGTGAATCCTCGAATTCAGAAAATGTCTGGTAAATTCTTGAACCTTATAACGTTATTTGTTCCAACATTTTAATAAATGCCCAGATAAATGAGGATTTCCTCTCCTTTGTCGTGTTATATGATGGATTCGCAAAGTTTTAACTGGCAAGTAACAATATAAGTTACGGAGGACTGCTTTTATGATTTCTGTCAGTCTCGATAGTTCAAATCTCTGCTCTTAAGATTTTGAGTGGTATTGGTGCTTGATTGCATTGTGGTATGTTTAGAGGTAAAGGGGATACTAACTAACAGCTGAGTCCTCTAATAATATACTTATCGTTGTGTTGTGTTGCCGTGTTCCTTATCTTCATACTCTTCTTCTAGTAAGTGATCGTGAGATACCACAATGGTGTTTGGTAAATGGCCTGTTATGAAATATGCATCCAACAGTGCTTCATTAAACAGTACATTGCATTTTGACCATCATGGGAATCAAAATATTATGCTTTATCTACGAGTTTTGTGATAAAGTTGTTGGCTTCCTTCTGATCATTTAAAAGAATATATTGCTATAGGTATAAGAAGATGGAGGCATGTGTAACCCCGTATCCAGAAACAACCAATTCAGATAAAGTTGCTGGTGGAGAGCTCAAGCCATTTCCGGAGAGACTTAGTGCTATTCCTCCAAGAATATCAAGTGGATCTGTTCCTGGAGTCTCTATTGAGTCATTCCAGGAGGACAACAAGTCATGGAAAAAGCATGTGAAGGCTTATAAGAGAGTTAACAAACTCCTTGACACTAGGAGGTACCGCAATATTCTAGATATGAATGCCGGCCTGGGAAGTTTTGCTGTGGCACTTGAATCTCCTAAGATGTGGGTTATGAATGTTATGCCAACTATAGCTGAAAGGGACACTCTTGGTGTACTATATGAACGAGGCTTGATTGGCATATACCATGACTGGTAAGTATGTGAAGCACTCTCATCTTTTCTCATTGCTCTCTAGCATCAGCTGCTCCTCTTTGTTAAATTTTCTGGAAAGTAAGCTAGACAGAATAAGTTCTTAAAAAGGTAGAAAAAGAATGTTCTGGAACAGTATAATTGGTTCCTTTCTTTGTCTTTTTATTTTCTTGGAGTTGCACGACTACTTTCGCGTCTTATATGTTCCACTAGTTTCTCATTGAAACAAGGCCTAGTATCTTCCAGTTAATCCCTGTGTAATTGCATTTCCTCTTGATTTTATCATTACCCATTGAGTAGTGCTGCTTCTTGATCGCCTAGTATATGAATGTTTCATTTGACAAATAGGAGGATGCATCTTCATTGCATGTACCATATAAACATATAATTGGATTATGATAGGATATTCCCATAACCTGTTGAGCTCAGAATGGACAGAGCTCTACATTTTAAGGCCAGGTCACACTGATAAAAGCAGAACAAAGATAACGAAACGTTGCTTAAAAAGTGGCTCACACAGTATATGATTGGAACCTGTTATTGCATGACAGTAGTCTGTACATTCCCTTTATAGTGATTTTGAGATGAGAAGAATATACCTGTGCAGTTTTCGACTTTTCGTTCAGGAGTATGACAAAGGGTATGAGTCTGGTTTTACCTTCAATCATGACGGCTCTTAGTATTTTCCGTTCATATCACATCAAGGATACTATTCCACTCCCCAGTTTGTATTATAGTCTGAGAGGACTTGTGTTTCAGTGTTTCCTGTTTGAGCTTGCATATACGTCAGAGGTAGGTTTGACCTTAGGGAGATTTTGCCTGATTTCTTGTCTTTGTGATGCTAAAATTGCAACAGTATGTGCCAACCTTTTCTCTGTGGTGCTGATATTTTTTTATTAATGTTTTTCTTTCTCTAAGTTTTAAGGGTGGGGTAATGGAGGGGATTGGTATAATGTGAATTTGCTATCCTGCATTTTTCTTACCTTTCCTTGCTTTTTAAGTCTCCTATTGTTTATTTCATCTTCTTTCCGACTTTCAAATTCAGGTGTGAAGCCTTCTCTACCTACCCTCGGACATATGACCTTATTCATGCAAATGGGGTCTTCAGCTTATACAAGGACAAGTAAGTTCTTCAGACTCCACATGCTCTTTAGAAACTAGAACACATTAAATTAACTTGTGCCAATAATATGTCGTGGAGCCAACTCTAGGAAGCCAGAAATAACAGGGTGATTCAAAAAATACTACAGGTTTCTTTATATAAAGGATATTCAACAAGTTGCATGAATACGTAAAAAGACTTCCCTCTTTATGCTGTGTAATTTCCGGGAAGGGATTCAATTGAACCCCCTTCACCATACATAGCTTCGCCACTCTCTCTCTCTCTCTCTCTCTCTATATATATATATATATAGTAGGTAGATGATGCAACTATTTTATGAGAGTTTTTTTTTTTTTTTTTTTGGTGGGGTTGGGGGGGGGGGGGGGGGGGGTTGGTGGTCTCATATAGCTTCGCCACTGCCATATATATAGTAGGTAGATGATGCAACTTTTTTATGAGAACATTTTTTTTGGGGTTTTGTGTGGGGTGGGGTTCCATATCTGTTAAGAACTAGATCAATGTGTGACTGGGTAAAAGGATATGCATAATCCACAATTCCACATATATCAGGCATTGTCATTTGTTTCAGTAATCAGAATCTTGATAATAAAGTTTCAGCAATAAGAGTAATAAAGAACATCTATTCGACTCATGCATAGAGTTAGATCTTGTTAAACTTTCTTATTATCCACTATTTCTACCGCATCTGAGTTTCTTCAAGTATATTTGCATACAGGTGTACTGCTGAAGACATTCTACTAGAGATGGACAGAATTCTTAGACCAGAAGGTGCAGTTATATTCCGAGATCATGCAGATATTATTGGCCAAGTAAGAAGAATTGCAGCTGGTATGAGGTGGAACACAAAAATGGTAGATGATGAGGACGGTCCTCTTATACCAGAAAAAGTATTGTTTGCTGTGAAAAGATACTGGGTTGTTGGAGATAACAACTCAACTGTCTTATAATGAATTGCATGTCAAGGAAGCTTATATCACAGATAGTTAGCGATATGGTAACTTGGCCAGAGTTAGTATTATTCTTTCCCTGCGGGAGGTTAGAGTTGACAAGAAGAAGAAATCTCTGCTGTTTGTCATGGTAACCTTTTTATTTCTTTTCTTTTTTGCCTTTCGCTTTGTAGTGGCTGCAGGTAGGAAGAGTTTATAGATTTCTTATGCCTAGTTGGTTATTTGTTAAAGGGCTTCATTTCGATGTCTCTGTGTAGTTATTATTATCGTTGCTAATTCTTTTATTGATTTACTTTGCTATATACCATGTATAATAGCATTTCTTCAGAGATTCCAGCTGAGCAAGATGAATTGTTTATGGTTAGGAATCGATTTACTTTCTATTGTCCTATTCTTCAAGATTAACCCACTAATAATGTAATCTCGTCCTGCAGGTTACTTTTATCGTTGACTTTAGCCAAATGATTGTGAGTAAGATTTAGTTTAGTTTAGTTATTTTATATGTAACTGCAGTTATTCTACTAAATCTAATAGCTTTTCAAGCCTCTATGAGGATATAAAAACTGAAAGATGTGGAACTCAAGAAATAGCGCCTAGATATGCAACAACCACCTCTCCATTTTATGTTGTTGTACTGGGTAGTCCTACTAGGTATGTATCTGACAGAATTGTTGAAACAAAACCATGTACGCATTTATCAGTCTTTAAAACTATAATCCTTAAGGGGCAGTCGAATCATTGGACTGCTGAGTCCCTACCTCATTTGGATGAATGGTGGACCTTTGTCTTTGTTTTTGAGTTTTGTTTTGAGCCTCTTCTGATCTGCTGCCACTTACCATATGTCCCCTTGCATTTATTATGTGTAATTAATATGTATTCTTCCTGTGGATGTAATGACTGACTAAAACTTCAAACTGTTAGGTATGGAATGGAAGATCTCTTTATTTGAAAGAACATCACAGCTACTACTGTAAAGTTTCTGTAAATTATCAATTTAGAAATTGGTAAGAGATTGCAAAGCTGTCAATATTAGGCTTCTTCAACATGTAGGATCCACCATCTTTAAGCTACCGCCACCTTCCCTAACCCAAAAACCATGTTATAAAGGAGTACATATTGAACCAAGAGAAAACAAAACCTCTTCAACAAAGAGATCGTTCTTTTTACTTCTATGCTTATCCCTCCTCCTAAATAATTTGACACCTTTGTGTAAGTTGCTCGCTGCTTTCTGTGAATCGGTCTGATCCTTAATTTCCTATCTCCAAGCTTGTAATGGAAATACACCCATACATCCCCAGATATTGATACGTAACAAGTCCTTTCAAACTATTGTTTCTGCTAGCTCAATATTTCTAACTTTTCATACAACAAAACAGTCAAAAAAGGCAAATTTGTCTCCATGGCAGGCGATGATAATGCAGCCAGCCTTCGTGTTGCATCATTTTCTTGTTACCTCAGTAACCCTGAAGAAAGCTTTGTACACAAAATCGGGGGTGCAGTTGAGTCTGCTTTTATATCACCCCCTGAGACCCCATTTTCTGTAACTTCAGTAAAACCTGCTAATGCAGCTATTACAAAGCCGTCCGTTAATAGTACTCCTAACAAAGATAACCTTGCGAATCTTCGTGTGGAGTCTTTCTCTTCCTATCTCAAAACTGGCGAAGATAAATTCATGTTTAAGACTTCAGCAGCTCCAGTGCAAGATCCTACTATTTCTTTTGTATTTCCTCAACAAAAGCCACTAGAACGAAACAAGTCTAAAGACGGGGAAATTAGCATTTTTGGTGCTGACAAGTACTTCAACATGGATCTGGATTATGGAGCCACTGTCCCTCTATCTCCAGCTGGGGTGAAGCATAGGGCAAAACTAAACGAAGGAATGGCGGTGGATCTGCCCCACCTGAAACCTGATTCCCAGTTAGGAACTCCTAGCATTTGTTCTGAGGCAAGTAGCTGGAATAGTCAAAATGCTATGTTACAAAATCTTCGACGAAATGAATATCAGACAAAACAAAAGAAGATGACAAGAAGGAGATTTTTGTCCACCTTCAGCTGCAAAGGCCCTTGTTTGGGCACGAAAGCAGTCTTCGTGGATGAAAGTACAGGATCCGGAATCTCCCATCCAGGATCAAAACATGGAGTAAGAAGTCCTGTCGCGTTGAGTTCTGGTCCTTGTGGAACAGAGGTCCGAAAACACTGGAATGATCATAATCAAAGCATTGAAGAGCAAAGGAAATCACTGGAAGTGTTTGGCTCTAACAAAATGGGAAAAGGAGACATAGCAGTGAACTTAGAGAGGAAACTCTCTATGTTAACTTGGGACGCTATTCCTAAAGCCCAAAACCTCCCCACAACCACCAATGGAAGCAGCACAGTTTGTGATGAAATGGCTAGTGATGCTAGCTCCGATTTATTCGAAATTGAGAATATATCCAGCAACGGATATGGCCTTGTAAATACACTACCCTCAGGTGATTATATGTCTAGCAGCTGCATGTCTCCAACAACTCAGTATGCACCAAGTGAGGTCAGCATTGAGTGGAGTGTTGTCACTGCCAGTGCTGCTGATTACTCGTCCATTATCTCTGATTATGATGCGAACAACTTTGGCATTAGTGGTGACATAAGTTCAAGAAACGCTGCCAACAAAACCACCAAAACTAAGAACTCAGTAAGCAAAGAGGGGCTGAAAACTCGTCCCAGTACTGGTCTTTTAGGTTGCAACAGCCACAAAGCAGTAAGTGTGGCTGAAACTGTGCATAAGACTAGTGAGAAAGCAAAGCAAAGATAATTTTCATCTTAGTTCAGTAAATTCGTGAGAGTAATATTTTCTTGTTTTAAAGGAGCGTAAAAGTTAACGGTTTGGTTGAACCTGTACTTGGTACAATCTTTATCATAATCACTATCTTCCTGTATTTTAATAAAGGAATACTTGGATTATTGTAGCTAATTTGTCTCCCTTTTAACTGCTATTCAGCTCCTACTTATCTTCTCATCAATAAAGCTGTGTCTCTTTATGTCAAGAAAAGCCTCAGCAGTCTTCATACAAAAGTACTTAGATTTTTCTCTCCAAGGCAATAAAGCTTAGTTTAAACCACAAAGAAGGTAACCATTGGCCACCCTTGTCTGAATGATAGTACTATTATTTGGAGAGTTATATATGTATACTCCTTTCTTTATGTTTTCCTGATTCCATAGTTGGTGTTCATCAACATTTGAGCATCTACATTGAAACAAAGCCACTTTCCAAAAGACATGTTTGCCTCACATAAGAGTTTATCAAATCCAAATATTGAAGGTAGCACTTAGCATGCAACCATGTCCGACCCCAAAAGGCCCTACTTGACCAGAATCTTGCTTCAAAATGAGATACACATCTGGTCTCTGAGCTTATGCTCTCAAGTGATCCTGTCCACCTTGTTCATTAGTAAAGTTTGTGTTAGTGTATTTAAACATTTGCAATACTTTTCTTGTCTATCCGACCAAGTGAGCCATGCGAATCCAAAACCAAGTAAAAACAAATGGAACTATTTTATATGTAGCAGGTGTTGCACTTCCCAAGTTCATCCAACTATTTTATCCCAAAGTGACGACTTTGTCCATCCACTGGCGACTAAAAGGTCCAATTTCTTGTAGCGTAATCAGACTTCACAACATTTTCGAATAGAACTATAAGACAAGCATCGACAAGACATAACATGCCATTAAAGTATAATTTTAGTGATGGCTTGCACTATCCTTTTTGAAAACATAAAATAGGAATAACAAATCATTTAAAATAAAATTCAGTAGCTTATGGACAGGGTGGGAAGGCACCACGTGTTCAACTTGTTAGCGACTCCAAACTGTGGAAGCAGATATGTCTTGATGCAAGAGGTGGTGAGTGGGAATTTTCGAGTAGAATTATAATAAGATTATATAGTAGTATATAATTACATTCCAATAATTGGAAGAATCAAATGGAAATGTCAATCCACATATGACATTACCACGTGACACTCATGCAAGTATGAATGTGCTCGGAGCAAGTGGGTTAGCAACACAGAGACTTTTTGTAGCCATCCTATAGCTAAGATGAGCTCTCTGAGCACCAGAGGGACATTCTTAATCTAGAGTTAGCGGATTCAAAATGAATAATATACATATTTCAAGTTGAAAGTAATGTGTTTACGTGAACTAGTTGATGCCGCCGTCTAAGACCCGGCTCTACTCTCACTTTCATAAAACAGTCAGCTAGGTTGGAAGCAATAAACCAAACCAGGAATTAATGAATATAGCCACTTATTATGCATGAACCAAAACCAAGCTATTTTTTCATAGGTGCACCAGGCCTTAATCACTGGTAGATAACATACGTTCTTATGAAGGTGCCATAATAGAAAAAGTCCCCTGCTTTTAATATGGATTAATAGTGAAGATAAGAGAAGCTACAGGTCGTCATCGAGGAGTAGTAATCATGTTGAGTCTCGTGGTCAGAGGCGGATCTAGGATTCTAGGAGGATGGGTTCACCATCGTAAGGGGTGGAGTTACGACGTCCCAGGAGTGGTCGATGTACTATCTTCGCCAATTTTTTTTATTGTGTATATAGGTCAAATATCATTTTATATGTCGATATATTAAGGAAAAATATATTAAAATGTATTTAAATGGGGATTGATCCCTACTCCTAAGTTAAGTGAACCATCACTTGATAAAGTGAACCATTTAAAATTTTAGAGCATGGGTTCACGAATATTATATTGGACATATTTTAAAAAATTTGTACATAATATACCGAGTTTAATGGAGAGTGCATGAGTTCACCTGAACCAAGATTTTCAAGGCACATCCGCCACTGCTCGTGGTTGATATGAGAGTGGAAAACCCAGGCCTTGAAGAAAGTTTTAAACCCAACCTAAACATTCAATATCAAAAGACTGTAGTATACTCAGCTCGCATCAAATAGTATGGCCTAACCGTGGGAATCAGCACTTAAATCCTTTAAAAAAAAAATACTGGATTACTTTTTAATTTCTCTATCTGCCTAAGTTTGAATTCCCATGAAATAACTAAGGTATACGCATTTTAATGTTGATATTGCCAATAATTTTGTAAAAAGAACTGTTGTATATTATGTAGCTGTTATGGAGTGACAACCAGCTAGTATGACATTGAAAGTTTAGCCAATGACATATCAATAGCGGAATAGATAGAAGAATATTTGAGGGACTTCGGAGGAATGTTGGATATCTGCCACCCAAATATAGGGTGGAAATTCTTTAGGTGACTGTGTGTGTGGTGACATTTATTACATTGGTAGGCCTAGGAATGGGAATGTTTTCCAATATGGACCAATGGGGGAGTTACGTATCAGTGTCGTAGTAAGGTTTGATGGGGATAAAATTAATATTTATTTAGGACCACTCTTTAATAAGCTGACCAGTCCTATATTTTTTAATCTTTTCTATCACTGAGTTTTGCACTCTATGCATATCAGTTATCATAGGCATTGTTGTCAAGAAAAGGACTTAAATTAGTAAAGAGAGTAAATTAGTTAGAGATTTTTACACTCTATACTCATGAAATTTAAAGTATTTATAAGTTATATCCATTAAAAATTACATTACCCATAAAATTAAAAGTATTTATCCAATCTACCCATTTATTATTGTATACATTTGTTATGCCTTATAGGTGTATACCTTTAATACTGCATAAATTATAGTATAAAAGTCTGGAGGACAATTTATTACTGTATACTTTTGCTATACCTTATATGTGTATACCTTTATCCTATACTGCATAAATTATGGTATACAAGTCTGGATGGGTAGACTGGTTAAATAATTTAGTGGGTAGGTCGGGTAATATTTAAAAGTAGTGGGTAGTGGCTGTAGTTTTTTTAGGTTTTATGGGTATTTTTGTAAGTGTCCCAATTAGTTAACAGAGGCGATGCCTATTCGTAAAAATTTCGCGTATGGACCTGTTTGACGCGAGCTAATTGATCCGTAGCCGTCAAAAATAAATTCGCTGAGAAATAGCCACCTCCGGACAAATCCCAGTATTTTTGAGTATTTTATTATGGGACTTTATATAAAGCTTCAGTAAACTAACCCCAATATAAAATAATAGGACCTTTGAACATGATAGTTCAAAGTCTCATTATTTTGTTATGAGACTTTATATATAAAGCTTCAATCCACTATATAATAATGTGACCTTTGAACATGATAGTTCAAGGTCCCATTATTTTATTATGAGACTTTATATATAAAGCTTCAGTCCAGTATAAAATAATGGAATTTTTGAATATGTTAGTTCAAAGTCCCAGTATCAAATACCGAGACTAGTCTGTGGTGTTTTCCAACGCTAATGGAGCGTAAGTGTGCGCGCGCGAATTTTTAGTTATTTTTCAATTAATTTTAAAACGGTGGATAAAATTCATTGAGCGCATTCAAAAATAGCTACGCATCAAAATTCCCCTGCCTATTCTAGGCTACACACGTATCTTAATGTTTAACCTAACCTATCCATTTCGTAATCAGGTTTTTGCGCCTAGTAGCCCTGGCGGGAGGGAAATTTTGATCACTAGCCATTTTTGGACGCGCTCAATGGGGACTATCCACCGTTTCAAAATTCATTGAAGAATAGCCAAAAATTCGCGCGCACACTTAAGCTCCATTAGCGTTGGAAAAACACCCCAGACTAGCCCCATAACAAAAAATTGGGGCTTTGAACAAAACTTGTTCAAAGCTCAAGTATTTTGTTATGGGACTTTATATATAAAGCTGAGTCCCATAACAAAATGATGGGGCTTTGAACAAGTTTTGTTCACAGCCCCAGTATTTTGTTATGGGTTATGAGACTTTATATATAAAGCTTCAGTCCCATAATAATGCTGGGGCTTTGAACAAGTTTTGTTCACAGCCCCAGCATTTTGTTATGGGACTGAAGCTTTATACATAGTCCCATAACAAAATGCTGGGGCCTTGAACAAAACTTGTTCAAAGCCCCAGTATTTATACTGGGGTTAGTTTACTGAAGCTTCCCCAGTACAAATACTGGGGCCTTGAACAAGTTTTGTTCAAAGTCCCAGTATTTATACTGGGATTTGTCCGGAGGTGGCTATTTCTCAGCGAATTTGTTTTTGACGGCTACAAATCAATTAACGCGCGCCAAACAGGCCCCTGCACTAAATTTTTACCTGGCGGGATGCTTACATTAACTTTCTATGCAAAACATTTTGGACAGTTTTTAGTTTTAGCCTCATCGGCTGATCATAGAGCCTGTTGATTCGCCATTGTTTTTTTAGGAAAACATTGGGACTGTATTCCTGGAAAAGTCTTGGTGTCCGCCAAAACTTGTTCTGTATTTGGGCGATAAATGCTAAAATTTAACGATTTTTTAATAAAGGCAAAAAAGTGACCCTAGGAAGAAAAAAAAAGTCCTATTTAAGAGCCTGTTTGGCCAAGCTTCTAAAAACTGCTTATTTGAGAAGTGTTTATTTTCAAAAGTGCTTTTCATAAAAGTACTTTTGGAGAAAAGCAGTTTGTGTTTGGCCAACTGATCTGAGAATCAGTTCTGTCAACAGCTGAGTAGTAATTTGTGTTTGGCCAAACTTTTGAAAACGTATTTTTGAGTATGAAATTACGAGTAAGGACATTTAAATACTCACTTTACAGTTATTTAACTAGATGAATGATTTTAAACATTTATTCTCAAACACTATATTTAATTTTTTTTTATTTAGTAAATTTTTTCCAAAATACAGCATTCATAATTGAATATTCTTGATCTACCTTAAAAAAAGATATTATTTGATTAAAAGTTTGTAACAATAGTGATGTAGGTGTATATAGAAAAAATAGTGATTAAAAAAGTAATGTACTATTTATATATTATAGTCATTAGGTTAAAATATATAGGGGTAATTAAGTATATAAATATTTTTGGTAAGGATATTTTTGAAATAATAGAAATTAAAAACAACTTCTGCTTCTACTCAAAAGCACTTTTAGGGAAAAGCTACTTTTTTTCAGCTTCTTCCCAACAGCAGAAAAACGGCTTATGCTTCCACTCAAAAACACTTATTTTTTCCTAGAAGCTTGGCCAAACACCTCGATTTTTCAAAATAAGCACTTTTGGCTCCCTAGAAGCTTGGCCAAACAGGCTCTAAGTGTTGTTATAAAGCTGATTAGTTGGTTTGGGCCTTGACTGAACTAGACAACCCAATCATAATTTTAAAAAAAAAAAAAATCACCGTGTGCGCTCCATAAGGAGTGGTTTTGCAAAAATGCCCGTGCTAAGAAATGTTTTAGCAAAATACTTTTTTTCGCCCGGAGCCAAGACTTCAAGGCAAAAATCTTGTAAGTCTTAGCAATTGCCGAAACTTCAAAGGCAAGTACTGTTTTGCCAATACTTCAAGTTATATGGCGAGAATGCTACGACCAAGTGCGGCAAGTGTTGCCTTTTGCCAACACTTTAAATAGAGAGGGGTCAAAGGAGCAAATCTTCGTCTTTGCCAAGACTTACGACCAAGTGCGGCAAGTGTTGTCTTTTGCTAACACTTGAAGGGATAAGTGTTGAAAAGCGGAAAAATATAAAGGCAAATCTTGCCCCCGATCTAAAAACTTAACTGGGGTGTTTCCGTCCGGAATTTTTTCATTAAACCTTAACGGGGGCATTTTCGCAAAACATCTGTTCGCGCGGGTAAATTAAAAAGGCAAACCATTTGTTCCCGTAGCATATTCCTGCAAATCAACCAATCAAAATCGGTTATTGGCCCAAACACTTCTACTCCATCCATCCCACTTTGTTTGTCTATTTTCTTCATTAGTCCATCCCGAAAGACTGTATTATTTTTAAATTTATAATTAATTTAACTCCAGCCTTCTCATGTACTCTTTTATAGTTACACATTTTTTATCTCAGACCATATTTCAAAATTCTTTTTCTTTATTAAATTTTATGTCAAGTCAAACTATGACAAAAAAAGGATACGGAGGGCGTAATTTTGTTTCATAAAATGTTGCGCAAGCCATTTTACCTTGTTCTACTTTAGTTTTTAGCCAATTTCTATAAGTTATTTTCAAGTATAGCCACCTATTTTCAAATCATTAGTGTTAGAAGTTTTGTATTCATTTTTAGCCCACGACTTGAAATTAACTCAACTTAAAATTTTTGGTTTGAAAATAGGCCAAAATCCTTCTAAAAAGTGTAAAGTTAGGCTCAACTTCAAATAAAATTGAAATAAAGACTTAATTTTTTTTTTTTTTAAAAAAAACATATCTCAATTGCAAACCAAAAAAGATTAAAGTTAAATTAATTTGGTTTAAACTTCCAGCGGATGGTTTGTAGATAGGCAAAGCGGTCAGCCTCTACAAAACTTTATTTTTAGTTTACATTTATATTATGTTGTGTTTCAGAACAAGTGTTCGTGGGACGCCGAATATAATTATGATGTTCGTAAGAATTTTGAGAAGAAAGCAGCGTAAAGACTGAGTGACGGACTATCAAAATTCAGACTTAAAGGAATTGTGCCTAGCTGGATTTATCCCGAAAATTGGGGTAGACTTAAAACATATTGGCAGTCCCCCGAATTCATAGCCCAGAGCGAGCAAGCGAAGAAAAATCGAGCATCGGCGAAGGGTGGCTCGCTGCATACCTGTGGCTCAGTTAGTTTGGCAACTCATCGAGCTAGATATGTAAGTCTTTACTAAATTAATCCAATTATAAACTAATTAAAAGCCATTTTTAAGTTTTTGTATTCCGTTTGCATTGTGTAGGAAGCGGAACACGGGCCGATAAGTGATATTGAATTTTACCGGCTGTTCCATAATGTATATGATGACAGTGGAAATCCAGTCAAATGGGTCGAGCCACGTGCCCAACAGCTCGATGTAAGTATTCCTAATATTTTTTGAATTATTTATCACAAGTGTTAAAGTAATTGTAGTAAATTATATATTTTGTTATAGGAAAACTATAAAGCTGCTTATGAACGATGGGCTGAAAGCCAAGGATCGGGGGTACAAGAAGGTGCAGCTAAACCCACCCCGGACGAAGAGGCTGCAATATTTATGGAGACCGCTGGTGGCTACACCAAAAAAAAACAGAGCCTATGGTCTTGGTCCTTCGCGTTACAAGAAGCCGTTAAGAATAGGTATTATTAATGCTTATGCATCTTCTTCTTCTTCTTTCGCTGCTACAGAAAATGTGGATCCAGTTTTGCAAGCTAAATTCGATGACTTGGAGAAAAGGCTAGCGGAACAAGATAAGGAACGTGAAGAGATAGAGAAAAGGCTTGCGGAACAGGAAAAGGAACGTGAAGAGATAGAGAAGAGGCTAGCCGAACAAGATCTTGAATGCCAAGCTGACCGTGAAAAGATGGAAAAATTGGAGTCCTTGATGGCGAAATATATTATGGGAAGGGGAAATGAAAATGATTCTCAGTAGTTTGTTTTTTTTTTGGTCGAATTAAACTTGAAAGTGGGACGTGTTTAGGATTGTTTATAAGTACTGTAGTGTTTTATTTGTTTGTGTTAGTTGGTATGAAACAAGTGCGTAAACTTGTTTAATTGTCCGGATATAGATTTATTAGTGTGTTAGACATGTTGCGGTATTTATAATGTGAATCGTTTTGGTATTTTGGTGCTTCTGATCTGCGCAGGTATATATATGTTGTTGTTGCTGTGTTGCTTTGTATTGTTACTGATTTTTGTGTTTCAGGGATACTTGATTTGGCGAGGGAATTCCCTAGCCAAGTGCAACGGCAAAAGAAATTTTATTGTACTTAGAGAGGGAATTCCCTAGTCAACAGTGCGTAAAAAAATATATTTTTTTTATACCTGGAGAGAGAATTCCCTAGCTAAAGTGCAGTCAAAATTTTTCTCTCTCCTGCGTTTTGCGAGGGAAAACCTTGGCAGAATAAAACTGACACAATATACATAGCTAAGGCTTTTCCTCGCCAAAAATGCTCTGCTATGAGCCGAATTTCGATGGACCTGTTGCTAGGGACTTCCCTCTCTATCACGCGTTTGGAGAGGGAAGTCCCTCCCCAATCTCCCTCGTTAAACGCGTGATTTCTAGTAGTGGTTTGACAAAAAAGTGCTGATAAGCAATCTTATAAGTTAAAATGACTGAAGTGCCCCAATATAAATAAACACTAGAGTTTGATGTTATTATTGCAAAAGAAAAATATTCTTAATTATTTTAAATACAAATAACTATGTCTAAATTCACTTTAATTTCTAAAGGTGTTATACAAATATTACGATTGCTACAAAATTGGAGTATCTATTTAAATAAATTAGATTGATTCATTATTTGGCTAAAGTTGGTATGATGCAAAACTAATACTATTCTAGTCTTCTCAATTTGCTTAGAAATGTGTTTTATGAGCATCAGTTGCTTGGTTAGCAAAAAATGATGCTCGGTTAGTATAAAATTATTAACAAAAGTATAAACAAGGAAGCTAGAAAACAAAAGCAAGTAAAATGTGGGAAATTTGTGCCACAGACGAGGACTTAGTAGCACCGTACCATGGCAGGCTGGCAGCTATGGCTGGCTGATGGGGGAGAGAAATAGCAGCATGTGGAAATAAATCTAGTCGTACTCGTGCCTTGTTTTCCTTTTCACAAGTAGTTGAATACAACAATTTTCTTGGCTGTTGTCCTTATAACAAAAATACACAACCCTGTATAAAATAATTTCAAACCTAGAGATGGAACTAGCTAGCTGATAATAACTTCATTATACGTACGAATACGATAAATAACCTACTCTACTTATATGTGGGATTATATAGTGAGGTCCATAAACAATACAAAATACTCCCTCTGTCTCAAATTAGTTGACGTTTTAGCAAGATTCGTGTGTCCCAAATTAGTTGACGCTTTAGGATTTCAAGATATTTTTTGCTCATTTTTCCAACTATACCCCTAATTATTAAAGATATTCTTAAAAAAAATTTAATAGTCATATACTCCTATTAAATAGAGGTAACATAGTAAAATATATACTCTATTTATTGATTTTCTTAATGGACGTGCAAAAGCTGAAAGCGACAATTAAAATGGGACGGAAAGAGTATAACATTATCGATCATTTGGTGATTCTCAACTATAAATTATATGCTTCGTATCAAAGAAAGAATCATAAAGTTATGTTGTAAATAAATTTCTCACATGAAATGGTTTCTTTTGTCATGTGATCAGTTTTGTGGGCGAAGCAGGGCCTAGTCTACACACTCGACTAGTTAAGGAAACCAGGACCGCAATTAAAGAAGAAGGTGGGGCAGTCACATTATCAGCAATTAACCATCTTGTTTCTCATGTTTGGAAAATGTGTGTTGTGTCTAGTGGTAGTATTTGGTTTATCGTGCTAGCATTTCTCTAAGCACGTCTTGAGGTTTTTTTCTTTCTTTTTTCTAAATGATATTATACAAATCAAATACTTAATAATACTCACTCTTAATACTTAAAGCAGGAGAAGTAATTCTTTTAAACACATAAATATACTCCCTCCTTCCATTTTTTACTTGTCTTCTTTTAACTTTACACATCAAATCATAAATAATTTTGATAACTTTACGAACTTATCCTTATTAATTATTCTTTAAAATTTAAATTTAATTATGGTTTGAATAATTATTTAATAATATGAGTAAATTTGGAAGAATATCATTAAATATCTCTTGATTTACTAAAAATGACAAGTAAGAGTAGATTTTTTTTTTTTTTAAAAAAATGATAAGTAAAAATGGACGGAAGGAGTTTCTTGTATTTATTATTTTCTTAATAAATATAAAAAGTATTAATACGATAATTAAAATAAGACGTTTAGAGTGATAAGAAAATATGCAATATGTTAAAAGTTTTCGCCCTAAATTTTGTTAGATTAAAATAGGTCTAGTGCCAAGGAGTATGTTTCGCCTAACAAAAATATGGGCGATCCTACCGTAAGGCCACTAGAAGCCATGGCTTAAGACCAACAAATGGTAGGCACTATAAGAAAACGGTCGATTTGCATACTCCACGGCGGTTTTACAAAGTGCAGCTAAGAGAAGAACTTTGCAGCGGCTGGTATCCTTTAGCGGCGGTTTTGAGTGGTACTGGAATTTTGCGGCGGTTCTCCGTATTTAAAGGCGGTTTTGCAATTTTTTTAAAAAAGAATAAATCGGAATTATTGGAAAATGTAAATTATTATTTATATTTAAGTTATTATTGGGCTTTGAAGCCTTTTATAATATTTTTGCTAATATAATTATATAATAGATTATCTCTAACAGTTACAAAAGGAAAACTAAAAACAATTACAACATCACATACAATAAATTAAATACTAATTACTATGAATTAATTTAAATTAAACTAAGTATTTTAAGAGTAAAAAATTGTAGTAATAATGTTACTAAACGGAAAGGGAAAGCACGAACCACAAAGTCTGTTTAATCCACTCGATCTAATAATTTTAATAAAGAAAAAGTTAAAAAAGTTGACTATTACATATGCCGATTTTTGTTTTTAAATACTTGAGAATGAGTAGTTCACAGGATTAAATTCTTGGTGTTTATTTACTGCAGCAACATGAGAGAAATAATGCCAGAGGTGACAGCCGCCTCGGTCAAGCAGCATGGCGTTACTATTGAGGTCATTTATTCGCGCCTCGGTGGATCCCTCCGTTCAAGCGGCTTTGCAGCCCACCTCCTCAGCCCACTATCTTGGCTATTAACTCCACCCATAAATGCTCCAGACGTGGGTTGGCCGTGAAGAGGTAGTGGAGAACGTGGGATAACACCTTGTATCTATAAATAGTACTTCATTTCACATTGTATGGATCCAGAAATTGATACCGAAACTCTGCCCAAATTTGTACTCGCAATCATATATTGAAATCAAGTTATTTTTACGCATTTACGTCTATTTCGTGCATTTATTCAAACTTTGATACAGAGATTTGCTTATATTCGAATCCAAATTCGATTTGTAATCCTAAAACCGATTTAGGCCCATACAAGTACCAACCACAACTTGGTAAACAAATCCCTAAAAAAATTGGGAGGAAAATTACTATTATTTAAAGAAAAAACAATAGTCCAATTCATTAATGAAGAGAAAAATAAAAATGAGAAAAAAAATTTTGTCTACGAATTCCAGAGAAGAACCTTTGCTGCTAGCTTAATTGGTCTCTTTTTCACGCAGAGACTAAAGCTACTGTGAATGGATTCTTTTAGGTGTTTCACGGGAGAAGAAAAAGAATTGGAGTAATTTAGTTTGAAATACTTTTGATGAGCTTATAAAAAGTGGCAATGATATTTTAATCAAGTGAAAATTGAGTACATTACTAACCTACTATATTCATGTAATAATAAGAAGTGGAAATATATATATTTTCAATAATAATAATAATAATAATAATTTAATGACATGTATCACAGACAAATTTTGGAGACGAGGAAATTCGTGTGATTCATGTGGAAAATCTACACATTTCTAATTTGTCTCTTTACAGTTCATCGATGGGACCATTTGATTGATTGCTTGATATTAACGTGCCACCACTATTGCGTGAACGCTCAATGTTACTACTACTAATTAAGGACTGATCACCGTAAAGAAAGCAAAAGAAAATTTTCATTATATCATTTAGAAACCAACTCTCGCACGGAGGAGTAGTATATTGTTTAGGAGGCTTGACCTAATATTTGGAGAGGTGAAAAGCAAATTAAAAGACTATAATTTCGTGCTTGAATTAGAGGATTAAGCGGACTTATATCCCTGTACAAGTCTACGAGTTCTCTTTAATTTGTTATTTGGAGTATGTATAGTCTCTTTTAAAGAATTCAATTTAAAAGAAGCGTAACTAGTATGTATATTTATTATGACCAAATACAAGGTAGATAGAAAAGCCAGATACCACCATATATCTTGCAAAGCATGTTAATTTGCAATGAAGTAGTAAAAACAGAAAATGACATTATAATTTCCTCGATGAAGTGTTTAGCTGCCACTTTTGGTATATACAGACCAAAGTTACTCTCTTCCACATAAATTCGCTCGTGTAAATTACACTCTGGCGTAGTATATACTCCTCTAGACTTGTATAAATAGCTTAGCATCTCACCATGTTAGATCATCCCCACATTCTCTAATCTCAGTGCAAAATATCAATATGACGAAAATGAAGGTGAGCCACTTTGCAATTGTAACTCTTTCCATTCTCGCTTTGATACTAATCCCAAGGGTGTTGGCCGAATGCGGTGAAGGCGCACCATGCCCCGATGGCTATTGTTGTAGCATATGGGGTTTCTGTGGAACCACAGGTGCTTATTGTGATCCTGGCAACTGTAAAAGCCAGTGTCCTTCACCTTCTCCTCCACCTCCTCCATTCACCCCACCCCCTCCTACCCCTCCAAGTACATCCCCAGACATTACGGAAATCATAAGTCGTGAATTATTTGAGGAACTGCTTTTGCATCGGAATGAAGACGTTTGTCCTGCTAAAGGCTTTTACACGTACGATGCCTTTGTACAAGCGGCAAGGAATTTTACTGGTTTTGGCACCACCGGTGACATTAGTGATCGTAAAAGGGAGGTTGCTGCGTTCTTGGCTCAAACTTCCCATGAAACTACTGGTAATCTTCTACTAAGTACAGTATTTAATAATGTACTGAATATTGTTTGTGTAGACTATAGTCAGCTACAGTTATATAATGCTACACCATGATGCTAATATTGCTTTTTGGCTCTGTTATATTAATGCATGCGCGTGTGAAAAAGTTTTAAATTATGTATACAAGGTTGCGGTCATTTATAGTTCACTAACTCTAATAAATCTTGGATTCACCAACTTATAAATACTAAGCAGGTAACTTAAAGCATTGCAACTTTGATCTTCAAGTCATTACTGAAAGTAGCTAGATCGAACTGATCTAAATGTCCTTATCTCCTTTCTCTATTACTATCTTTTTCCAATGGAACTTTTAAATTGTGTTACATTTCAATCTTACATGAAAGATATATTCTTGAACAGGTGGTTGGCCAGATGCACCTGATGGACCATATGCATGGGGTTACTGCTTCAAGAGCGAAGTAGGCAACCCAGCTGACATGCCTGACTACTGCGTTCCAAATGTTGAGTGGCCATGCGCTCCCGGGAAGAAATATTATGGACGAGGCCCCATACAAATTTCATAGTAAGTTCCCTTCTCTTTTACGCATATCCTCCCATTAAAAGCGTTGTGCTCATCTTATTCTTACACCGCAGATTAAAGTTGAGTTACAAGGTGACATGATTTTATAGGAATTGACATGTTTAGGATTAAAAAGTTTCAAAGTCTTTCTTTCATTTTCTCAAAGTTCAAATTATGTAAGATAAAAACACATAATAAGGTCATATGTTATAACCAATTCAAACTATTACTACTAGCTAGTATCAATTTTGCATGGTCAGTTTTACTCAAATCCTTCCAAAAGTAAGAAGAGAACATTTTGATCATATCTAAAAATAAGGGAGTATTATACTTGTAATTTTCTGATATTAAAGGATACTTACAAATATTTTTCTTTTTTGAAACCACTTTGCAGCAACTACAACTATGGGCCCTGTGGAGTGGCCTTAGGGGAAGACCTCTTAGGTAATCCTGATTTGGTAGCTGCTGACACAGTCATCTCATTCAAGTCTGCTTTATGGTTCTGGATGACTCCTCAACCACCAAAGCCTTCGTGCCACGATGTGATCCTCGAGAACTGGGAACCAACCCCAACAGACATTACAGCCAATAGGCTCCCTGGTTATGGGGTCACCACAAACATCATCAACGGAGGATTGGAATGTGGCCATGGCGATGACGACAGGGTCAAGGATCGTATTGGCTTTTACTTGAGGTACTGTAAAATCCTAGGTGTTAGCCCTGGAGAGAACCTTGATTGCGGTGATCAGAGTCCTTTTGGCTACGGCCTCTTGTTCAGTTCTATGTAGACGAACCAATAATTAAGCTACTCCTTTAATAGAAGGGGTCTTGTTTTAATCCACGACTGTATCCTTGTAATCAAGCGCGCACATGTGACGCGATCTAATAAATAAATGGGATTTTATCTACTATCAGTACGTGTTACTTAATCATGAATGGGATCAATGATATGTTTTAATTCTGTTTTCCATGTACGCTCTCCGGCCTGATTTGATAAAAAAATCCTACGATGTAGGAGTGGCAACGGGGCGGGGCAGGGCAGGGCGGGTTGAGCCTTCCCTTTTGCCCTGCCCCGCCCCATTTAGTCTTTGTCAAGTTTCAATCCTGCCCCGCCCCATTTGACCCGTCCCGCCTCACTTAAATTACCTTTTAAATCATTATTTTTTATTTTTTATCATCAAAATTGAACTTTTCTTTTAACTTTTAATCCATTTAACATATCTCTAACTTTTTTTCTATAGAAATTTTCAAATTTGATGATTTTATAGTTACTTGAAGAAATTGAAGCTTTTAAAAAATTTGTAGTATTACAAAAGTATTACGTATTTACTATATTAATTAATAGCTTAAATAGCCAATAGTGGAACAATATTTCCATTATTTCCTCAACTTAATCATGAAATAAGAAAATAGTGGAAAAAGAACAAGTAAATTTATTGCGCCTCTATGTTGTCTCGCCCCGCCCCAAAAACTCTAAAACAAAATTTTGCCCTGCCCCGTCCCACCCCGTTAGTGTTTTGCCCCGCCCCAATTGTCTTCCCTACTACGATGTTCGTCAAGAGCAGTTATAAATTGATGACATTAATGAATGCAAATGACAACGTTATAAAGGCTAGTACACCTACAAAGAAAACGCAATTATTAAGTGATTCCCTACGGATATAGATATATGAAATCGAATGAAAAATAGCTCAATGATGATCTCTCCTCTTTCACAACAAACATTTATTAAAGAAGGTAATAAGAAAAGCCTAAAAAATAATTAAGCCAATCCTGTATTGCTACCAGCTGCCTAGCCAGAAGTGTTGCGGGCCTATATGTTAGCCTACAAAATATACACTCGCAGTTAGACTTACTTATTCTTCCTTAATTAGAGTCGATGTCCTAAATTTTGTAACTATACGTTGGGTTGACTTTACCTGGAATCTGTAGTTAACTATTGCAAGTTGCCTTAAAGCGAAGGCTGAGTTGTTAGAAGGCAAAAATCATGACTTCTATGTAAAATATGTAGAGTTGGGGTGATAAGAAAAATATGTAGGTAGGTAGTTTACTTTGCTAGTTGACTTTTGAAAACTAACAAAGAAATATAATTGTTGAACTATCCAATTATGTTCTTAAAACAAAGTTTTTTTTTTCGGATTGATAAAGAGATTTGAAACTACGTCGAGATCAGTGAAGAGAAAGAAAACATCATGGCTAGTTCTGATATTCCAACAATCGATGTTTCTCCATTCTTGAGAGAGGGATTGGATGAAGATGAGAAACAGATCAGGCTATGGAGCAAATAGGGGAAGCATGTGTTAACTATGGTTTCTTCCAGATTGAAAAACATGGAGTTCCTTTGGACATGCTGAGAAAATTAAAACCATGGAAATGTACAAGACATTCTTTGATTATTCAGATGAAGAAAAGCTGTACCAGGTGGAACAGTACCAGCTGGTTATTTAAAAAGCCCACCACATTCAGAGGCGAAGAATGAGCATTTCTTGATTCTTCCTCCATCTTCTGGCGTCAACGTCTACCCCAACGATCCACCTCAATTCAAGTACCTCCTTTCTTTTCCCTTCATCAACTCAAGTACTTCAAATTAATAATACTAGTTAGTATAGAAAATGAATTTGGCTCAATTGATATCTTCAAATGAACTAGAAATTTTAAGCTCACAGCGTCCTTTTGGCATTTCATTCAATTTATACTACCAATCATTTTAACTGTTAGTAGTTTAGATGGTCTCAAAATTGTGTGAATATCTTGAAATGTAGTGGTTCCTACTAAATTTGACAAACCCAAGACGATCTCGTTAAGTATTGAGGAGCAGTTATCACAACCTTTGGTGATACTTTTGGACCATCTCTAATAAAATTATATAGTACTACAGTATATTATTTAGGACAAAGCCATGTGATGTGATTAGTTTCCAGATAATGTTTTTGAAAATCATTTATATTTGATTTTGGAACTTATTTCTGATTTGATTTTCACTAACCAAATTCTGATTTTGATCGAAGCTGTTACTTTATAGGCAAGTTCTAGAGGAAATGTTTCCCCACTTCACCAAATTAGGCGTGCTGTCGGAGAGAATCATAAAGTGAGTGTCTGGGACTCCCTCCTAACACCCTCGCAAAATTTAACGATGATCGGTCATGGGACTTCTTGATGGGTCTCCATTATTTTCCAGCGACAGAAGCGGAGAACACTGGAAAATGTGCACATGAAGATGGCAACAGCATCACCTTTGTTTACCAGGATGAAGTTGGAGGCCTTCAAGTGAATAAAAATGGGCAGTGGATTCCCATCGTACCTTCCAAAGACAAACTAGTTGTTAACATTGGTGATGTGATTCAGGTAATTCTGCTGACCTCCAAGCTACTATTATCTGGAGTAGTTTCATGGATAGTCATCTAATTTTCAATTAATAGTATAAGAGTTATAATACTAAACTTCTATGATGTATAAATAACTCAATCATGCCTATATATCACGGGAAAAAATGCCATAAAATGTTGAACTTTGGTCCCGAAAATCCAATTATAGTCATGTCAGCAACTCACCTTAAAAAATAAAACTTCCACTTTCTAGCCAATTATAAATATTTCTTGGTGTTCTACATGGTGAAAATCATCGGTAATTCAGTATTATGTTTTTAAGCTGTGCCGTGTAGATATTATTAAAAGTGAGTTGTTGAAATGGAAACTTGCTTGCGTCTGCCTAATTGAAAAATTAATATCTTTTTCTTTCTTTTATTGGTAATATATAAGCATAGTTGAATTACTTTTTTGGTGATATATATATAAGCATCATTGAAAAATTCAACTTTTTGTGTTATGCATGGGAAAAGGTGCTAAGCAACAAAAAATTCAAGAGCGCAACTCATAGAGTGGTGAGACCAAGTGGAAGAAGCCGTTACTCGTTAACATTCTTCCATAATTTGCAAGGAGACAAGTGGATTAAGTCATTACCAAAGTTCACAAAGGAAATTGGAGAGTCTCCTAAGTACAGAGAATTCTTATACAAAGAATACGTGCAGCTGAGAATAAGAAACATGACTCATCCACCAAGTAAACCTGAAGACCGCTTCCATATAAGCCATTATGAAATTTCTAATTAGAAGAGAAGTCTGATCGAAGATTTTCAGAAAGATGGCAATAGTATGGAATTCCAGACATGTGACATGTCAAGTATTTTTCTTCATATTTTTCACAATGTGCTCGTGGATTATCTGTTTTATGGACACGAAAAATTCATCTGGAAAGTAATTCAGTTTGCACTTATTCGAAGAGGTCCATAAGTTCCGTAGATTATGTGGCTTGGCTCGCTCTTATTGAAAAGTAGGAAGATAAAATTGCAAAGCCTAAACATGAAGAAAATTTGATAGAAGTGTACTTGAGAAACTGGAGTCCCCAGTATAGACATGGGAATTTAAAACACATTACAAAATATGTCGTACTTTATCTTGTTTCAGCTATACTTAGCAGAGAAATTGAGAATATAAATCAAATAGTTGAGGTAGGAGTAATTTTAGATATACCACTCTTTTTCAAAATTCGAAAATTCGCGAAATCTCAGTCATTTCAGTTTCTCTTTTGATCAGTATAGTTCAGTTAATTTGCAATATATAATATTTAAAACATCATGTAAGAGTCACACGTTTATTAGGATGACTAGTCCTATTCTTAAAAAACCATCGACACCCTCAGAAATAGCTCAATGATTTGCAGAATTGATCTATCCTCTTTCTCAACAAACGGATCAAAGAGGTAAGGAATAAAAAAAAGCTTGAGTCTGAATGGAAGAAAGAAATATAATCTCTGTCCAAAATTTCTAACTACGTTTTGTTTTAATGCCAGGGGAATCTCTTGTTTAATATTACAAGTTGCCCTTTGAAAAATAACAGAGGAATTAGTTGAATTCTTCTTCATGGGCTAAGCTTTAGACCAAATTTGAGCAGAGTCAGTTAGAAGGCAAACATCATGGCTTCTATATAAATGAATATGTGGAGCTGGTGGAAATAAACAATTTTGTAGGTAGTTTACTTTGCAAGTTGACTTTAAAGAAATAATAAATTTGAAATTTTGTCAAATTCTCCTTATGAGTTTAAAACACTGTATTCTGTATTTTTGCAAATATGTTTAAAGAATCAAGAGAAGGAGAAAGCATGGCTAGTTTTGACATTCCAACAATTGATTTTTCTCCATTCTTGAGTGATGAATTAGATGAAGATCGGAAAAATAAGGCCTTGAAGCAAATTGTGGAAGCCTGTGTTAACTATGGTTTCTTTCAGATTGAAAATCATGGAATTCCTTTGGATTTGCTGAGAAGAACCATGGATATGTACAAGACATTCTTTGATTGTTCAGATGAAGATAAATTGTTGGTGTCTCCGAAACCTGGTGGAGCAGTACCAGCTGGTTATTTAAAAAGCCCACAACATTCACTCGAGAAGAATGAACATTTCTTGATTCTTCCTCCATCCTCTGGCCTCAATGTCTACCCCAAAAATCTACCTCAATTCAAGTATGTCCTCATACTTCCTTCCTGATTTTTCCAATTTATTCGCTTCCGAGTAGACACTGATTACTATGTACCCACAGATATACTACATTTACGAGGTTAATTTTGTTGTGCATATGTTTTAACCCTTTGATGAAAGTCCTGCACCGATAAACAATTGAAACAACTTGAAATCCACATTGAAATTTCATGCTACTTAGTACTTTTTGCATCTCAAAATGATTTTTCTAGGTTAAGACAGTCCTAAAATTGTGTCAATTTCCTTGAATGTTAATTTTCCTCTACATTTAATAATCCTTAATTATTTTATTATCAGAAACATGTTTTCAGATCTGCTATTTTTTTTAACAGTATACAGGCTTCAAACGTTTAGTGTTATGTTTTTTGGGAATCCTACATTTAATTTATTTTTTGATTTACGACATAATCCAATTTGAGTTCTGCAAACCAAAATTTGATTTCATCAAATGCTATTGCTTCTTATTTTTCAGAAATACTAAAACGGCCCTTACCTTAGTAGTGATGTTCAAACCATTAGTTATCTAAATTAGAACATTAATTGACCAGCTTGGCTTATTCAACACTCATTGAGCCAAAACTTAAACTCTTTTTAATTGCATTCTTATTTGTCATATGTTTGAAATTTTTAGACAAGTTATGGAGGAAACATTTCCTCATTTCACCAAATTGGGAGTGCTATTAGAGAAGATCATAAATGAGTGTTTGTGCCTCCCTCCGAACACCCTTGCAAAATTCAACGATGATCGGTCTTTGGACTTCTTGATGGGTCTTCATTACTTTCCAGCAGCAGAAGCAGATGACACTGGAAAATCAGCACATGAAGATGGAAACTGCATCACATTTGTCTACCAGGATGAAGTTGGAGGTCTTCAAGTGTATAAAGATGGGCAGTGGATCCCCATAGCACCTTCCAAAGACAAACTTATAGTTAACATTGGTGATGTGATTCAGGTAATTCGTCTGGTCTCAAAGTTACCACCACCTTAGAATAAAAGGAGTAATTACGGGATGATCATCTAACTTATTTTTGTGATTGAAAATAATTGAACTATGCATGTATATCACTGAAAATTAAAGTGTTAATTCTGGTGTGGAAAATACAAGTAGCGTCTACATCTATAAAGATATTTTTAGGTGGTCGTATCAGAAATATATGTTACGTAGTATCTACATTGCACCACTTAAAAAAATATTTTATGACCGGCTAAAAGTTTTCAAGAAAACCTCATGATATGTCACAATGTGAAAGACAATCGGATTTATTTTTAAGTGGTGTCACGTGGATATTATGTAAGTTGAGTTGTTGAAGTGACATCCTACTTGCTTTTTTAGTGTTATGACTTTGATAAAATATATTGCAAGCCGAATGATCACATGTAAACTTCACTCCAAAATCAAAATGATAAATTAGTTTTGTGTTTTGACTTTCGTTTTACATTAATGTTAATTCTTTTGTGATATTTATGGAAATTAAAAGGTGCTAAGCAACAAAAAATTCAAGAGTGCAACTCATAGAGTGGTGAGACCAAGTGGAAGAAGCCGTTACTCGTTTACATACTTCTATAACTTGCAAGGAGACAAGTGGGTTGAGCCATTACCACAATTCACGAAGGAAATTGGAGAGTCTCCCAAGTACAAAGGATTCTTCTTCAAAGAATATGTGCAGCTGAGAGTTAGAAACAGGACTCATCCTCCAACAAAACCTGAAGATCTCATCCATATAAGCCACTACGAAATTTTTAACTAGAGGAGGAATCTATGAATGTTATGGTGTGATTTAGGATTTTCCTCTATGTGGAAGATGACAATAATACGTCTGGTTTACTCCTGATATACGTAGAATATTAATTTGATGTGTCTCACTTCTTAAATAAGCTAATTCCATTTTACTTCTTTAGTTAACCTCTTCTACTGCAGATTATCGAACATTATCATATGAAATGTTATTATTAAGACTAATTTAAGAGATGTGTAGGGAAAATCCTTTGACTAAATGCATAAAATAGATATCAAACAAAAGCGTAGCTAAATTAGCATCAACTATAGCCAAAACACTATTATCCTCAAAACGGACGGCTGTCGTCTTTCTTCTTGGATTTAAAAAATGACATAAATTTCTACTATAGCATAGCCAACTTTGCCTTTTTCAGTATTGGATTTAGCAATTTAATTTTGCTTGTCTTGTATTTTACATAGTACAATATATAGGCATAATTGAACAATTTTTTTAAAAAAAAATAAATTGATTTTTCGACTTTGATACTATAAACTGAAAGTTATCTGACCATATATGAAATCACCCTTTCATAAAGACTTAAATTCTTGGAGGGAATTCTAAACTATGAGTCTCAGTAACGGATTCACCCTTTCGCTAAAGCTATGCCAATCTATCATTTGTCCCTTTTACTTCTGACCATTTTGAGATCATTTGATCTCTCCATATTTCTTCACTATAATCATGGTATTTGGAGGACAATCATGAGGAGAATATATGACTAGGATAAACGAGATAGATACTGAAGCACTAACAATTTAAAATGCTCAATTTATAGCTATGTGTCCTGTTCCTTTTTGTTGTCCCTAATTTAAAATACTGAAATTGCAGATACTGCAATCTTGTTTCTTTATAATATTGTTACTCTAGTTTTGGATACCAATGCACGTCTATTTTTAAATTTATCTCCCTCAATTAAAAAACTAGAAGGAATCAATACTACTGATGATTTTGCTGAGCAAATCCTTAAAATGCTAAACAAAAATTACTATCAAACAAACGAGGAAACGTACTAGATGAGATCTAACGTAGCACATTATATGAGATTAATATGTGATGAAATCACGTGGTTAACAAATAGAAGGCTCCATATGAGGTGGTCATGTCCCTCCCTTTGTTTTTTTAAAGGGGAGCTAAATTATTTTATTTAATTAATCAGTAACGATACTTATCATCTTTTTATAAATAGATAAGTCAGCAATGGAGCCAAGCAATCATCAACCAATTCATTAACATTCATATAGTTGTGGTGTAATCTTGTAATAAGCTTCTTGTAATACTTCTACACTATATTTTAATACTTGCAGTACTGCAACATCTTGTATGCACGAGTAAACATGGCTAATTCAGTGTTACCGATTGTTGATCTCTCACCTTTCTTTCTTGGAGATGAAGATGGCAAGAAGAAGGTGAGAGAACTGATAAACGAAGCATGTACGCAATATGGCTTCTTCCAAATCATCAATCATGGGGTACCATTGGACCTAATGAGCCGCGCCCTGAAACTATCAAAGGTGTTTTTTGAGTCTCCAGTTGAAGAGAAAATGATTTGTTCTCCATTGCCTGGATCACCTTTTCCTGCAGGTTATAATAGAAAACCAAATCCATCTTATGAGTTTGCAGAGTTCTTGGTTATGCTTCAGCCTGGATCCAACTTCAATGTTTTTCCTGCCAATCATCCACAGTTCCGGTTAGTTATGCCAATATGTTACACTTTTTGTTTAGAGTGTTTGGTGCAACGCAAGTCATTTTCATTTATAATGAAAATTGTTTTGATGAAAACTTTTTACTAGTAATACTAATGATAACAATGTTTAAGTATTAGTTGGAGCAAGTAATATGATGTTAAAAGTTAAGATAACACTATGTAAACATTTTTGGTGACTTACTCTTGCAAAACTTTTTCATGACTTGTGTCATGCCAAACACACCTTCATGTCTAATCTAGCGCCAAGTAACTAAAGTGGCGCCCAGTGAACTTTTCCAACAGAGCTGTACAAGTTTCACAATCTTTACCATCTAATGATTCTCGTCCCCAGTTAATTGTCGAAACACTTCAAATAACATATTCATTTTGTAAAATAGAGGTTAGCAAGTTGATGGATTTTACAGGATTACTGCCGGGGGCGTAGGCACCCTATGCCAAGGGGCGTCACGAGACACCGCTCCGCCGAAATTTTTTACTATGTATACATATGTAAATATATTAAAAAATCATAAAATTTAGTACAAATAAAGAAAGTGACACTGCTTGAAATACCATGGCTCACCGGTCTAGTGCTTAAACACCTTTAGAAAGTCTAGAACTATGGGAGTTTGAATCCCGCTTGAAGCACAACTTAGCTTTTTTTTATCAAAATTTTCGAACATTTATCATTTAAAGTAGGGATTGAATCCTCGACCTTCAATTTTTTTTAAGAAGTGACACTGCTTGCAATAAATCCTGCGTTTGCCACTGATTACTGCGTGCAGAGAAATCTATAAACTATATAGCATATGATACAGACTTGAGTGTGAAACAGCATCTTTTTTTAAATTTATGATAGAGCTGTCCAGAAACTGAATTTTTATGTGGGGCAGAAATGATTAGTCATTTAATCTTTAAAGTCCTGCTTATATCCATTATTTCGAGTGAATGATTGCATTCCTATATTAGTCTAATATAATAGAATACAAATGGAACTGTGGATAAATTAAATTAAACATAATGGAACTCGACTCTCAAGTTGAACGAATAGCCATTGACATAATAATTTTCCTTTTTGTTCAATGTTTCAGAGCAGTAACGGGAGATTTATTTAATGAATTCGTGAAGATTGGAGAAATTTTACAGAACATCCTTAGTGAATCCTTGGGTTTGCCTCCAAGCACTCTTCAAGAATTTAACAATGACAGAAATTCAGATGTGTTGACAGCGTTATATTACTTACCAGCAACAGAAAAGGAAATAATGGGAATAAATTCACATAGAGATGTTGGATGCATAACATTTGTGTTACAAGATGAAGTGGGAGGGCTTGAGGTTCAAAAAGATGATAAATGGATTCCAGTAACTCCAACAGAGGGTGCTCTTGTCGTCAATATTGGTATCGTTATTCAGGTAAATAAATTATTTACGTCGTCGGTGTATATAAGTTAAAACTTTTACCTATAACTTCTATTTTGTTCATGAAGGTCTTGACAAATAGCAAATACAAAAGTCCAAATCATAGGGTGGTGAGACCAAATGGAAGATCAAGAAATTCATTTTCATTCTTCTATAATGTATCAGGGGATAAGTGGATTGAACCCCTTCCCCATTTTACTAAGCAGATTGCTCAAAAACCCAAGTATATGGGATTTTTTTATAGCGACTTTTTGAAAAAGCGCAAAGAAAACCAGCTGAAACGTGCTTCTGGACTTGAAGACGATCTTTGCTTATCTCATTTTTCACTCACTGTATAGAGAACATTATATTACATGTGTTGTCTCTTATCAATCATTATTTCCTTCATGTGGACATACGTTAACTTCTCTAAATTTGCACACATTTCTCGAGTCTCCATTTATGTTCTTGTCTCGTGCTGAAACATTTGTAAGTGTTCCAATAGATTTTTTTTTTTTCCTATAATGGACCATGCAAGCGGTCATTTTAAGAAAATTCGTCTCTTCCATACTTATCTCGTTACTACCTAAAACGAAAAAAAAAAATTAAAATAAACAGAGTGTAAAGTTTTTAACACTATCTTTAATTTGTAGTATAATCTGTGATAATATGTTAATTACAATTGTTGCCAGGTTTACTAATTACGTAATTTTTGTTGTGAAAATATACTTATAGTTATCTTTTAATGTCATGATTATACAAACACCATCAAGTATATAAAAATTGCAAGACCACCAAGTGATATGGTGCAGTGGATGGGATTGTTCCACCCTTAAACAGAGGTCTCGGGTTCGAGCCCTAAATATGAAAAATTCTTGGGAGGGAGCGCTTACTCCAAATGGGGCCCTATACGGCGTGAATCCGGATTAGTCGGAGCTCCTTGCAAGCTTACACTTCAGGTTAGGAAGGAAGAGGCAAAACTTAATTTCTGGGCCAAATTTGTTAACCTTAATTCCTAATTAGAGAGGAGATTTACAGAAATATGAGTAAAAAATTGGTGCAGGAGCCTGTTTGGCGCGCGTTAATTGATTTGTAGCCGTAAAAAATAAATTCGCTGAGAAATAGCCATCTTCGGACAAATCCCAGTATAAATGCTAGGACCTTGAACAAAACTTGTTCAAAGCCCCAATATTTATACTGGGAAGCTTCACTAAACTAATCTCAGTATAAAATACTGGAGCTTTGAACAAGTTTTGTTCAAGGCCCCAACATTTTGTTATGAGATTTTGTATAAAGCTTCAGTCCAAGTATTTTGTTATGGGACTGGGGTGTTTTTCCAACGCTAGTGGAGCTTAAGTGCGCGCGCGAATTTTTGGCTATTCTTCAATGAATTTGGAAATGGTGGATAGTCCCCAATGAGCGCGTCAAAAAATGGCTAGTGATCAAAATTTCCCGAACTATGACACGAAGACAATGGTTTGCCTTTTTGGCCACGTTTATCATGGTTTAGCAAAAATGACCCTCCCCTAAATTAATGGATAATATTCGGATTGAAATACCCCCCCCCCCCCCCCCACATCCCCCATCCAAACACCTAATTAATGACGCGTATTCTTTCTCCCACTTTTTCTATTTAAATTGCCTTGAAATCTTGGCAAATAGACAGAACTTGTACTTGACCTCTTCTCCCAATTAAACTGCCTCTCAAACCCCTTCGCCCCTTCTTCCAACTAAATTGCCTTAAAACCTTAGCAAATAGGCAACACTTGCCCTCGACTCCTTCACCCCCTCCCTCCCAACTAAATTTCCATGAAGTCTGAGCAGCAACAACACTTATCACGCTAGAGGTCATTTACTTAAAAATATGGAAAAAGGGGATGGACCCTCAAAACCAGTCGAATTTGGAGACATCGGGTGAAAATTTTCTAGAATCAAAGTAGATAAATAAAGAAAAAATTACACAAAAGTATAAAGACATTTTGATACATTTACACAATATAGAGGAAAAGGGAACTTAATTACAAAACATAGCAAAAGTATATAAACCCTAGCCATAACAAAACCCCAGCCTCTTCCTCCCATTTCTTTCATTTTCTCTCCCTCCTCCCCTCTCCACTCCTAATCTGCTGCCGCCTGACCATCTCCTACTCACCACCACTCCGCGCTGGAAAACATTAAAAATACATTTTTAATTCCTCTCTACACCCTCTTTCCATTTTCGCTACTACTTTTCTCAAATTCTCGTGGAATCGGCGTAAATCTCACTTTAAAGTTTCGGCCAACACCTAACTCCAGCCACCATGTCACTTTTTCGGTAAGTTTTTACATATTTTGTATCCTCTCACCCTCATCCATCACCTCCCACGTCCTGATTCCCCATATTAGATGTTTTTCGTTAAAATATGATAATTTTAACTATAATTTGGTATTTTCCGACTACATCTGGTATTTTTTGGTCACTTTTTATGTTTTCTGGTCAGATATGGTACTATTTTCATCATTGCATGACTGTTTCTCCACTATTTATACATTTTTTCTGCACAATTTCTAAACTGTTTCTATAGACCGGTTGTGACGGCAGTGGGCTTGCAGACAGCAGAGGGGGAGGGAATTGAGGTGTAGACTAGGATTTTTTTTTTTTAGTTGTTTGTAGCAACTTGCAAAATATTTCTCTATTCTATAATATCAATAATATTACTACTTTATCGTAATAAAGTGTGCAAAATTGTATGCTAAGTATAAATAACCTATAAATAATTTCAAATTCGACGCAGACAGCACAAGAAGGTAAAAATTTTAGGGACACTTACAAAATACACACAAAACTTAAAATAATTACAGCCACTACCCACTACTTTCAAATATTACCAGACCTATTCACTAAATTGTTTACCCACTCTACCCATCCAGACTTGTATACCATAGTTTATGCAGTATACCATAAAAATATACACATAGAAGATATACAATAATAAGAGGCCTCCAGACTTGTATACCATAATTTATGCGGTATACCTTAAAGGTATACACCTCTAAGGCATAACAAAGGTATTTATGATGCTAAACATAAACAACTCACGCTTACAAATAATAGCTACATTTTGAAAAAAGCCACATAAAGTCGAGGAAACGATCGAACTAAACTCCTGAAAATTTCAAAAAGATCTTCTAAAACTTAATTCAATGTTACATGAATATTTCCTTGGACAGCAAAATATGAAGTCCGGGAAATTTTTTTGAAATTTTGAGCTAAGTTCCAAGAAATTTTCCGAAAGGTTATTTTAGACTCTAAGATTTTTTCATGAAGCTCAGTATTCTATCCCTTTTCAAAATTCATATTTTCATGGAGTGTCGTGGTTTTACCTTCAACCATATAAGCAATATAAAAATTGAATTAGGGGAAAGAAATTTTATAGTGAATAGCCAGGCAATCGCTACTTTTCTAAAATATAGCAAGTGATGGCTGGTGCTTGTTGAGCACCCACATGAGTGGCTATTTTGTAAGATTGGGCCAGTAAAATGTTCATTGTTGGCCCATATGCTGCTGGCCCATTCAGGCTCTCCGAGTGTATCATACGTAAAGTCTCCAGAAATTGATATTTTACAGAATTGCTGATTCCTAAATATATACGGAGTACAGTCAACTTCCTCCAAAAAACCCTTTCCACAGTACCTGTAAACCTCCTTATTCCAGCCTTTTCAATTGTGGTTTTCAGAGTTTGAGCTTAAAGTTTTGTTAGAATTATCTGTCCGTCCAAATTTGAATTCACTTATCACAAGCTAAATTAGGTTATATAGAAAGAAACAAAAAAAGGTAATGAAGACAGTTCTAAAGTTAATGGAGTTGCTTGCCACAAGCTAAAATTGAAGAGCGTCTATCATTCTTGACGTTCTTTATAATAATTATGTCAATACTAACTACTACCGTCAAAACGTTTTGAGTCATGGAACTAAAAAAAAAAATTATTTAGACTAAAGATTCATCCGCTACATAGATGGGCGGATGTAAGCTTGTTTGTAAATATGAGTATGTCTTAATTTAGTAATTTTAATCGCGTTCATATATAGTTCAAATCATGAATCCACCTCGTAAATATATAATATTGCCTTTGTGTTTAAGGCTCCATAGTGAAGTTAACAAATGATGATGAAAATTTTGAGAATATTCAAGTGATAAGCTGGAGTTCCATTCGTGGCCCTAAATTAGCCACGAGGATTACTTCTACGTTTTATGCATGTAATATCCTTTTCTATGTAAATTTGATGTCTGCATCATAATTCATAGTCATAAGCACTCAATTGGCAAATTGCATTTGCTCTCGACTTTTCTTTAAAAGAAGATAGGAGGTATCCAAATCGTTGTGCGTCTTTTTTTATTGATCTGCTGACGTGTGCTTTCTTTAAAATACGTCTCAATCATATTTTGCCTTTTATTAACTCCAGCCATGACTATGAGTAACCATCATTAATTCTTTAATCATGCAACCGACAATCAAAATTACATCTGCTCATCAAGTTAGAGAAGCTCCAAAAAATTATTTTCTTATGAGAAACATGATTTGATGAGGGGTATAAAGATATCAGATTTTAACCAGCATAAGTTATTCCAACGTTCCAACTATAATAAGAAATCTAATGAACCTAAAGAAGGCCATCAGTTTTCTCCGACAACCCGTCCTTTTTTTCTTTTTCCGGATGAATTTACTCGAAAACATGGTCAGTAATTAAGGGAAAAAAATCAGAAGTTTAGTTCTTTTCAATCTAGTAATATTAAATTCTATAAAAAATTTCAAGATTGATTGATATTTTAACAAAGACATTGATTATGCTCAAAAAAATTATTCTCTATTGAAAAATAGAACCAATTAATAATGATAATAATATTGTTCAAACAGGCTGAGCTCGACAGCTTGGAGACGCAAATTAAATTTCTCAATGCATGCACCACCAACATTGGCTGTGGGATGAATGAAATATATTCATTCTTAACTATAAGTCCTGAGTTTAAATAGTTAAATATTAAAATTGAAAATTATCGACACAGGGCGGTTTCTCTCGTAATAAACCATGACCCAAATCTCGATTAATACATAGTTTTGAATGGTTGAATAAATTTAATAAACAAACTCCATGGGTGCTTGACAATAATAAAATATATGGAAAGCAGATATCACGACAATTGTAACTTATCCAACTCCTGAAGATTTGTGCAAGTCCTTTTCTTCAAATTTCTGTTTGTCGTGGTTTGCTTATTTGCTATAATTTGATTGGTTTCTGTGGTGATTGTTTGGATAAGATACTCTTACGTGGTGGTTTTTGGCAATTTTGGGTAGGGACAACATACTAAAAGGCAATGGAAAATGACTTGTGTCTATTAACCTTTCATGGTTACATATCCTTTTAGAATATCTTATTTTAGAATATCTTATCACTGTTCCAGATTTGTTAATTACCACATGATTCGCAGCTAAGATTTTGAAGACTTTCTTTAGCTATAGCTAGTTCTTCTTTAATTTCCTCCTTGTAAGTTGTAAACTCTACGTAATTAACTTGGTGCCAATAGCTTCAACCTCAGAAATTAAAGTACCAAGAATATCAAAGTCTTGGTTTATTTTTCTTCTTAGTAAAATTGCCAAAAGAAGAATCACGATACTTGTTTGTACGGTTAATGTTTTTATATGATGCTCATCATATTCTGACACTTTATGACTTTAATATATAGTTGATAAAGTGGTAAGATCTTTAAACAGCTTGGCTCTATATAAAGCAAAACCCACACAGAAAGAAAAGAAGATTAATGATGATGTATAAATATGCAAGATCAGTTTGGTCTGCTTTAAACAAAACTAAATGGGGTGAGTGGGACAAGGAATAGGGTGGAATATGCAGATTGTGCTTTTTATTTGTAAAGGACAGATTTGTTCCGCTGCGCACCTTTAATTTGATTTTAGTTTTTGTGTCACGCATGTCCACTATATTTATAAGAGCTTTGATTAATCTAAATTCACGCCTCATAAGATTTATTTATGAAGGAAGCATTTTTTTCTTTTTTAGAATTGAATTTGAAATCTATGATTAAGAGTGAAAGCATCATATCCGTTCCACCAAATATACATCACGTTGATGGAACTTTTCGTTTTAATTAGTATCAAAAGAATAGGTTGGACAATCTAATTTAAGAGCCTATTTGGCTTAGCTTAAAAAAAAAAGTAGATTTTAAGCATAAATACTTAAAAGAACTTTTAAAGTGTTGGAGCTTATTTTATACATAAACAGCATATTTGAATAGAAGTACTGAAAGTGAAAAAAAAAGCTGCAGAGTTGTTTGGTAGAAAAGTATTTTTTCATGTTAAATGATTAAAATATTCTTAAGATAAACAAAAGAAAAAGTGAGGATAATGTAGGGCATTTGTTAATGATTATATTAGTGGAATTAGAAAAAATTGCAAGGGATAAAATATTTAAATATTTGGTCAAACCATAACAACTTATAAACCAAAAATAATAAGTTGGAATTACCAAGCTTACTGCTTTTAACTTAAAAGTCAGAGTACTTTTAAGCCATTTTGACATAACCAAACACTTCTACCACCCAAAAGCGGCTTCAAAACTACTTTGACTAGTTTTAAGCCAACTCAAAGTCTCTCTAAATGTCTTCGACATACCAAATTTAGCACTACATTATGGATCCTATACAAATGAGCGGATCTACAAGTTTGGCTAAGGGTCCAATTGCTTTTAGCCTAGACTTCGATTAATTCAAAACTCAACAAATTGGAAGAATTATGCATCACAATCTACAAACTTAAACTTGTGAATCCATTTTTGCTTATACACTGAGCCACTCTTTTTCTGTCTTTCAATTTTATGATTTGATCAGTTTGTAAAAAATAATTTTAGGTAAACATAGAGTTAACCCCACATAGAGTTTTGAATATTATTATTCAGGAGTACTGAGGTAAGCCAATAGTTATCATATAAATATTCACCTCTTACTTGAACATTTCAATGATTGGCGACTTCCAACAAGAGGGGCCTTCTTCCATGACAATCCGCCCGCATCCTGCATCCTTTATTACAATTTGACTTACAATTGCATAGATAAGATTTAAACTTAGCTAGCGTTTGGACAAAGATTCCCAAATAGTTTTGGGGAAACAGTTTTTGAGTGAAGTTTGATATGAAAATAAAAAAGTGTTTGGCCATACTTTTTGGGAACAAAATTTTTGGCTAAAAAAAGAGCCTTTGAACTCTTATGAAAATGAAATTTGTATGTAAGTGTTAGTTTTTGGCCCAAAAAGAGCCTTTGAGTACTTTTTGATTTTTTGGAAGTTCTTGCGGGAAGTTTTGCTTAAATAGCATAAAAAAACATTTTTTCTCTCAAAAACTCACGAAAAATATTCCCAAAAACTATAAACAAACGGGGGCTTAATATTTAAATCTTTAAGTTTTTCAACGCAATACCTTTAATTAATGCATTTCACGTTTAATATTTATGGAAATTTTATATTTTTATATTTAAACTAATGGTCAGGGTCGACAGTAGTACTTAGTACCATATTGAGATTAGTTTGCTGGGTAGTGAAGTCGTCCACTGTGACAAGGAATACATAAAAGTGAACTCTAATTAATGAACAGTTGTCACCACTGGAATAGTAATACCATACTGCTGCTTTCACAGACACGGCCAAACTATACCTGAGTTTTGGGGAAAGTTGATGTCACAAATTCCCAGTCTGCTTATCTACACTTTCATGACGTCAATTTTCAGCTCCCCACATAAAGATGATTTCTTGTACTTCCATAAGCTTTTATATATATGTTTCCATTGAGGTGAAATATCGTGTGTAATTCTGTTATCAAATGTACGGTGAAACTACACTTAGCCACCTCGTGTGAGAAGGGTTCAAATTAATCAAAAATACACTCTGCAAAATTAACGTAGGTACTTGACATTTTTAGGTTATTTTCTGAATCACCTTGTTCAAGTTTCTAGCTCAAAGTAAAGGAAGAGAGTGGTGTCGTCTTCATAGTAGCTGTAACAGTGTTGAAATTGCAAAAGAGGAAGGGGAAGCACATAAAGATTATGGTCTGAGGAAAAGCAACATTGACAACAGGTCCAAATTGCCTTCACGTGATAACATGTTCTCATAAACAGTAGTCCTACTATTTTTCTCTGCATTCTCTTCTCCATTATATTTTTGGACCCTTTTCTTCAACTATGTTTTCTAGTTCCTTCACCCGTCACTCTCCCCTCCTTCCCCTACATACATTTTTCCTCAGCTCTCCAACTTTATTTGGTTTGCTGGCTTGTTTATTTCAGCTAAAACACAAGCTGATGTTGCCCTCCCCACTGAAACATGTCATGAGATCAACTTGATTACTCTATTATTTTTCCCTTCTAAGCTAACACCTGTCATTTTCTGATACACTTGTACGTTGACAACTATCCTAAATCTTGTTAAAGAAACGATCCTTCCTATACTAGAATCAGTAAAATAATTTGTCGGTTGTATTTCACAGACGTAACTTCTTTGCACTATATATATAAAAGAGAACAAATTATCTTTGTGCTGAAAAGCCACTAATTTCATACTCCATTTGACTTGAGCTAGCAGCTTATAAAATTGAGATCGTTTGTTGACATTGATTATGTATAGGTAAATTTCTTAGGAAATACAGTACGTAGTACTATCAAGACTAATTAGGCATTTATCTTTTTGCGAGTATGACGCCTAATGCATAGAATGACAAAATTTCACCTTGTCCTTTTATGGATGTGAGGCCACTCGACATTCTGCAATAGGTAGAGTTGCCCTATTACTAATGGTATCATGACACATGGAAGCAAGTTTTTCTGCCGACTTTTCGGCCTGGTGTTCAATTCCTTGATGGCTTAGGCTAGCTACCGTTTGTTTCATGACTTTGTAGGATTATATGCTTTAGTCTTGTTGTTTTCATGGGTCTTTTCTATTTTAGAAAAATAATAAATAGTTTATAAATATAAACCTTTCACTGTAAGAACTACTCCTAGAATTTGTAATATAAGAACTATAATATTTCTTGCTTTTCTAAGTGAAAAAGACATTATCATTTTCATGGACTACAAAGAAAAGCGATCGAGCATATATATCTCAGTCTGCTTTTGAAATATGGGCACTTAATTAAAGCTTACCTGGTCAAATAAAGGAAACAAAAAAGTCCACCTATTCATACTTTGACTCCTTCAGTTCAATCTAGACGCCCGCGGTTGAAATATTACTCCTACTAATAAATACTAGTACAAGTCAAACAACGGACAATTCTTCTTTAATCAGAAGAAACAAATTAAAGAATTCAAAACTCTTTGGTTATTCATTTATAAGTAACATGGCAGTGGGAACGAAGAAAAAACTTGAAATGGACTGCCGTTGAAAACTAGGAATTGATCCAATAATAAATGAGTCGTCCAATATAGTGGAGTATTTTCTTTCTGAATTTGAAAGGAGTTTAGTTATGTTGTACGATAACTATGCTTGGATGGTTTGAGAGCTGGTTAATCACTATTATTGGGAGTAAATATATAGTTGGCTAGGGGTTTAGGCTACAAATTGATAACTAATAAGAAATGATATATAGGACAAGGACATGAAGCCATACCTCCTTACATTCTCTTTTGTGACAGTATCATTGATTCTGCATAGATCTAAATCTAAATGAGGAACATGCCAAGTACAAGGGTTCTCGTGATGTTCGCACGGGAGTTAATCAAAAATGACAAAAACACTAGGTGATTGTAAAATGTAAATCTTGTGTACACATAAATAGCCAAGGTGTACTCTGCAAGTTTAATTTTTTTAACTTCCATGTCGCAATGCTGTAAATGAGCCTTTAATTATTCTGCAAGATCAGCTATGGTACTCCTTTTAGGATCTAGCTAGCTGACTACAAATCATTGTGAGTTGATATCTCCCTTACCAAATTAATGATAAGGTTTATGATTGTAGAGATTATTTAGGATCAGAATTTCCACTAGAGAAGACTAAATTGAGTTTGAATGAAAACAGCCAATTGGTTACATGTCGAGTACGTTGTTGTAGAAACCTATTGACTTGTAAAAAGGTCCCGAGTAAAAGTAGAATCAATCAACCAACCAAATACATACGTCAACTTCAGCCTGATATTAAATTTATATCCTAAAAAGATATTTTAGTGATCAATATGTATATAATATAGAGGGGTTTGTATGACAGAAGGTTTTGATGTCAAGGGGGGTGGGGTTAAGGGGTTTACCTAGGTATTGTTAAACAAGCATTTGAGGTGCATCCATCCATAGCTGCCAGTCTTGCAGAGTGCCATTCCTCATCCATATATAACCACCCGAAAAGGTGTGTATTATAATGCAATAAAATACATGAACTAGCTTGGTGTCACCATGCAGCACAGGCAATGCATATTTTGATACTACAGAAATTTATCCACACCACCTGCAGCTATCATTCCCTTTGTTTCTTCTTCTATTTTTTTTTTTTCACAAACATCCTTTTCCCTCTTTTTTTATTGCTTTTTTTTTTCCCGAATAAAGTTGTAGGACCAATGAGAAAACTTAAACAAGCTTTGTTCTTGCACGTACAAAACTAAAAACTCCAACCGAAAATTGGATCTAGACCTAAAAATTTGCTGGTTTTATTGGTGATTTCATGTATATATATAACTTAACAACAACTATACATTCATTAGATTCAGTAAGTAGTGACCATGGAAAGGTCGAGGCCAAGTAACTAGCCAAAGAGCACTAGCCTTATATGGTGAATGGAGGGAAAATAATTGGAGGAATCCCAAAGAAACGCAAAGCCACCGGCAAAGGTTCACAACAAAGGCAAAGAGCCAAAGGTGAAAGGAAATGATTACATGAATGAAGAAAATGACCCCACTCACTTTTAATAAACGAATCTAAATTATAAAGAAGTTTATAGTAATATTTTGTAGACTTTATAAATGAACACTTAATGTAGATGATCTTTCAAAGGCTAGATGAACAAATTAAGATGGCATGTACACCGTTAGTGTGATACTCCTTGTTTGCAACTCATATTATTCAAAAGATATTTTATATGTAAAATAGAATAAATGATGAGATTTATAATTTTGAAGAAAAGATAAATTATTTTGTTATATACTTAACAGATAAAGCTAACATGACATTGTAAAAATTCTTATGTATATAAATTTTAAATAGTAGTATAAATCTTCCCATAAGTCTCTCAATTTATTTGACTTGGGATTGGCCCCACTTAGGGACACCATTGTCTTTATGGATTGAATGATAAAAAGAGCACCTCACGTGGAGTCTGAACCAAAGGCTGTGTCCAACCACAATTAAAAGGGATTTCTGAAAAGAAGAAAACAGAAAATCAAACTCAAAATCAGCAAAATTTCCTTCCTTTTCTTTTTGCGACACATTTCAATCAAATATTTGTCAAAAGACAATTAAAAAAGGAGCCCTCAACAAAAGCAAATTATTTCTTTTTCTCCTTTTTTGTTCACAATTTTCCTTTCCTTTTTTTCGCTGTTTAAAGCTTATCCCTTATAATTCCCACTCATTATCGTTGATGCTTTAAAGCTTTCCCTCTTCTCTAATCCGAACCAACACATGTTACACATCGAATGACAAGAAAATCACATACAACAATCTAGAAAGAGACATACTCATCCCAGCTATACAAAGTTAGAAAAAGAAAAAAAAAAAGATAAAAGGGAACATTTTGTTTCATTTCATTCATTTCTATAGCTAAGAGAGAGAATGAAAGAAACATAAATAGACCCACAAAGAATTAAATATAGTGTATGTCACTATTTTCTCATAAAAAGAACTTGGCCAGAGAGAAAAGAAGGAAAGAAAGGGAAAGGTTTTTTAGAGCCTAAGTTTTTAGTCATAAGTACTTGTTTTGATCATGGATGGAGGAGGTGATGATCATCTCCACCAACACCAGCACCACCACCACCACCATCACAACCATCGGGCTATAGCTACTTTCCCTTTTCAATTACTTGAGAAAAAAGAAGATAATGAAGCTTGCTCTAGCTCATCCAACGCTGCAGCCTATACTTCACTTGCCATATCAAACCAAGATTTATCTACTCATAATACAAACCCTAACGATACACCTCGATCAACATCATCAGCTTCCACACTCCAAATCTCCGCTTCCCCCGAATCATCTAAGAAGCCGCCTCCGAAACGAACTTCCACTAAAGACCGCCACACGAAGGTTTGCTGAATTTTATCTGACCATCTCATCTAAAAGTTTAATTAGTTAGGAGTACTAAATTATATTGTGTTTCAACAGGTCGATGGTCGTGGAAGACGTATCCGGATGCCAGCACTTTGTGCCGCTAGGGTTTTTCAGCTCACACGGGAGCTAGGTCACAAATCCGATGGTGAAACCATAGAGTGGCTACTACAACAAGCAGAGCCAGCAGTTATAGCAGCTACGGGAACCGGTACAATTCCAGCAAATTTTACGTCGCTTAATATTTCATTACGTAGTTCAGGTTCCAGCATGTCCGTACCGTCACAGCTACGATCTTCATATTTCAATCCGAATTTTTCGTTGTCACAACGACGAGGGTTATTTCCTGGATTGACTTCAGAGACTTCAGCAACAACGTTGTTGAATTTTCAATCGACAAATTTAAATAACCCTAGTATGCAGTTACAAACAAAGCAAGAATTACGTGACGGTTCAATTGATTTAACGGAGACAAGTGCGGAAGATAGTTTAAGTAGGAAAAGAAGGTCAGAAATAGACTTGGAGCAACAACATCAACAACAACAACAACAAATGGGAAATTATTTGTTACAATCAAGTACTGGAACTATGCCAACAAGTCATTCATCAATTCCAGCTAATTTTTGGATGGTAACAAATCCTATTCCTAGTAACCAAGTCATGGGGGGTGATCCAATATGGCCATTTCCATCAGTAAGTAATTCTGGTGCGGCGGCTGCTGCTTTGTATAGAGGTGCAATGCCAAGTGGTTTGCAATTTATGAATTTTCCTACACCTATGGCGCTTTTGCCAAGTCAGCAACTTGGTGGCAGTGGTGGCGGCAGTGGTGGTGGTAGTAATGGGTTGGAACAAGGCCAATTAAGCATGTTTGCTGGTCTAAATATGTATAGGTCTAGTGGTGGTGTATCGGAATCGCAAGCGAGTGGTTCACATTCGCATCACGGTGGCGGCGGTGGCAATGATGATCGGCATGATACAACTAGCCACCATTCATAATTAAGACTGATTCTGATTGATCTCATCAAATTAATTCATCCATTCTTTCCCAACTTGTGTGATTGTAAGTTTGGATGTTTTAAACTACACGCGTAAGGTTTGATTAATTGCTCTAAAATTCTTATTTTTCTCTTCTTCCTTTTTTGAACATTGTCTCTTTTTTTTTTTTTTTTTTTGATCTTCTTATTTTCGTGTGATTAATTTGCCTGCCGATTTTTAGAGATTGAAGAGGGCAACATTTTAACAAAGGGAGAGGAATTCTTGATTTGTTTTCGTTTATACGATAGAGTGTAATTCATCCTCATGATTGATTGTTCCTTTTTATCTTTCTTCAAAAGTTGCATGTAAAAATATTATAACTCCTATTGACTTATTTGTTTGGACGGAATATTTCATGTCATAAGAATATTTTCACTGTTTACTGAATTGCAATATAAAAGTTTTTCACCTATCGAGTTCAAACACCTTCTCATGAAAAGCAAAACATTTTACCCTAATTTCAACAAGACCTTCTGAATTCAGACCTGTAATGTAGCTAGCTAGCTAGCTAGGGATAGAACAGTCTTGCTAGCCCTTTAATGTTGGAGAAGTATGTGGCAAGAAATTTTGGGATTCTGATCATGACTGCTATGAAATAAAGTATGAGTCACTATGTTTTCATAACAATTAGCATAAGTATGATTGATAGATATTTATTTTGAATTCAACTTAGCAGTTAAATCATTATCAAAGTTATTTGCCTTACTTTTGAAGTTACTAATTCTGGTTATTATAGCTAATTTAATTCAATTGACTTTTAAAAGATCTATAGCCAGGTTAGATATAAGGTTTCGTTATAGATTTGACAGAATGCCATAAGCTTTTAAGTTTTAACCTAGATCGATTAAGAAATTTACTAAGTAAATATATACTCCCTCCGGTCCATTTTATTTGATCACTTTCCTTTTTTAAAAGTCAAATAATGTAAACTTTGACCAATATTTTGAGATATATTTTTTTCACCATATTAATATGACAAGAATTGCAACTTGTAGTACTTTTCGTGTAGTTTTTTAATATCTAAATTATAATTTTAAAATATTGACTAAATCTAGTTCAATTGGACTTCGAAAATTGGTCAACTTGCCAATCAAATAAAATGGATCGGAGGGAGTAACTTGTAGTGCTCAAATTCCGGATCCTTTTCTAACAAATATTTTAAGAAATTTTTACATTGCCAATATATAAAAACTAGCTCTTTTTTTATATATAGATATATATATATGTTTGAAAAATTTTCTCCTTAGAAAAAAGTATAAGAAAAAGTAGTTAAACAGAGATGGGCTGAGTAATAGGAATTGGTGGGGGCCCATACCTTATCAGGTCCAAATGCTGGCTCAGGTGGTGAGGCCCACATGTTGGTCATCTTGTAAACCAATGTACGATTGGTATCACTGACAAACAGGTGGATCATTCCTTCTCTCCTTTGCATTGCTGGCACCATAAAGATCGGTGGTGGGTTTAAATGGCCCTACTCGACTTGACCCACTCCATCACTGATCTGGACCGCTCATGCTTTTTCAGTGGGCCCTCCTTTAATGGGCTCGCTGAATGATTAGTTCTCATTTCAGTTGAGAGAAATTTAAGATGAGTTCCTTGCATTCCCATGCTGTATCAATGTCTCCCATCATAACACCAAGCCCTTCATCTCCAAAGCAAAAAAGTAAATAGATACACGAGTGTTTTTTTTTTTTAAAGCTTTATGTGTATATATGGAGTAAAAATATTTTGTCTATAAGGTAATTACAAGTAAATCTCGTGATAAAAATTAACTGATTACCTAGTATTAGTAAAGATGGTGACTTATAACCATGTTAACATGTAATGATAGTGTCAAATTCTGTGTCAATGCTTAGTAGTGCAAAAACTACACTCCTGTATTGGTCGATTTCTGTTCGATCACAATTTTCGGTTTTAATTTTATGACAAGGCGTTAATTGACTTCGAGGATGTTGTGGTCGGGAAGAAACTATTTCGTTCAATTGCGTGATCAGTTATGTGCTGTTGTAATCGGGTAATTTTGAAGGCAGTGCTCCAATGGATAACGCAGTTTGTCCTCATCCCAAGTTTATCGGAACGGATTTAGCGGATTCGGCGGAAGTGGGTGAAGATATGCAACTGTTGGAAGAGAAACGTGGCGGAGTGGAATTCTTCTAGGGTTTTGGAATTCTTCATCATTTCAACCTATAAATAGGACTTCATGCTCTCATTTGAAGACACATTCATCTGAGCAACATTATTCTCAACCTTCATTCAGCTATACAAATTTTCTCATTTTGTTCTTTCATCGCATTATAAATTACTTTTATTATCAAAGCAACCCTTGTATTAAACTCAGTCGTAGCCTGGTTCAAACGTGGAAGAAGATTCATATCTTTCATTGGAGCATCATCCTCCGACTCCTCAATACAATAAGCTTTTACCGCTTTAATTATTTATTTATCATTTGCTCGTTTTAATCACTGCTTGTCTTACTTGCCGCTTGCATTGTTCATCATTTACTGCGTTCGATCACATCTACTTGTTATCGTTATTTTGACCACATAAGATAGCTTACCAATTTATTCATTGTAAATTGCATCGAATATATTGCTCGCCTCACAATCACGGTACTTAATTAAATATATTCATACTATATTCACTTATCATCGAATCTGTCACCATTATCGTATCTATCATCATCATTGAATCTATCGTTGTCATCGTATTTGATTAAAACCGGGCATCTAACTGGGACGGAATCATCTCATCGTAAATTGTTAATTTGTCATTTACTTCGAATTTATCTGTTTACACTTGCCTCCGAATCGTTTATTTGAACCTGACATCGTTCATTGATATTTGACATCGAATCTGCATCTTTGAAATCGATATTAGGATTGTCTTCGAATTAAGTCGCTAGAGATCGACAGTTCCACTAACGTAAACTGCTTATCAATCGATCGAATTGAGATATATAAAACGGTCGCCTTAGACTCAACTAAATATAAATTTAATTGTATAACCTGATACATTTTTGGGAAATACACTTCCTTTTAGAGATATAGGAATTAGGATAAGATTATAAATTGTATACGTCATAAATCTATTAGGATTGACAAAGTATATTCAGTTACTATCAAGAAAGTTAAGCTCTAAAAGGAAGTCATGAAAAGGAATACAATATCACATCCCATTCCATCAATATGAAGGTAACAGTTATTTTACTAGTACATCAAAGCATATCCGAGTTAATTGAGAATAAACTGTGGAAAATAAAACTTCTATCGAAACTGTGGGTTTTTATTGCAATTTAATTCGAGACTGTATGTGAAGAAAAGCTTAAAAGAAAAAGATATTATAACTGGAAAATGTTTCCACTATGACTAATTATACGTATTTCCTCTCGTGCATGTTCTTTTGTTTCTCAAAGTCTCTGCATAAATCAGTGCCTTTTCAAATGTGAAATAAATGAGAAAAGCCAAAGTGACTTTTTTCTAAATTTTAACACATTGAAAGTGTCAGAAGAAAAAATACGAAAATAATAGGAGATGGATTCTTGAGGAATTGAATGAATCCAAAAGTAAGTGGTGGACCTTGAAGCAGTAAAGAGAGTACTATCTGAACTGTAACAGTTGGCATTTCCAATCTAGACTGTTTAGGGTAAACTTATCTGCCATGTCGTGGCCATTCTTGAAGCACGTCATGGGAAGGCTTGTTTGGAGCAAAGTGTAAATTTAACACTCTCTTCTCTTACCAAATACAGGCAACAATTCAGTAGTCCCAACGAACAGCTGCTGCATGAAAAACAAACCTAGTTAGATATGAATTAGAATTTCAGATATTTGAAAATAAAGTATTTAATTTATATACAGAGACACTATAATCCACATATTATGATCAATTACATGTTGGATGGTCTAATAGGGGTAAAATGCTTTTGCATTGTGTTGGAATATGTTGTTCAGTAGCAGTAAATAAGAGTAGCAATTAAACAAGTACTCGCTTCGTTTCAATTTATGTGAAGATATTCGAATAGAAACCAAGTTTAGAAAAGAACGAAGGACTAATGAAACTTTAAGCTTGTCATGACATTTTGTGATAATAAAATTATGTTGATTAAACGTAAAAAAGAAAGTTTAAATTCAACTAGTATTTAAAAAAAGACTGAAACTAAACCATCTAAAAAGAAAAGTAGGAGTATGTTATATATATATATATATGTGTGTGTGTGTGTGTGTGTGTAATGGACCAAAGGAAGTCGTAGTGTAATATTTTACCCGGAAAAGTGGGCAAGGGATGGGAAAGTTTCACTTGGGTGAAATATGTCTGGAGGGGTAACTGTCTGTCACGGCCTCCATTATATCAATATAGAAACTTTGCCATGGTAGTACAAAAAATGGCACATGGTTTGAAACCATAAGGTACAACATAGTGGCCCCTAAAGAAAATCTTGTAATCTTAGAATAGTATGATTAGACCATCCAAACCATTGATCAAACAATTACTCCATCTTCTTTTTGGAAGATAATCCAGCAAGTTTGGTAACCAAATTGGGGAGATTGATAATGAGTTCCTAATGCTCATCAATTTTACTAAATATGGCCATGTAATCTCCCTCCTTCTATGATTTGTTGCTACTTTTTCATTATAAATGATGTTGATAGCTCACTTACTTTTCATTATGATTCTGCTTCTTTGGCTACTACAAGATTATATTACTTTGGTTCTTTCTTTCTTGGTTTTATATAGGCGAAACTAAAATTTGAATTTGACGGATTCAACTTTTATGAAGCATTAGACCTCGTGAGATGTAATTCCATTGAAATTTTAGTAGATTTTTATATTTAATATCTATGTTTTGCGTTTCGGGTCAATCCGCCGTCGAAGATTTACATCCTTCACTGCTTTTTATGATTTATTTTCAATTCCAGAAACTTCACACACAACAACAACAACATATCCGGTGTAATCCTACAAGTGGAGTCTGGGGAAGGTGGTATGGAGGCACACCTTACCAGCACCAATGTGGAGAGGTTGTTTCCGATAAATACACACATAGAGATACACAATTTGAAATAAAACAGAGAAGAAAAAAGAAAATGTCGGTAGAATTTATGTAAGTAGGAAGTAATAAAAACATTAACTGATCAGCTGAATAGTGTAAGAATGGCAGTTGAGAATTTATGATTATAAAAGGTAGTACAAGACAGTAGAAGATGCCATACCAGCTAGCAACCAGCATATTGTGCACATTAATCTCTCTACTTCTGTTTCAATTAAGGTGTCTGCCACAGAAAGTTTTTACCTCAGACTCTTCTTCCCCCATTATGCTTTATGTTGGCATATTTTCTGAAACCTTACATTCAATGCTTCTTTCAATTATTATATTGTTCAGACTCTTGTCCAAAGCATTAAACAAAATATATATTGCCCAGAACTGAGAAATTTATAACCATATGGACAGTGTCAAACTAATTTTTGTGTACTTATTACCATTCTTATGCATTCTAGACTAAAGTTTGAATGTCATTATTAACTGAATGTAACAAAATGGTATTCAAGTTGAACTATTTAAGAAAAAAATTCCCAATGTAACAAAATGGTAATGTTTGAGTTGTTGTATAAATCTGCTACTACCAACGGCTTTAATTCCAATGTCACATTTGCAGCAATGCAGCAAAGAGAGGTCGCTTAGATGAGCAAGTCAATCTACAGTCGGATTCAAATTTGTAAAGGCTAATAGATGTTATAGCAGATAATTTATAATCTTCTTTTCAAATAATTACCAATCAATACTGATTAGAGCAAAAAGAAATAAGAATCACCTAATTCTTAAGTGACCTGAATTATAAGTAACCTTTACTTAGCTGGTGCATATAACTTTAAACTCATTTATATTTAACTGACAGATCGTAGTAAACACAGTAGTGATTTTTTGTCAACTGTTAGCTGAAATTTTAGAGTTCTTACATACCTGAATCTCATTTTATAACCAGTATTATAGAAATTGTTACAGCGCCTTTCACATAGACATCATATAACCAGTATTCACATGTTCCTTATTATATGTGTGGACCTTCAAAATTTTTTGGTTGTAAGGTTCCCCTGTTGTCAACATACTACATGTGTTGGCAGTGTGGCGATTCTTCTTTTGTAATGAAAGCGTTGATGGGCTAGTTATTGGCCCACTCTAGCTGGTTGGGCTCATCCTAAATTGTTGCTACGCAGAACTCCGGGGAGAATTGCAGAACTATGAGACCAAAGGTAATCCTTTGCCTTTTTGACCTCCATTACGCTAGAATAGTAAAACTGACTTCCGTTTAGTTTAATGAATAAATTTGGACAAAAATACTCCGATAAATCTTATAAAAAACATGTGAGAGATCAACAGCAAGTGTTGCCTATATTCCATCTCATTGCTTTGAAGTCTAGTCTAAGTAATATTTGTGCTCGACCCCTTCCCCCTATCTTCCAGCTAAATGTGTCTTGAAGTTTAGTCTAGGCAGCATTGTCCCAAATCTTTTTAGACGGTATTTGCCATCAACCTCTTACCACATTTTTCCAACTAATTACCTTGAAATCTTGATAAAGCAGTATTGATGAAGCATGCCTTGCTAGTAAAGGATGTGCCTTAGATCCTAGCGAGCCGAGGGATGGAAACTTCGCAAGTCTCCTTCGTGGAGACAAACCAAAAATGTTAAAAATAAGTGAGTTCCTCGCTAAAGTTGAGAAAATGAGATCAAATATAGAAGTTTTGCGCGAAATAGATATTTTAGGCACTGCTGCTACAATTGTGACCCACGTTAGAAGAACCTTACAAAATTGGTTATTTTTGTAAAAAAGAATTTACGAGAGTCAAATCTCCGACAAGACGTCAGAAAGCGTCATATTTCTGTAAATCACCCTAAAATATTAGAGGAAGTTTAATGTAAAATCAGAATTATTGATATATTAATTTTTTGTTAATTTCGCGGAAAAAAATCTTTATTAAGAAATTTAAAACTAGTGAGAGTGTAAATTATCTCGACTTCAATAAAGTTGACATGTGTTACCGAACTAAACAGTGGGGATAGTGAAGTGAAGTTGGTGAGCTGACCTTAAATACACAAGTGCTGAAAATAGAAAGTGATGAACTAAAATTAAAGTGAAATTTGGAAAAATAATGAAACAACATAATTTATTGGACTAAAATTGGAAAGAAATGGCTAGGGTTAGAAATTGTTCGAAACCAGTAATTTGGATCTGGTTAATTTCTGGCGTTACCTTTTATGCTCTTTTCCTTATGGCTACTCGCAATTCTACAGGTAATAATTATAATTATTCATCAATTTCTTTCCTTTTATATACTGTATATATTTTGTAAAATATTTGCTTTGATTATTGTGAAAATCTGATTTCCCAATGCTTATATTATGGAAAGTAATTAATTAATTCTCTAGATTATAATTCTTTATCTGATGCTTCTCCGATAATTTAGCTTGTTGTCCTTTAATTAATTAGCTTTGATTGACTTTTCCATATTATATAAATGTGTATTCATATGCCTAAATTAATACTCCTATATATTGAGATATGTGAAGGAGACACAGGCACTGTAATCGAAAGCCCGTAAAATAGTTATATTTCAAATTCTGGATTTTGGCAACTGAAATATTTTTAATTGGTAATGAAACTAGAATATGCTTCTTAAGCCGAAGGTCTATCGGAAATAACATCTCTACCTTACTCATGATAGGGTTAGTCTGTGTACATCTCACCTTCCCTGCACCGTACTTGCGGGATTACACTTGAGTATGTTGTTGTTGTAATGAAATTATAAAATGAAAGAAGAGTAAGTGAATAAGCAGGTAGATTCTGATTTATAGGAAGTTAATTACTCAGCTAGTTAATAATAAAAGATGGTAAAAGTGTTAATCTAGATGAAAATCGAGGCTGCAATCTTGTAAATCATGTAATCTAGGTGAAAGTATTTTTTCTCTTGATAATCGAGAAATACTTGAGGGCTAGTGGTGCACATTTCGGAACTCAGTGGATAATCTAGGTGAAAGTTGATTCTACGGTGCTTCCCTAAGTTGTTCATTACGTTTGTATTCTTTCTGGTTTTAGTGGAGTGTGTGCGCATGAGTGTATTTTGATAAGTGGTTTTAGTGGAGGAACACTCCTTTCAATACATCATTGATGATACATTTAAATGCTGTGTCATTTGGTCTCCCTTACTGAATAATAAATCTATGAACTTTCCGGTTTTGTAACGAATCCGACTCCACAAAAAAAGGTTCTGTTCCTTTAAGCGATGATGTGGTAACATTGAAATCTGGCTCTTTTACTGTAACCTAAAAAAAACAAAACATCTTGGAAACTAATATCTGAAGAAACCACTTGAATATCATAGTGAGCTTTGTGCTAGATACGAAAAAAGAAGCTATTTCTGTTACTTGAATTGACAAGTGATTAGATGGTTGGAGCAGAATGGTCTATCTCCAATGCAGAGCAGAGGTCTAGATTGTATCATAAGATGGAGAAAGATTTGAAGGAGCACGGAGCTGCTTTCCTCAAACGGGGAGAAACTACTCAATCGCTTACTCTGTCAGATCTGTTTGCTCTCAAAGAAGGAGTGATCACTCCTGTACTCAAGGTCAAGGTTAATTAAATTTTAATCAGCATTCAGCCATAAACTTGTTTGTCCTGGCTTTATTGAGAATGTGGTTAATTTTCTTTTGTGTGTAGGCTGCAAATCCCCCTGTGCGAGCAAATGTTTTGTATCTCAACCCTGAGTACTCTGTCCCTATTGCGTAAGTATTGCACGTTGATTTCTCCGGACAAAATCTGCCACAAAAGTTCCCCTCCCTCACTGAAGCAAAACCAGTGGCTTTTGGTTAATATTAAAAAAGCCAAGGTGGCCTTTTTAGTAGGAGAATGTTGGCCTCTCTTACAATTTTGTTCAATTATGCATAATTCTACTTCTCATATTGAACTTGGAATTCCTATATTCACGACCTCCTTTGTTTTTAAAAGGGAAGCTGTGAGAGCTACCTTCTCGCCGCTGTTTGATAAAGGTATAGTGCCTTTTTATTGATTACTATTTGGAGGAATAAATTGAACTATTATCAAGCACCTCTGATTCTATCAATTTGGATCCTTATATGTGTGTTATTTAGCAATTTGGTTTCAGAACTCTAGTTTATATCACTTTAGCATGTTCCATGCTTCGCATCACATTACAGCTGTCCCTGCCTCTGAAGCCGAGGTAAAAATGCTTTTGGATAAAATCATGAAACCTTAGTTTACCATTTACATCCTTTCTTCTCACTAAATGTTACATAGATGGTTATGACAGTGTTCAATGTCTCCTCAGATTGAAGCTGAAGCAAATGCTGTTAAAGATGTTTCTCAGACGATCTGCCCACTAAAAATTGCCCTAGACAGAGTGGTTCTGACATCAACAGGGGTGCTAGTAGGTTGTTGGCAGGTTTTTCAATAAACCCTGGTCTCTCTCCCTCTCTCTCTCTCTCTCTAGTATTCAGAAAGTCCTCCAAAAAGCAAATATTTAAGATAGACATACTGCTAGTACCCACCTCTACAGTTTTATCTTTCCTCTATTCAGATTGTACGACTTTGTCAAATATCGTAAAGATACATTGATATTTCAAACTTTCTTATTAGGCAGTTGCAGAAGTGACTCTTCTTTGCTCTTGGATATAGTGTCCATTCTATTCAACGAGACCGAAAACACAGCAATGATTTGTTTTATGGACAGTTATATTATTTCCAGTCCAAATGAGGTAGTTTTGTATTACTTATGCTCACAAAGAGACGATTAGGGACCTAAGTTACATAGATCCTTCATAGGCATTGCGCACTGATATATGCATTGGTAAACATGACCCTTTGTATTTTGTATTGATTAGATACACTAATATTAGCAAAAAAATTTGTTCATTCCCGTACTGGATCTTACCACACCCTTATAGTATATGCTGTAAACAAGTCCATGTAGTCTTAATGAAGGACTTTCGTGTATTTTATAAGTGGAAATTATGTTTATTTTCCCAAATGATAGTTTAGTCTTTCATGTAAAAACAGTTCTGTACCTATTATTCCATTATCAAGAGATTCTTATGTCTGCAAGACATGCCTCACTCTAACAGTGTTTTGCAGTATATAGAATTTGAAGCTATCTGGGTGTATATTATGACATAAATGAGCAGAGGACTTTTTCCTTGTGCATGAACATCTTATCTCAATCGCCATAGAAATGTATTTTCAAATTCTTTTTATGTTGTTTGTCTCCCCTAGTGAATGACTTTTGTTTACTCAAACATTGTTATGCAAACAGTGCGCCACCTTGCAGTGGTCATCATATGCTGGAAGCCTGGAACCATTAAGTTCAAGAAATATTCACGGAGATCTAAGTTGTTGATTTTTTGCATATGATTCCTCTTTCCACAGTCATTTACGTTTTCATTTGTAGGTGGACTCCGGAACTGATCCTATAACTATCCGACAAAAATTGAGAAATGTTCTTCCACGTGCCCCGACAAAGCAACTTGTGAGAGCCAAACAAACCTTTCCTGCTTTACATCTTAAGATGCTAATGTCTTTGCACTTCAAGCACTAATTGCTAGTAAAGTAATATATATTCTCAAACCTGTTAATGTTATGTGGCAGTAAATTCATAATAAACTTAATTGACACAGCAGCTATTGCTTCTGCATGATTCTTCTTCTCAATGTCTCATCCCCCTCTAATTTTAGGACTATTTTGCTTTGATTTAAAACTCTTGCATCCCAAGATAGAAATGTTAAGATACTACGTCAAGCATTTGCTAATTCACATTTTTGGTGCTGCAGTATGATCCTGCAATGCTTCATACATCATTTGCCAGGCTTCTGGGACACCCTAGCAGTTGGCCTGAGGTAGTTTAACACTAGCATCTTTGAGTTATTTCAGTGCATTTCAAATCTTCCATTATTTCATTGACGTTATATACATGTTTTTGTACTGGAAGGAAATTCCACTATCTCGACTACCAGCAGTTACAAAAAGTGGGGATGTATTTAACACAACAGATGGGATGGGGAGAAAATAATGAATTCACAATAGATATCTGTTCTTCAATTCCAGTTTGCCACCTAGTGTTGAGCATCTTGCTATTGAGGGAGAAATTTTTTCCTTTAATGCGAGGAGATTAGGAAAATGTTTTTTTTTTTAACTTGCCGAAGAAGGTTTCTGGAGATGAATGCTGCTTGTTTGGAGGAAGGACATTTGGAATCTTACAAGCTAATTAAGAACATGACCGAGGGCAATTCAATTAAAGAGACGTAAACACTTTTTGGAGATCACTTGGTTAATTGTATGTTTTTCTTGTTCTTCCCTCTTTTCTCATCTTTCTCAGGAAGCAAATGAGGTTTCAGAACTCCAATTTCTCCATGAGCTCGTAACTAGACTAAACAACAAAATTCGTGGCACTAAGGTAATTTTTTGGTTTTATCAAATTAACCCTTATTGGCTAATAATGAATGCATTGACCTTCCCCCTCGGCAATGGTGTGTTGTTGCCCATGTCGGAGGAGCTTATGATTGTGCTTGGAAGGAAACTGTGGATTGTTTTCCATTACACTTCCACATGTGTCTTAAGGGAGGGAAACAATCTAATACTTGCATCACAAAATGTGATGACACGTTTTATAGTAGCCTGATAGAAAGCCTTCGCAGAACTTGCAGCAATTTTGCATATGTGTGACTTTGTCATCTTCGCATTTCCATATAGAAGCCATTCTTGCTCTCCGTTATTTTACCTAGAAAAAGCCCCAAAAGAGATAACAAGGTCCTTAGAGCTTTTACGGGAAAGTGATGGAGTTCAACAGCTTTGGATTATAGAGCTTCTTTGATTGGCCCTATTAAATAGACTTAGTACACTGGGGAGTTGGGGGACTGTTAACCAACACCCCTGTAGCCTTTGCGCTGCTCATGAACGGTCAAATTCAATATCTCTCTTTGCTTGTTACTTGACCAAGGATTTGGCAAAGAATGCTGCGGCAATATCTTACTTATAGTGGCCCATATTCCTGGTACGGAGAACTTGTTTGGCTTAATCAAGTGACTAAGAGAGAAGCTACTGTGGTTAGTGAAGTTAAACCTTTTCTTTTGCAGTGTACTAGACGCGTCAAGATAAAAACCTAAGATGATGCTAATAAGAATGGAGGTGTCTTGATATATTGCTTCTGTTTTCCAGGGTGACAGAAGTAGTTTTGATTATATACTAGTATTAATTACTGACTGCATAATACAATGTAAAAACAATCTGGCTTTGTTAGTGTTTTGCTATTATAGAACTTCTTTTGCTTAAGAGATTGGTGGTTGATATTCTTTGGTAAATTTTTGCATTTATAATGTCTACTTTAAATGTTGTAGGCAACAGTCAGTGAGCTCTGGTATGTGGAGGAATATGACATATTAGCGCTTGCTTTGGATGGGAGAATGAAAGTCCGCAAGTTCCAGCTTGGTTGTTCGAAAGTGTGAAATCAAATAATCAATCTACCTATGAGAATATACGATTCTACTTCTCACTGATCCCTATATGGCAAAGGCGTCTGGCATTCACCTATTGAATTGACGGGATCATAAGAATTCTGATGTACAGCTTTATTCGTCCTCCAGTATATAGGAAGGACTAAGGGCATTATAAGTTGAATTTGAATTTTTCACCAAAATATGCACTTTTGGTTTAACATTCCAGTGATGTGTTGTTTTCAATAGAATACTAAAATATGTAAAACCGTATTTATAACTGGAAAATAAGGCATGCTCCATAGCTGAAAGAATAAGACTGAAGCTTAAAGCTGAACTAAGTTGTAGCTTGGACAACTTGGACCTAGACAATTAACTACAGCTAACAATTTGGCACTACTCAATTTACAACTTTGCAGTACTAACGCTAATTTATGGTTTAGCACTCTTATTTATTTATATAAAAATAATAACTGCTGAAGTATGGAGAGGTCAAATTGTAATAGCGAGACAGGAGCGGGCGATGGGGTGCACCAATTTACAAAGAGCCAAGACAAAATGAGGGGGAAGAAAGTAAGAAAGGAAAGAAAATGGCTGAGAGGATATGGAGAGAGTTTGGATTAATCATATTCAATTTTAATCATTTCTTAAACCATAATTCACTAACTCGTACTAATTTATTAAGATCAGAGCATGTAGAGAGGAGACATCTCTATTGAGATTTTTTCACTTTCTTAGCATTATTATGGAGAGATTTTATGGATCTCACAATTTTTAATTGATTTATTTATAAAAATTAAAAGTGGACTGAAGAGAAAAGAGGGGACGTGTGTGAAGGTAAATAAAGAAGACATAAATTATGGACATAAACGGGGAAGCAAGTGGAAAATGCAAGCATGGAACGTGTGTGGGTTTGCTAATTGACAAAAAAAGATAGTAGTTCCCGTGGCACACGCATCCCATTTGATGCTTTCCACCAGCAGGTGCTCGCCACACGCCCCTCCACCCCCCTACCCCACTCACCCCTCTCTCTTCTCTAAAATAAAAACACATCCCTTTTCAACTCCAATTTCCCTAATTCCATTTTCCAAACTTCAAAATCATACAATTTCACAATACCAATAAAAAGGTACCTTCATATATCTCTAAAATTCTTCCTTCTTTCTTATTCAATTTCTGCGTATTGCTTTTTAAATCATTATTGATTTTATTCACTTTTGTCCATTTCACTAGACAGCGAGTAGCGTCTCTTGTGAAAGGCTACATGGTGGAACCAAATATGGATTCAGAAAGTCCTGCTCCAATATTTGACAAGGGTGCAACAGATGTGGAGACACCACTAGATAGGTCAGTTGTTTTCGTAACATGAATTTTGTTTCGCTTATTTACGTTTCAAGTACGGGTACAATAACCCTGTGGCCTTCTTTTCTAAACTTATATGCGATTTTTATGCCAAGTTGATACCACATAGAATCTTATTTAAGCTTGGCTTCTGATCTTTGTTACGAGCATGGACCCTAATAGACATGCAGCACTGATGTATACACACATTGATAGAGTGAAATTTTTGTTTCCGGGTTGGGGGATCCCCTACTTTTCTTTTTCCGACAACTAGAAATATCTCGCCCTCCCCCGACCCCACCAGTGGGATAACACTTGGTATATTGTTGTTGTAGAGAAATCTCAATCTTTGTGTTGGTTGATGATAGCAGCAGCTACTAGACAAACGCAATATGTAAAAGTTCGAAAACACCTTACTGAATTGTTCCATTCCAAGAAAATGGCTCACCATAAGTTGGTAGATACTATATGCTTTGTTACCATAGTAGATTTAGAATATTTCCAAATACTGTGATTTTCAGAAATAAGGTCCTTTTGTGCAAGTTTTAACTAAGCAATTGAATCTTTTGAGTAAGACAGCAGTTTCTTTCTCAAACTGGTGAAATCTGATGATTTTTTGTCGAGTTTGAGAGCCTATCTTCGCTGATGCCAGAAATACATCAGGCTCGCCTAGCTTCTTTCTATATGAGTCTTCTTTGAAGTTGTTGTGGCGATCTGCAGTGTTAGTCATAGCTAAACCATAGTTTGACCAAGACCAAGTTACACATCTCGATCCTATCAGACAGATGCTATATGACATGGACTCTAACCAAATTGCTAAATGTTGGATGTAATCATACCTTGTCCTAGTCACATAACTAGGGCATGCCTAAGTCCTGCATTTTGTTCTACTATATGAAGCTCCAACCTGCCTGCACCCGTATTAAACTGACATGCTGTCTGCTAGATTTTGAACTGTAAGAGCCACTTCTCTGGGTCAAATTTTGCTCTGATGCAATAAAAATGGACATCTGGAATTACTTGTTCAAAAAGGATGGAGATCTGAATTTTCGAATGATTTTATTGACCAAGTAGAAGGGGAGCCTTGAGCAACTTGTAAAGTTGTCTTTGTGTGACCTAGAGGTCACGGGTTCAAGCCGTGGAAACAGCCACTGATGCTGAATAGGCTACGTACATCACACCGTGGCCCTTCTCCGAACCTCGCGTGAGCGGGAGGCTTTATGCACTGGGCTGCCCTTTTTATTGTATTGACTAATTAGCAAAGTTCCTTCCAAAATTTAGAGTATGTATTTCCGCCTTTTCATAACTTCAATCTCTTCTCTTGAATCCTCTAATCGCAGGATAAGTACAATAATGATTTGTGCACTCTATATTTCGACTGCTCTCTGCAATCACTACCAGTTGCAAATCTAGTAAGTCCTGATTGTTTGTAACTCTCTTGGTACAGCTCTCATCACGGCAAGAAGAATCCGAGGAAAGTTCCAAAAAGAATTCACAAAGCTGAGAGAGAGAAACTGAAGAGGGAACATCTGAATGAGCTTTTTGTTAGTTTGGCTGATGCTCTTGGTAATTTCTTGATTGTTATTAACTTTTCCATTTTCATTTTTGACAATCTCAAAAGCGGCTTGATAAATTTTCAGTTCAGAAATAGCTAATTTATTTGACATGGACGCCTTATTGTTGCAGAACTATCTGAGCAGAATCAGCAGACGAATGGAAAAGCCTCCATATTGGGTGAAGCTGCTCGATTCGTAAAGGACATGCTTTCTCAGATCAAGCATCTGAGGACAGAAAATACAACTTTGCTGTCTGAATCTCAATATGTAAGTGTCTTAAATTGTAGGTATTTTGCCAGCGGCTTTCTTTTCTTTGTAATTCTTTTAATTAATTTTTGCTTTTGCTCTTCATTCCTCATCCAGGATGTAAATCCACTATTTAATGTGCATGTATTTTTAATATTGTGTGTTTTCTCAAATTTATTTATACTATTTATGTTTTCTGGTCGACTAACTGAATCTTTCCTCTTGTGTTCACAGCTAAGTGTGGAGAAGAAGGAGCTTCAGGATGAAAAGTCAGCTCTGGAGGCTGAAATTTTCAAACTGCAGAGTGAGGTCAAAGCAAGGGAAGCTGAGACTATTCTTGACCTTAATCTAGCTCCTCCTGAAAGTCAGCTGCGAGAGTTCGCCTCACAAAACAATTTCACGACGGCCTCAGAGCATGCATTTCAGCAGTCGCAAATAATGAACCCTGTTTATGTCCTTCCCTTGAATTCTAATCCCCAGAGTTATCCAGCGCCTGATGCTGCAATGGCTATGTCCACATCTACCGTGAAGAAACCACGGGCCAGATATCCCACTCCAGCTGATGTATGGCCCTCTCAAATATTTGAAAAGCGGCCTCGGTTATTAGGACAGGAGATTCAAGATAGTGCTTAATTATACTAGTCTAGAAGAAATGAGGCCTTCGTAGGGAATGATATTCATAATTTGGTAATGTAGATTTAGACGATAAGCGGCAGATTCAGTAATACTTTTGACTTTGCAGCTCTCCATGGTATATAACCGTTCGTTGAATTTTTGTTCAACAATAATCTAGTTGTATATGTAAAGAGTGTGTTCAGTGTAGTATCAGTTGGGATCAAGAGCTGTAAGTAGGCGTCAAACGTGACATCTACGGATCTAGGTATTTAACTATTGGTACAAATTTCTTGCTGTTCGTTGAAGTCATTTTCAAAAGATTTTGGTTCCTAAGTGAAAATCCATTCTATGTTGACATGGTAGGGTCCTAGGGATAGAAATAATTGACGTAGTTCAAATGTTAGAGAGGAATGTCGCATTCACTTTTTTAAGTGAGGATTCCACTAGAACCTACCAGAAGATGGTCTAATGTGTTCAATAAAATAATGCTTAGTAACAAGAACAATGGCACAAAAGGGGGAAGGGAAGAGACAAATGTTACAAAGTCCGGAAGTTGGGTTGAGTTGTTGGACGCTCGCACCGAATCCATTATTTAGCGCTATTGATTGTAACTTATCTTGCAGCCTGATTGTATGCTTATTTGAACAAGAGTTTCAAGTTTCAACTGAATTCTTTTTCCAGTTTTCCAATACTAGTTACACTTTATTTCTGTTTTTCGTTATTTTGTTGGCACCTTTGTTATTTTAATTTGACTTAATTCCAGATCAAAAGATATAAGGAAACGTAGGAAGCAAGCATAAGGCGACATAAGTGTACCACGGAAAAAGCCAAAGTAATGCCCAATACTTCATAGCATCAACTTTATGTTCTTGTGGTCCTGTGGAGATATTTGTTCTTTCTTTTTACAAGGAAAATTTATCTCCAGTCAAGGACATGGTATAGCAATCATGATTTAAACTGAAAAAGATTATTACATTCACTAGATTGAGTTTTGATGGTTGATCAAATAGTGCCCTATAAATAAAATGTATGCTGTTTTTGAATTTCAACTGAAAGGCCATAGAGCTTATAATCTAGTTTATCCGAGGAGTTTATTAGTACATCATAAGGGGTTGTTTGGTAGCAAAATAAGATATGCAGGGATTAACAATTTCGTGATAATAATTCTAGGATTGTTAGTGCGATAGCTAATACTATCATTTAGGCATAAAATCTGCACGGGTATTAGCTAATATCAACAATCAAATACGGAATAGATATAATCTCAAATTCTATTCCGGGATTATAATCGCAACCTCATACCAAATGACCTCTCACTATGGTCCAATTTTTCCTTTAAGTAATTACTCCCTCCGTCCCATTTTAGTCGACACATTTAGCTTTTTCACGCCCATTAAGAAAATTATTAAATAGAGTGTATATTTTACTATGTTATCCCTATTTAATGTTTGATTATTAACTTTTTTTGGGAATTCTTTTAATTATTAAGGGTAAAGTTTGAAAAAATTGATCAAAAATGTCTTGAAATCCTAAAGCATCAACTAATTTGGGACGGAGGGAGTATATTTTTATTAAAGAAACCCAAAAATTTGCTCCTTTAAACGTTGGCTTTTTATTATCCTAAAATTATTTTTCCTATAAACTTAGCTTTCCAAAAAATCAGTGAGGTCGGCACAGAAGCAGAACAAGTAAATAAAATAGGAAAAAAAGGCACACACTTGCCACAGAAACTGACACGAGAACTCTACTTTACTCTTTTATGAAGAAAGCAACAAAAACAACTCTTCTCATTTGCCACTCACTCACCCAAATCTAGACCCATTTTCTTGTGCCTGTTACAACTGCAAATCTCAAACCTATACAACTCAAAAATATAGTAAATTAATTTTGTAATTTAGCAAAATGGGAGGATCTAGTGGTATAGGTACTTTCCTCAAGGTCATACTCAACAACTTTGACATTCTTGCTGGGTATTTCTCTTTTTCTTAGTATTTGCAATTAAAAAAGCAATCTTCCTAATTAATTTATAGATTATTGAGTTAATTTAGAGCAATTATTCATGTGAAGTTACTTATTTCATTTTCTTGTATGATTGTAATTTGCAGGCCTGTGGTTAGTCTTGTTTATCCTTTGTAAGTCGGTTTTCTGTTAGTGATTTTATTATGTGACTCTTTTTACACTATCAGGTCACCTTTAACTGCTACTGTTGTAGCAAATAACTTATCTTACAATCCCACTTTTTTTGAAAGGTTACTTGTAAATATCTCGGGTGACCTGATAGTGCAAAAAATTGTACACGACAGTGCACAATACTTAAACTCATTTTTTTCCCTTACGGCCTCATACATGATGGAGTTTTGGGTTAATATGGCAGGTATGCATCAATAAGGGCTATAGAATCAAAATCACCAGTGGATGATCAACAATGGCTTACATACTGGATTTTGTACTCTATGATTACACTTTTTGAACTCACATTTGCCAAGCTTATTGAATGGTAATTTTCCTTTGTCGAATTCTATGACAAATAATGATAACTGTTTCTTTATCACTTAGCTTGTAAATGGAATGCCATGATTTTTGTAGCTTTCGGGGTTGATGTTCTCCGGGGCACTTCAACTAATAAATATCCTCTTCTTTTAGTCAGGATGGAATTAGAAGAAAAGTAATGAAACAATTACTTTCTCAATAATGAAGCGTTCCAGCATTGTGTTTGTCTCCCAAATTTTGATGTTCCATCCAAGATTGGTTTTTTCTACGTCATCATTATAGAATGAAGTTAGACTTTGAATTACTAATCTACCATATATGTGATAGCATGACATGGTTTTAAGTTTTACTATCATGGTACATCGAGGCTTAACTTTGGGCATTGGTGTTGTAGATGGTTGAACAAGTATAATGTGTTACCTAAGACACAGAAAGATGATCTCTGATTGCAGTCAGCTGTTGGATGGAATAAGAATCGTTAACAGCCCTTTACTAATCCATAGTAGTTGAAGAATGAGGTTCGGGAAGTTATAGATGCTTTATATACTTGGTTGGGTGGTGCGCATAACAATTTGATTACAAGTGAATGTACCTCTAAAATCATCTTACATAAATTCAAAGAATAAGCGCTGGTGATATAGTTGACCTTACCTTGGTTGAAAATGAATTGATTGAGCACAAGTCACTGTCATATTGAGGTATAAGGTTTGGGACCCCATCCCCCTGCTTTTAACTTTGCGTAGAGTTTCTCATCATATTTGTCTGAAAACCTCATAACTCTTGAGGGAAAAGAGAGCATATTTGGTGCTGATGAATAAAATGTTACCTTACTCAACCAAAAAAAAAAAAAAAAAAAAACACATATTTGGTTCCAGCATTAGGCAACACTTAAGAGTGGTTTTGGCTGTTACCGACTGAACTGATAAAAGCAAGATTATTAGTGCATGTCTGCATGAATTTCTTTTATATCGGTTCACTTTTTGCAATTTGGATTATTTATCCTTTACAAAATACCAGATGTCCCTTTTCCATTAATATGTTCTGTCCACTTGATGTCAGGCTTCCTTTCTGGTCATATGCAAAACTGATCACAACCTGCTGGTTGGTCATACCTTACTTCAATGGTGCAGCATATGTGTATGAGCATTATGTTAGGCCTTATATCGTTCAACGAAAAGCAGTTAACATCTGGTATGTGCCACGAAAGAAGGATGTCTTTAGTAAGCCTGATGACATTCTAACAGCTGCAGAGAAATATATTCAAGAGCACGGAACCCAAGCATTTGAGGAGATGATTCACAAGGTATGATAATCGGTTTGTGTGTTAATTTGTAGTTTGTAGAAATGTCAGGAGAAATACCCCTAGTGACTTGGGGATAGGCTGACGTCACAAAGTAGTTGTGTTCAAGGATTGGCTCATTTCAGTTTCTTTCCTGCAGGCTGAAGTAGATAGAAGGCCCCAAAGCAGCAATTACGCGCTTTATGATGACGACTACAGATACTGAACCTTGTATACTACAGTTCTTTTTTTAGTTTGGTTTCTCTGCTCCAGTACTTTAGGAAAGGAAGAGATCTTTCTGCTGTTGTAAAGAGGTGTCCTGGAACTGATGTTTGGTCATTCTATATTTGGACTATCTTTTGTTTTAGACTTTTTCCAGCCCTGTAACCTACGTTATAAACTTCTACTGTTTGGCTTCTTCACTGAGCCTTTCTCCCATATATTTTTATCTCTGCAGTTAATCTCAAGCAGTTTGTTAATATGATAATGAGAATTGTCTCTCTATTTCTCTTTCCAGCTGAATTTGGATTGATGTCACAATCAAAACTTTGTTTTTTTTTAAATCACTTGCTCGTCTACAACAACAACATACCCAGTATATCCCACACGTGGGGTCTGGGGAGGGTGAGATGTAGGCAGATCTTACCCCCACTTGCTCGTCTGTGAGGCTTAAAATATCGATCATGAGTCTTTTATCTCACTAGACACAGGAACCTTGAAATGCTCCCTGCAGGTGTACTGTAACCTTATATTTTTTTAGGTATGGGGGTGTAAGTACTTTAACCTGGGAAGGGATAGTGGGATTGGATTTGGGTGGTTAATCTATCTACAAGGGTAACTAATGAAGGGGGCAAATGTTCATATGTTAAGGGGCTGTGGTTGTCAGTGGAGAGCTTGGCTGCTTTGTTAAGCTGCAAAGGATAACAGAAGTGTGTACCTTTTTCGGAGATCCCAGCCGCTGGAGTAGTAGTCTATGCTTTTTTTGCAAAAGGTCAGGCAGGTGTTAGCTTCACTGAAGATGTTTTTGATGCTTGATGCTGTATGCTCTGTCGATGTGCTTTCGTCTAGAGCTTTTGACAAATAGGGAGCAATCTCATATCACGGCATAATTATTTTAGTATAAATTTTGCAAATGGATCACCAATGATTTGGAAGTTGGAAATATATGTCAGAAATATCTGATGTAAAGAGTCAAAGACTACAAATACGGCGGGGAGCTGGGAAAAAATAATTATCTTAGGGGCATTCCGAGAATTGAACTCGGGACCTCTCGCACCCTAAGCGAGAATCATACCACTAGACCAAATGCCCTTGTTGTGTTAATAGCTACCGTCGAACTAGTTAACCATTCTATTTCTTCTTTTGACTACAAAGCAAAGGATTTCTTAGAACTTTCGGATCTCTAGAAAGAATTGCGTTTAATTTTACAAAATTGTTCGGTTTAACAGTTCGAATATCATGGAAACCTAAATGGATAAAGAAAATTTATGAAAATTATTTGAGATATAGTTTGTTTGATTTATTATGTTTTGTACTCATTCATTAAACGTGGAGTTCTTCGTAGCTATAGTATGATAGTCTATTTTGTAATATTTTTTTAGTAATAATTCAAATAGTAAATATTACTCTTTCCGTCACAAAATGAGTGTCTGGGTATGATTGGGCACAGAGTTTAAGAAAATAAAGAAGACTTTTAAATTCTGTGGTTCAAAACAAATCTTAAATTTAAAGTGTTGTCATAAAAGGAAAGAGACACTCATTTTGGGACAAACAAAAAAGGAAAAGTAGGCATTCATTTTGGGACGAGGAGAATAGTACGACGTGTCTATCATCACAAAAACATTTCAACTATTATAACTATAATATTTTATTCCTCTATCGTTACTAATTTACTATAGTCTATATATAGTATACTAAAACTAATCAAATGAAAGCATCAAGATTCCGTATTTGAAAAATAAAATTACAATTAAAAAAAGAAAAAGAGAAGAAAGTTAAAATTGATTGAGAAATATTAGGTAAACTTCGTATTACTGTAGCCGAGCTAGCTACTATTACTACTAGAGACCGTTTGGATGAGCTTAAAAGTGATTTATAAGCTTATAAGCCCATTAATATATATTTGGTAACCTCAAAATTTTTGGACTTATAAGCCATAAGTTGCTTAAAAGTCACTTTTTGAGGCTAACTTCTCAAAAAATGACTTTTAAGTCACTTTTTGATTTATAAGCCACTTAAAATAAGATGCTTAAGCTCACCCAAAAAGGCTCTTATACAAGAAAAAGAATGGAAAAATAGGAAAGTGTACATAACAATCCCAGCTAGGAAGAAACTGGCGGGAACTAACATGATTGGAGAAAAGTCTGCGTAAAACAGAAAAAAGCACCCCTGCTACAACAGTAGTACCCAACTTTCTTGCCGCTGAAAAGTAGCAACAGATTCAGATTGCGTTGACTACGTGGCATCAACAATGTACAATTTCACAATTCAATACTAATAATAAAAATATTATTCCGCGAGGGAAATATAGAAGAGCTAGCAGGCTACGTATTTCATACACACAATATATACGTACTTAGCTCAGATAGAAAAAAGAGAGGAAATTGAATACACAAAAGTCATTTACACACTAATTTCCTCACCAAATTCTCATTTACCTTTCAGAAGTTTCGATCCCATTGCTTTATCAAAAAATATTCAACAAACGCTTTGCAATTTCTATTAAATCAAAATTTTACGCTTATAAAATCCTAAATTCCCGGTCGTATTTCACGTGTTCATTTGATTACGGAGCCTAATTGACCTCAACTCGGTAATAGTGAGTGTTTTTTTACCTGTACTAATCTTAGTTAAGCAATAATTATCGGTTTTGTTTTCATTTTCATTGAATTGCATGTGCTTAACGGTGTTCTCTGTTGCCTACATTGGTCAAACCTGTATAAGTTTGTCTGCATTGACCTAAACCCTAGCTTCTTGTTGGCTTTAATGCTGTTTATGTGTTGAATTTTGAACTAGTAGCTAGGAAAATATAGGAACATGTTTGTATATATTCTTACGCGATATTGATCGAGGCGTGGTAGTATTGTTGTTGTTGTACGTGATATTGATATGTCGTCGAGACTATAGGAGTGGTTGTTGAGCACTTATTATTTTACTAAATAGACTGAGGATGTTGTCATGAAGAGTGGTTCTGGATATTCAATGAAGTTTTGCTCAAAATTGTATGTATTGTCGTGACGTGCTATGATGTTTTGTGTAATTGTACTTGATGAAATTGATCCGTATGATAAAATAACACGACTAGTGGAAAGTGGAGTTAAATTACATTTTAGTCTACAATGATAGGAGAAGCCTACACGCCGTCAACTGCTACTTTGTTCTGTCTCTATTTTGTAGGAAAAAAAGAGCGTCTATGTCGCCATTTCTTAATAAATTCATGGTTAGGTTCTTCCATAAATCGTTTTCTTTATCTTATGCTTATTCATGTTTAGTTGCTCTTTTGAAATAGTCTGTATGCCATTAATATCCTTATACTCTTTGTACTAAAATTTTGTGAAAAACTTCTTATGGAGGAACCATGGAGGCTCTTTTCCCATCTACCAGATGTTTGCTATTATCATGATCAAAGGGCTAGAGTCCATGTAACAGCTTAATGAACAACCTACAGAGGAACAGTCTTGTAGTAGTAGTAGTAGTAGTTGTTGTTGTTGCTGTTGTTGTTGCAGTTGTACGTGATATTGATATGTATTCGTGACTATAGCTAGGGAGTTGTGGTTGTTGAGCATTACTAAATAGAATGAGGATGTTGTCATGAATCTGTAGTTCTGGATATTCAAAGAAGTTTTGCTTAATTATATATAGTCGCGGCATGCTATGATCCTTTGTGTAATTGTACTGGATGCAACTGATTCATTTGATAAGGTGAAACTGCTAGTGGAAAGCTATCTTAGATTACCTTTTAGTCTACAATGATAAGAGAAGCCTGCATGTCATCAACTGCAACTTTTTCCTGTCTCTATTTTGTAGGCAAAAGTGGTGCTGTATTGCCATCTCTCAATAATTCGTGTTGAGGTTTTTCCAGAAACTGTTTTCCTTATCTTTTTGGTTATTCATGTTGAGTGGCTCTTCTGATGTATGATATTAATATCCTTATACTCTTTTGTACTAAAAATTTGTGAAGTCTTCTTATGGAGGAACCATGGAGGCTCATTTTTCGTCTACCAGATGTTTGGTCGTGTCATGATCAAAGAGCTCGAGTTCATATAACAGCTTAATGAACAACCTACGGAGGAACAGTCTAGGAGAGAGGAATGTGGAACAGGTGATGTATTTTGCTAAAGTTTTCTGTTGCTTGCTGCTAAAGATCAACTACTAAAAAGGGCAAACTTTAGTTTTACAGCAACAATTCCATGTTGTCCTTGGTAGATTTCATTTTCCTCCAGAAGTAGGTCATTTATGCGAATCTAAAACTCATCACTAATGAATTGAGAAAGCTAGCTTATTATTCCGGAATAAAACTAGAAATGTTTGTATCATTTAGTCAATAAAGGGAAAAAAAATACTGATTTGTTTTGAAGTGAGCGAATCCTTTTGGTTCACCTAATCATGCAACGAATAGTAATTTTGACCATAATTACATTAAGACCTAATTTTTTTGTTTGTCGAACTTTTGCATTATGTCTGTTTATCAAGAAGAAGAAGGATGCAGTAAGAGAGAAGGTTAAGTATCTTATACTAATAAATTTTCATTCCTTGCAAATTCATATGTTGACTAATCTTTGTACCTGCATTAAGCAGCAATACATCCATTATGAGTATTTAACCGTAATTTTTTTTTATTGGAACTCAAACTTGAAATGTCTTAAAGGAACCTTAGGTATTTCCTTTTCTGGTTGCTCCAAGCTGAATGTAGACCTTTCCTTTTCAATTCAATTACAAAATAATCTTTCGCGGAAAATTTTCAGTTAAATTGTACCCAGAAAAACAGCAATTCCTAGATTTCTTTTCCTATTCTGTTCTAAGAACTCCAAACTATATTATGACTTAGTTTCCATAGACATAGAGTTGAATAATTTATATATTCTCTTAATAACTGTAATGAATCAAGATTGCATTGAGGATTGAGGGAGTGTATCTGTTGCTGATAAGGTCAATGAGGATTCATATAGCCGACCTTGACTTGTTTAGGATTAAGGCTTAGTTGTTGTTGTTGTTGTTGAGCTATTTGCTATCTTCAACCTAGTGATCATTGTTTCTGCTACCTGCAGGCCATTACAGCCTTAAAGAGAGGATCATATCTACTTAAGTATGGACGCAGAGGAAAGCCAAAGTTCTGCCCTTTTCGTCTTTCTACTGTATGATCTTTGCATTAAATTGTGCATTACTTCTCAAGTTTTTGCAATTCATTTTCTCTGGTTTGCTTCTCCTCATAAGACCATGCTCTCTGTGAACATCCAATCATCTTCATTTGACAACTCTAGTTGCCATATATCAGGCAAACGTACTTTAGAATTAGCTGATTTCCCAAGTCTCTGAAGCACTCAAAAGTATGCTGACATAATGTTCATATTACCTCAACAAAATATCAAGCTTCGAATAACTGAATTTAACCTGCTAGAAATGGACTGAATTTTAACTCTGTTTGTTGCTCCCAAACGCCGAATATCACTGTTCATGGAAGAATGCACAAAAAAAAAAAAAAAAGTTTAATGATGTTATCTACTTCACTACTCAGGAAACTTGGTATAAGAAACTTTTGGATTTTTCACATTTCCGGTGAGAAGAGCTGATAACTTACTATGATCAAATCATGTCCTTCTCTCTCTCTCTCTCTCTCTCTCTCTCTCTCTCTCTCTTTTTATATATATATGTATACTTTGACAGTCAAAGATCATACTGAACTACTCTCTTCTTCAAAGAAGGTTTTGTAATGCATCATGAAGTTATCATCCGCCACTGCTTCTCATGGTTAAATTTCAGGATGAAACAAGGCTGATATGGTTTGTCGACAAGGAGGAGAAACAGCTTCAGCTGAGTCAGGTTTCAAGGATAATTCCCGGTCAACGAACTGTAAGAGTTTACACTATCAATTTCATTCACACCAGACTTCATACTAAGCGGCATTGTTCAATTGATTGCATTTTCTATTTCAAATGAAATTGTAGGTAATTTTTGAGCGGTTTCCTAGACCTGAGAAAGAATACCAGTCATTTTCACTTTTATATGGAAAAAGTTCCTTGGATTTGGTAAGTTATACTTACAATCTTGTGAGCATGTCACTTTCTCTTCCAAGTTCCAGCACTTGCATAAAATTGAATTATCACTCGCATACTTCTTTTGAGAAGCAAATAGTTACCAACCATTTGAGATTAAACTATTTACCTATAGGTGTGAGATCTAGCGAACCCGTAAACTTTTTCCTTGAAAGGAAAACTATTTAGTATTGGAATGAAATAGGCCAAGAGGGTTTGAGTCATAGTGAATTGAATGGTTGATAGATAGCTTTTTGAATGCCCTTCACAAGTTTGTGAGTATTTAAATGTGTTGCTCTTTTAAGTAATAAGATGCCAGCTATGCAGTTTTATCTTACCCTAGTCGTCATTTTGTACAAGTAAATCTGTATTTAACCTGTGCAAGTAGTATAAGGAGATGGTAGAACACTGGAAATTGTTTCTTTATGTGTAATTGGAGATAGGAGACACTTTCTATGTTGGTCCATATCAGCCGGTCAAAATTCTTCAGAACAGTGGCTATCTTTGCTTTAACTTGCCTCGCCATAAACACCGAATAGTTGTGGCTCAGTATTCAGTTATTTTTAATTTTCATGATATGTGAACTTTGTGCCGTATGCTTGCTTTAGGAATAATATGTTGTGGATTTTGGTTACTGCGTATTTCGTTAGTCAAAATATAACATTTAAACAAGCGGATATCTTTCAACTTGCATATTGTGCTTCACTGATATTATAGAGATGCTAATGCAAGTGTCGTTCCAGTGGAGTGATAATTCACATTCTTTAAATTTCAGAGACTAAACCTCTGATGGATGGCCGTAATGCTGTATTCATTGTTCCAGCAAAAATTTAATGCTCATTACTATTAATATGGTTGCCACAAAAATCACCATATTAAGCATGTGTTAGTTACTTCTGAAGTATATGGACTAGTACTCTCAGAGTTAAGAAAATAGGCACACCCAGATTACCCTGATTGTAGTAGACTCAGTTTTATTAATACGAAAATAAAGATCTTTAGAAGAATTTTATATCTTTATATGATAGCAGCATCAAACTGAACCCCTTGGCAGATCTGCAAAGATAAGGAAGAGGCAGAAGTCTGGTTTGTTGCTCTCAGGGCCTTGATTTCTCGGGCTAACTGTCAGAAGTGGAAAAGTGAAATAGGAAATGAGGCAGCATCCTCTGATGGTTCAACTGTTGTGACACAACGAAGTTCTCAGTCTGCTTTGTCAAGTAGTAGTGGCAGCAGTACACCTTATGAGGTTACTTACTATGCTTTTCCCATTAAGTTGACTGATTTATGGTCTTGACTCTATTTGTGTTTCCATGACAGGACTCAAAGAAAACTCAATTGGTTTCATTTCCATCTCAGAGTCCCCCGCAAAGGAGATTAGAAAGAGCATTCTCTGACTTTTTCCTGTATAATGCAGCGTCAAAATGTTCTCCCCAGAGAGAGTTTGTCGCCAGTTCCCTTAACTCAAGATCATATGGTAACTTAGATCTTGAGAATGGGCGGATCTCTGCAGATACTAACCGATTTAGTTTCTCCAGTGCTATTAGTTCATCTAGCCAGGGATCTTCTTCGCCAAACATTGATACACTTTGTGACATTTTAATATGGGGAGAAGGAATTGGTGATGGCCTGCTAGGTGGTGGGGTGAGCGGACTTGGAAAATTTGAAGCTGCAAGAAGGGATGCAACTTTGCCAAAAATCTTGGATTCTGCATTACTACTTGATACTCAATATATTGCTTGCGGGAGCACACATGCTGTACTAATCACAAAGCAAGGGGAGATATTTAGTTGGGGAGAGGGGTCAAGTGGCAAACTAGGGCATGGAGTAGAAGCTGATGTTTGTACCCCAAAACTTATCGACACTCTCTGTGCGTTGAATGTTACATCAGCGGCTTGCGGAGATTATCATACTTGTGCCACAACAGCCAGTGGAGATCTCTATACATGGGGTGAGGGTACCTTGAACTTTGGCCTCCTTGGGCATGATACTGGAATCAGTCACTGGACCCCCAAAAAAGTAAGAGGTCCTTTGGTTGGTAAGCATGTCTCTTATGTCTCTTGTGGTCCTTGGCATTCAGCTGCTATAACATCAGTTGGCCAACTGTTTACTTTTGGCGATGGAACATTTGGTGCTCTAGGTCATGGGGATCGTATTAGCACTAGCATTCCTAGAGAAGTTGAAACTCTACGAGGACGAAGAACAGTTAGGGTTTCGTGTGGGCATTGGCACACTGCAGCTGTGGTAGAGCTCTCTTTTGACGATTCTGGTTCAAATAACTCCCCACCTAGGAAGCTTTTCACCTGGGGAAATGGGGATGGCGGACAACTTGGACATGGAGATGATGCTTCTAGACTCACTCCATGCAACATTGTACAGTTGGATGACACTAGCTTCTGTAGAGTAGCCTGTGGCCATAGTATTACAGTTGCTCTGACAACATCCGGACAAGTATATACAATGGGGAAAGCTAGTTATGGACAACTAGGAATTCCAGGAAATACTGGGAAGTTTCCTTCTCGTGTTCAAGGAAAAATTACAAATTGTTTCATTGAAGACATAGCTTGTGGCTCTTTTCATGTTGTGGCCTTGAGCTCAAACTCTGAGCTTTACACGTGGGGAAAGGGAGGAAATGGTCAGCTAGGACATGGGGACAATAATGACAGGAATACTCCTACATTGGTTGAAGTGCTGAAAGATAAACGAGTAAAACATGTGGTCTGCGGAAATAATTTTACTGCTGCCATTTGTCTACACAGAGAAGTGTCTGTTGCTGATAATTCCATTTGTGCTGGATGCCAGAGTCCCTTTAATCTCAGGCGAAAACGTCACAATTGCTACAACTGTGGGCTTGTATTTTGCAAGGTGTGCACCAGTAAAAGATCTGCAAAAGCTTCTTTGGCTCCAAAACCAAACAAACCTTATCGTGTGTGTGAAGATTGTTTTACTAAATTGAACAAGGGCTTGGATACTGGATTGACTTGTCTACCACCGAAGGCTACTATTGGAAGCTTACAGAAGAGTACTGGAGAGAAGGTGAAAGATACCTTGCCTTGCAAACAAAAAGGCCTTCTGTCTAGGCTGTCCTCGTTCAATTCATTCAAACGGTCTGACAATGAACATTCTAAAAAGAACCAGAAGCAAGATTCAAACGTTGACCATGTCTCTCCAATTTCCAATGGCAATAGTCAGTACGGAGTATCTCAATTATCAAGTCCATTGATGCCCACGCCTGATTGTCCTGAGAAAATGTCTGTTTGTTTTGTTGGATCGACAAGTCATTCTCAAGCTGATTCTCCTGCTTCTTTGGAATCAAGTTCATCTCATTCTGTGTCACTTAGATCTGCTTTTTCTGCACAAGCATATCAAGAAGCGGATCGTGATGATTCAAAACAAACACGTGATAGTCTGGCCAAAGAAATTTCACTACTGAAGGAGCAGGTAAATTTCCATAATTTTCTCTGTCAAGCCTGTTTCTTGCTGCATACTGTCATACCTAGATTGTTTCAAAAGAATCATCTTCTGGAAAAAGTCACTTCAGATAGGTCATTAATAGGTTTGTGATTTAATCTTTTATTATTATTCTCAAACTGCAGGTATACATTATTCTCATAAGAGAAGTTAAAATAGGTGCTTAAAAATCAATTTAATAATTGACTACAAACTGAAGTGCTTTCTCTAACGAGCCTTCTGTTTGTGGAGACAATTTTGCAATGGTCTGAACAAGATGAATACTATTTCTAGTCTCAAGAAAAAAAATTCTTTGTTTTAGTTGTCCTGATTGCTCTAAAATAATTATTTTCATGCACAGTATCTTACAATCTATTGAGGAAGATTGTGTTGTGCGGTTTTCTGATATAGCATAGCTACCTATTGTAGTAGATGCTGGTATTTGTCTTGCAAAAGGTTTTCTTGAAAATATCCAAGGACCAACTGAATAATGATAGCAGACAGCTTAAAAATTATAATAAACTAATTAATTCTTTTGTAGTGTTGCTTCTCCTTTCAAACAAAGAAATTTGTAGTATAAGTTAATCAATTCGTGCTCCATTGCACCTGAGGCAATGTACCCCATGCAGGTAGAGATTCTCACCCAGAAATCTCTATTATTAGAGACCGAGCTTGAGAACAGGTCAAGGCAATTACAAGAGAAAACTGAACAAGCTAGAATGGAAATAGAGAAAAATAATGCTGCAAAGGAAGTCATCAAATCTTTAATGATGCAGGTAAATATTACTTGCCGTATACATTTCATTACATCCTTAGTTAATTTCTGCTGTTAATTCCAAAATGCTGATATAATCAAAGTGTACTTTCATACCAGATTTGAAAATTTTCCTGTTAAAATTCTCTGTTTATAAAGAAATCAAATTTGATCAAATTTTTAATTATTTATCGACACATCCAGCTGCTTCTTTTACACAAAAACCTTGTGAGAAAAATAAGTCAAATTAGATACCTGATAAATAGTTTTAGGCTTTTTAGAGAATTAACTTGGCAGGGAGAGAGAAGAAATGAGAAATAGAAAGATCTATGTAAGAGATATGTGGAATTGATAGCGATGAAATGTGAAACGTGTAACTGAAATAATAATCACAACTATTGGAACCGGTAACAAAGGTCTTCGATCATATTCCAGTTCAGTTAGTTCGAGCGAAGTTTATATTGTTCTTTTTTATAATATTTTGTTTTAGAGTCGAAAGATAGTCATTGCAACTTAGCCCCATTACGATTTTGATCTCAAGATACTTCCATATAATAGGTAGTGGTTACAAATTGCAGATAATGGTCTGTTAGAGGAACATCAAATTATACTGGCAAGATACTTTACTGATGCATTAAATGCCCTGAGTGTTCGTTGACTTCAGAAAACGTCCTCTTAAACCCTGTATATGGAATTGTCCATTCCAAACTCAGGAGCAGATTGCAGATTGCAGATTGCTTCTGCTTTTGCTCAATCCAGAGAGAACTTAGTTTACACTTGGGACAACTTTTCATTTATTCTTTGTCGCAACTCGTAACTACTATTCATTGAAGCATTCTCATTAATGTGTTTTTCTGGATCCTGTACTAGTTAAAGGGCACTGCTGCAATAGAACCTCAGGATGCTTCTGCAGAATATATGATCCATTCACTGATGACACCTACAGTACCTTGAACCTTGTTTTCTGGAAGGAGTCAACCAGCTAGGATCTTATCGTACATCTGTAGGACACTGAAGACTTATGGTACGTTTCGATATTAATACGTTACTGCATTTCAGTAACTTTTGTATACGTAAAATCTTACTCTAAATCCCAGATGAGCAGTTCTCCACTGGCCTGGTTTTTGTCTAATTTGTAGCTTGTTGCTTGATTGTTTGTGTTGGCTAATATTGTTATTTGTAGTTCCAGTCATCCGTTGCTTAAATCAATTTAAGTGTTTTGCATTTTGAGATGAGTGAAGGACCTTTTGCATAAAAGGATCACATCAGTATTCAATTGCATCATGTAAAACCACAAGTAGTTGAGAGCTATTTGATGAAAACCTTGTCAGTCCAATTTCATTCTAATGGAAATTATATGCATCTCTGTGTATGTGCAGTTGTAAGTGTCATCAATGTCTCAGAAAGGGCATCAGTTGCGGAAATCTGAAAATATGATATGCACGTCACTGATTAAGGCAAGAGGAGAATTATTGCTGGTACAACTTTTCGATACTAAAGAAGCTGTCTCTCTATCAGAAACTGTACGTTCAATTTTGCATATACAGTGGAGTTAATATGACCTTAGTACACAGTAGGATGAACAGAAAGGCTGCTGTTCCTAGGAATAGGAGAAAGGAAAATGAAAATAGTGATAGTAATCAACACACTGATACTTCTTCGCACGAGTTGTTCACCTTTTTAAATACTCCTTGTTTCCCACTTCTGCGCTCATACCGTTTCAATATCACCCAAATGTGTAAAAAAGTTAGGAGAAATCTCTTGTTTTTTGATGTCGCTCTGAGGATCTAGATCTTGCTGTTTTATGATTTTACTTTAAAAGAAATGATTTGACACTACAAATATTGTGATCGATGATGTGACTTTTTACCAGAGTATCTCCTAGGAATGTTTCCCAATTGCGTGTACATTACCGTGTATCATATTATTGTCATGATGCGGTTATATAGAAAATCATTCCATCATTACACTCACAAATAACAAGTACTTCTAAGAAAGCTAGTTTTAACAGATCAAATGCATGAAAACAAGTTGTTCCAGCAGAATCTCAGTTTCTTTATCGGTGGTCTATGTTTAGCTGTGCATCTCTTTTATACTGGATCTGTTATAATGGTGAGGTGAAGTCTTCCTCAATTAATGTTTAATTGTGCTAATACGTATACTTTTCCCTTTGGAATATTTTTATCCAACGGAGCTGTCAGAATTTCATGTGGAATCACATGGTACAAGCATCATTCTAATACAATGAGTGCCTTTTCGTTAAAGCTTCAACCAGCCGTGCTGATAGTTTTGTATGCTGCACTACCAGGGAATGTGATGGGATGATGAAACCTTTCTACCCTCGAACAGAGGTTTGAGGTCTAAGTTTTGGAAATGGAGAAATTTCTAGCACGGAGCATTTTTCCTTTAATGTGTCTTTGAATTTGCGTCGGGTTATTATATACCGACAATTGGATGGTTATTATAAAAAATCTGATGCATCACGCGTAAATCAACTGGTCAATACGGAAAGCTGCTTTCTCGAGATGTTTAATTAGGGACGTATGCATCTACAAGACTACAAGTGCCTATGATTATGGAGGCATATTCTTCTAGTTCTCGGAAAGGGCCTTGTGCCTTGTGGTGATCTTTGTCTTGTTTATATGTTTCTTTAGACTGAGACGTATAAAGGGAAATTAATGTAATGAAATAAAAGGATAAAATGATAATGATATCTGATTTTAGATTGTTAAAAATATAAATATGGATGATATCCTAGACAGTACAAATCAAAGGAAAATAGAAACAAAAAGAAAGATATCACCATGATGTCAACTGCAGTCCAGTACTAGAGCTAACGAGCTTTCTTTCCCCTTGACCTCCCCAATCTTCCCCAAAAAGGGGAAACCAAGTAGAAAAAACAATGCTTGGAAACTGAGGAAAGAATGGACAGAAAATAGAAATACAAAGAGGCAAACTAGAAGGGGGAAAAAGAAAACTTTTTTTTTCCTTTTTTTTTTTGTCCTCTCCCCTTTCATAATGCTGGCGGTTTATTAATTGCTAGTACTAGTATTTAATTTGTGAAAAATACGTATCTTCATGGAATTTATGGCCACTAGACATTGAGATACAATTTTTGCTTCACTGGAGATTATCTCCATCAGTAAACATTAGAGGTTGTTTTTATGGCCAAAAGCTTAAAAATAAAACGATGAAGTACCAGTACAAGCCAGAAGCTTGGCGACTTACACCAAAAGATGGCAAACCACTACACTTAGGAAACTACTGCAACCAATTCTTACTAATCATCTTCACTTCCATCCACAGATTGACTTAGAAATTCTTGAGCTTCTGACAATGCTGGTTCTTTTGCATCAGCAGCATATAATATCTTTTTAACTGCCACAGCCACCTGCGAAATGCAATAAGCCGAATGCATTGATTAGCTGGCTTATTTCGGGAAAACTCTGTAGTACATGTTACAAAATGCATAAAACTCTGCTCTAACTGTGAGATACATAACGAGCGGTGCACTTCGCATTATGTTAAGATACCAATCACTGCACAGCCATTTACACAGAGCATCATACATGTTTCCAAAGTAGTTGAAAATGTGTATTAATGGGCAAAAAGAGAAGAGATGGGTCAGATAATTTGTCTAGTCCCTAAAATACTCTATTTACCATGTTATACATGTGACAAATAAAAACTTTAACAAAGAAAGTCCAACACAAGCAACTACCCTATTATTTGTAAGCTAAAGGTAAGAGCTGGTGTTAGGTGTTCAAAAACTATCAGTGATAATGTACTAAAGGGAGGACTAAGTTCCTTTAGCCCAATAAGCACATGTATAATTACACATATGCTGATCCTGCATAGAGACGCTTTTTTTGTGGTAAATCAGTTAGACACGCGCAAGAACTACCGGTGGATCAACATGAAGAGTAGCTAGGCAGCTACATCAGAAGTATTCTCTTTTGGTGGAGATGGGAGAGAAGAGCTTACCGAGACATTTTCTAATTCTGGAGCCTGACAGAGAATCTCAATATCTCTCAACTTTGCAAAATAAAAATCTCTTTCTTTTTCCAAGATGTCAACAGAGAACTTGAGATCCTTAACCTGGACGATTAAGAAATTGAGCCAGCTTCAGCCAAGCTTAATAGGTTTTAAAATTAGAAGAGATAATTTATCATTCTCTCAACCAACTACCATAAGCAATAGGTATTAAAAGATCCAACTGCACACAGATCTAAGACTATTACCTCCTTTGTCAAAGCCTGAACCTCTGCTGAAGAATTAACTCCACTAGTTACTGGACTTGATCTTCCTTGCTTTATTCCTAATAAAAAACATAGTTTAGGAAAACTAACACTAACCAAGAATACAACACGGAATTATCACTGTTGCTAACCTGTCATCTTAGTGATGCCGCCTTCACCTGATCCAGGATTGTGAAAGTTATTGGTTTGCAGTGATTTTGCACCTCTCTGAGAACCCTTCACATTTCTTTCCCTCCCACCCTTACTTCTGCGTTCCAAAGGATTATAATTCCTGTGTACTTACAAGAAAGGAGAGATAACAAATGAGAATTTGGCATCTAAGTTTTAGAAGTAACAAAACACTCAAGTATGTGAGAAGAAGCACATACTCATTCATAAGACCACCGTTTACAGACTCACAGTAACGCTTCAGCCATTGCAGAAACTCCAAATTATCCAAAGGACGACCTTTAACAAGCCTGTTAACTTCAATATGCTGCAAGCAGAACGGAAATCAACTGTAAATATAACCAACGAAAAAGCATCTAAATCCTCCCCACAGCATATTTTGTTTCACCAACGTTTATCCTTGTTTACTGAATACTTCATTAGAAATGAAACCGAGCAGGTAACAACATAAAGGAAAATCTTGAAAAACTCATGTTCTCAATATCAGTATCATATTAGTATGTCTGAATATTTTTTTAAAATTTTTTTATTTTATTATCCTTAGTTTTTTTGTAATTCGCAGATAAGAAACGCACCAGCACATATCCAAAGTGCTAAATACAGAAAAGTAAAAACTAGGTGAGACAAGTATGTTGAAAGATTTAAACTGCACTTACATATAAAAAGAAAAAAGCCAAAAGAAGATATTCCCATCTGCACTGAGAGGTTTGTAAATGGAAAGAAGGGACCCATACTTTCTCACTGGAAAAATCCACATAATATTAGAAATGTGTCTACTAAGAAGTCACCTTGTCAATTTTGAGCTTGTTAAAAACATCTTGCAACACTTTGTAGTTTTGGATCATGTCATATTCAGTCTTCGCATCAAAGTTGACCTGTACCAATATATGCTTGATCAGAGATGCCACAACAAATCAAATATGTTCACAATAGGACCAACAAATCATGACATGGCAATAATTACCTTGTGCATTGGAACAGCTCCGGGATAGGTCATGTCCATCATCTGACACTGGACAGCCCCAGATGCAGCCTAACATAAAAAATTTGTAGTTCAAATATGCAATAAAGCATTGGAAGAGAACCAAAATCATCAATGTCTCAAAATGTGATTATCTGAAATTGTGCTTACTACCATATAACCTGTACTACTAACATTTAAGTAATTGGATATCATGAAGGTTTGTTAAAAGTCGTTTGATCTTTTCCACTCATTACAGGAGATGCAAGCTAGAACCTTAACTAGTAACAAATATTTGAAAAGAGAAGTGTCAACAACCAATTAACTATTAGATCTGTGTTGAGGATCCATATCTTCCTACTAAAAAATCCAATATATCTTTTGTTTGACTGGCCATCTTTAATCAAACATTCCACAGTGTCCACAGTTCCACAGCAAAATTTCCTTGTCCATCTCATTGTGTCCACGAGATCACATGACCATACTGAAAGCTAATTTCCCAGCAAGAAACGAGAAACAAGTATTTCCATAAGTTTTACAGGATAAACAGCAGCAAGATAATATAGTCCATTTACATTTTTTATCAACTGATTTATTAATCAAACAAGGTGTAATATAAATCTACCCCAATCATCAATACGTTATTCTCGTGCCTTTTGTCAATATCTGAAATATTATTCTTGAACCGGACCTTTACATAAACCAATAGGATCGCCAATATAGGCAACATAATGGTAATATTTGGAAGATGATTATCATCACCTAGGTGTCCAAGATTAAAATTCATAAGAATCCCGTAGCCTTTACTCTAGTGGGAATGCCAAATAAACCTAGGCAACACGCCAAGAAGAGCAGCTTTTAACAGTAGGAAACATTGATTTAGATTGGAAGAATCCTGTTTAATCTTTTCTAATTCTGAAATTGCACTCAGTCAACATAGTTACCATTCATTCCTTCTCCACAGGTAGGTTTATTTTCACGGTCCCATTTCATCAACACAATCAGAAGCAAAAATATTGTAAACACGCAAGTGAAAAACGAATGAGTATAGGTTTTGGGGGTTGGACAATGAAGATCACAAGCTCTTCCCAGGCAGCTATATTAATCCCTTTAGTTTAGTGATTCCTCCCAACTATCGATTGTCTCAGGCTCTAAATCAATGAACCAATCAAAGGCATTTACACACATAAATAACATTTCTAACCATATAATATAGTAGCATTAACAGGCATTTATCTTGAAATATCCCACATGAGAATTAAGATAATTAGGTTATTACAATGCTTGAACAACAGCAAACGCTTCAGATTTCAGAATTTAGTTTCAAGAATGAAGATTTATAGGAACAACTTCCTAATCGAATCACCAGAATATATAATTTCAAGAATCACCAAAATTTCATATAATACACATTTTTTTAAACAAAAGGCATTCAAAAAAAATGCAAACCCCAAAAAAAAAAAAAAACAGCGCAGTCCACAAAACATCTCGCGCTCACACAGGGTCTAGAAAAGAATGCAAAACAAATAAAAAAAAGATGGGGTACCTCTTCAATACGGGTAAGATTAAGGTGTAACCTGGCATTAATCCAAGACAACAACTCATTTCTCCCTACAAAATATGCACTATCCATTATTCCTATATTTGCCATCTTCTTCTTTCAATTGGGGCTAATCCAAGAATTCCTAATAAAGCAGATAACAAGAAAGAAAAATAAAGAAAGTTACGTATATAGAATACCAATTTATATGGAGTAGTATAAAAGAAGGGAGGGAGCGTAAAATAAGGGATTTTGTATTTCAAATTTAGACTTTGTTTCTTTATAGCCGTTCCGTTTTATTCATTTCGAATTTGTTAGCCTAACCCACATTAACATATTGTAATTACTTAATTATTATAAATAAAGTAGGTGTTTGGATGTATATTTTGTTGAAACTAGAAAAATATAACAGTTGCAGTCAATGTGAAAAACAAACATTTGAAAGTTGAACTCGTAGCAATTGAATATACATTCATTCGTCGCATACGGGATTTACATTTTCTGTATGATTTGCAGACTATTACAAGTGGGGTTTACATAAAATGCACCCAAAAATTAACGGGGATTCCATTGTTAAAAAGAAGAATGTCTAAAAATACATTCATAGCATGAGCAAATAATGTTATGAATTTCTTTTCTAAATACAAATATCTATTGCCAAACAGCTCCTTCAGATACAAGCAAGCGTGGGAATTCAATTCTTTCTTCGAGGAAACAATATTTTATACTTGTCTAGTTGTGTAGTAAAGTAATTTTTTAATTAGGGTTAATGGATTATTTAAGGAAAAGAATGGATTGTTGTAGCTTCTAATCTTTCTATACTTGAATTGGGGAAGGTATCGTTTGCTTTGTTTTGATAAAATAGAAAGACCCACGAGAGCGGACTGCAAGAGGGAAGCTTTTTGTCACTTTAAGAGTTTGGTTTTCTGGCATTGCCAATTGGCCATTACTTAAAATGGGGTCCCAATTGACTTTGTCACATGCAAATTCCTACTCTCACCGTCCATGATATAGGAAACAATTTATATGCATGGACAAATTAAAGATGACTTTCATATTCAGCCAGGGGGGTTATGTTAAAATTTCCTTTTCAAACTGAAAATAAATAAATACTCTTAAGTAGTATAGTACAAGGGGGCAAGGGCCATATCATAAATTTCAATTAGGTAAGGATGAAATGTAGGCAATGTTTAGTTTTGTCTTTCCAAATTGTAAAAACAAAGTTAGAGGTAATTGGTTAGGATTGCATAGTGTATCTCTTAGATATTTTGGGGTGGTTATTTCTAACGAGATAATTGGTTTCTGTTAATGTTCATAGGAAGATTAAATTAATGTATATCTATGTCCTTTGACTCACAGATATTGTTATAATTGAGATATTCTTGTGTTGCACATCATTTTTAAGATGTGTTCATATGAGGTCATTTTTTAATGAAAATAGATGAGCAAAAAATCACTCCTCACGGAAAAGTCACTTATTTTTGTTATTTCAATCAAAAGGTCATTTTGCTTTCTTCTGTATCAAAAAAAGTCATTTATCTTTGATTATTTCACACAAAAAGTCACTCAGTTCCAAAATTTGACAAATCTGATCACTTTTTTATTATGCACACCTAAATTTTAAGCCAAAAATAGAAAATATTAGAACTAACACATTTAACCACAAAAATTTTCACCACGTGTACCTTTTATCCTTGGTTATGTCTGTTCCCACCTAAAATATACTATTAGCAAAATGACCTCGAATGCAACTCTTCAAGTTATGAATCGAAAAGTGCTGTGTCTTTGAGAAATATCAAAGGGCAAGTGTTGTCTTCGAGGATGTGGAAAGAGATTGTAGGGGCAAGTGTCGTCCAGGCAACACTTCAAGTTATTTGGGAGAATGTGGGAAAAGATAAAAGGGCAACTGATACCTACGCAAGAGGGGGCCAAAGTCAAGTGTTGGAGGGCGAGATGCGAGCGTCATTATAAGATTTTGTAGGGATATTTTCGTTCGGAATTATTTATTAAAGTTAGCGGGGGTAATTCTTACAAAACCACTTTAAATGAGGTCAATAAGACAAGCCACTGCCTATATTGTCATAATTTTTCAATTTATACATCTTATCCGATTCATAATATCCCTTTTTATTGTAATTAACTTGAAAGTACAGAGTTGATTTTTAGACCCTCAGGTTTGAAGTAAAGACCTGAAATTTTGAAGTCAACACCCAAAGGTTTGAAGTTAAGAACTAAAGATGTGAAATTCAACCTAGCGGCTTAAACTAAATAAATTTTAAAATTAACTAAAACTTTTAAATGGTGCACTTCTATAGAGTGGTCGTTAGACCGGCTATGTTATATGGGGCAGAGTGTTGGCCAGTCAAGAAATCTCACGTTTAGAAGATGAATGTAACAGAAATGAGAATGCTTAGATGGATATGCGGGCACACTATGATGGATAAGATTAGGAATGAAGTCATTCATGAAAAGGTTGGTGTGGTCCCAGTGGCTGAGAAGATGCGAGAAGCAAGGCTGTGGAGGTTTAGACACGTGAGAAGTAGGAGTGTAGATGCTCCGGTAAGGAGGTATGAGAGGTTGGCAGTGTTGGGTCTAAAAAGAGGTAGAAGTAGACCGAAGAAGAACTGGACCGAGGTGATTAGACATGACATGACCCAGATCAAGATCACCGAGGACACGACCCGAGACATGAGAATGTGGAGGTCGATGATTATGATAGAAGGTAGCCGTCAATTATCTCTTCACTTAATAGATGTAGTATTATGCATTCATAGACGATTCCCATTTTAGTCTTCGCCTTTATCTTATGTTATTATTTGTTTGTTTTGGATATGCTTTAGTTTTGACATTCTCTTCGGCATGATATCGCTGACTTGATTTTCAAAACTGTTTTTTAATATATCTTTCCTAGCCGAGGGTCTATTGGAAGCAGCCTCTCCACCTTGGTGGGAGTAAGGTTGTGTACATCTTACCCTCCCCAGATCCCACTTGTGAGATATACTTGGTATATTGTTGTTGTTGTTGTTGTTGTTTAAATGACGCACTTAAAATAGGCTCTTCGTGCCTTTCCCAAGTAAAAGAAGTAATTGGGCCAGTTTGAAATAGAGGTCCGGCCGGTGTAATTTTGATTAGTAGTCATTTTTGGATGTACTCATTGAGGACTATCCACCGTTTCAAAATTCATTGAAGAATAGCAAAAAATTCGCGCACACACTTAAGCTCCATTACCGTTGGAAAAATACCCCAGACTAGTCCCATAACAAAATACTGGGGCTTTGAAAAACCAAGTATTTTGTGATGGGACTGAAGAAGTCCCATAACAAAATAATGTGACTTTGAACTAACATGTTCAAAGGTTCCATTATTTTGTTATAGTATTTTGTTATGAGACTTTATTCCATAACAAAATAATGAGATTTATTCCCATAACAAAGGTCCCATTAAAGGGATAAATTCCATTATTTTATTATGGAACTTTATATATAAAGCTTCAGTCCCCATAACAAAATGCTAGAACTTATTCAAAGCCCCAACATTTTGTTATGAGACTGAAGTTTTATACCAAGTCTCATAACAAAATAATGAGGCTTTGAACAAAACCCCAGTATTTTATAATGGGGTTCATTTACTGAAGCTTCCCAGTATAAGTATTCAAAGCCTCAATATTTATACTGTGATTTGTCCGAAAGTGGCTAATCTTTAAATAATTTTGAATTACTGGCTAGTATTCATTTAACGCGGTCAAAACATGCTACGTGACTAAATTTTTACGAGAAATGAAAGTGCGGCCCAAAATATGAAATCCAGTCGTCTGCCTTAAATCTCTTCGCCTAAAACCCTCTCCCTGTTTTCTTCCTGCAGCACACTGGTTAATTTCTTCTCCGCCCAAATAAATATTTTTATTTGTATTGTTATTTTCTGTTGCTTTTTCTCAACAGTATATTTGTGATGGGGAAGGAGAAGCTAAAGTCGATAGTTACCTCATTTACTAGGGACGGTCAATATCTCGCCATTTTGTCTCCCGATGGAACGATTAGAGTAAGCGCTTTTTACTATTACTTAACCTAGTTTCACAATAAAAAGACTTTTTGCTTTACTGTGCTTGAGTATAAAGTTCCATAGCACCACATTTTAATGAATTTATGAAATAAGCATTTCCTAATATTAAGCTAGTAATCCTTTACCGTTAGCACCCAAAGGTATGGTCTAGTGGTCAATGAAGTGTCTAAACTAGGTGTTCCTTCCCATCCGCCTAAACCTCGGCGTACTGAGTGGCCTGATATATCTTTTGGTACGAGGTACACCATACCTGGTAGAATAGTCGTGGTGTGTACAAGTTAGCCCAAACACCATTCCTATCTGCACAAAAAAAGTTGCTACTCCTTAATGTGTGCATAGGTCATTATATAGTTGTGTGGATAGGTCATTATAGCTATAATGTGTGATTATGTTTGTAAAGCATTAGATGCATCATTTTATCGTGGCAACATGTCAGATCAGGTTCTTCTACCACGTAAACATGTTTGATATCATTATTTATTTAAAAAAAAGAAGAAAATGAGAGAAACAATGTTTCCTCTCATCAGAGTTCTCTACGGATACACCTTTTATATTAAAAGCTACTGCATATTGCAAGTTCTTCTAGAAGCGGGACAGTCTATAAGTGTACATTAGCTTCAGAAAGTAGGTAATAAAGAAGTTCAACAATTATCAGGATTATTCAAGTGTCTGCGTACATTTTTTTCATTTGTGTTATACACCGATTCAAGGCTTAGTCAAGTTAATGAAAGTGCCGGTGACGAGTTAGTTGACATGCCAGCATTTGCAATTTTCCATAATTATGACCACTCTAGTACGCAGTGCTTGCATTTTTTTTTTTGTTTTTTCTTATTACATACTTGATGAACAATTGTCGCCTTTCTTCAGGTTTGGAACACAAGTAGTGGAAGCCTATTTTCTCAATGGAGACCGGAAAATTCTGGAGACAGTTTTTCTTGCATGGCTTGCTGTCTTGTTGGAAAGAAGGTATGACACAAAAAATGCTTCTGATTGTTTTGATGATGGAGTGGTAGAAAGATCAGCCAAAGTTATCAACAGATCTCATCTCTCCACCATTTCTGAAAAATTTAAGATCTTCATACTAAGCTAATGCACGCTTTACGTCTTTGTAACACTTTAAATTGTGACAACTTCGTTAGATTGTTTTTTTTAATTATTGCTATGTCGTATGTGTTTGTTTGAATTTTTAGCGCAGAAAAGAACAGCGTATTTTAGTAGCCCTTGGTGCAGATGACGGAAGTGTTTTAGCAATTGACGTTGCCACTGAACTAGTAAGGTGGAGAAAAGCTGGAACCCTTCCTAGGTATGTTATTCTCTTGACGGGGGATAGATTTGCTCTTGGCTTCTTGCATACGATGGAGAAATACTTGTCAGGAAACACTTAGACACTATGAATACCCTTGCTTTGGATGTCAGCTATGCTGATTAAATTTAAGGCACACTTAAAGCACATCATTTAAGATGTGCGACGTTTTGAGTTATGACATACTAATCGCAAGTCATGTAAGATATCACCATGTTATTCAAGTTTAAAAGCTCACTTTTCCATTACATGCAAATATTAGGGATGCGTTATCTACTCCACATTTCTTTTCCCCTATGAGTAGATCTGTAAAGCCCCTTCCTTATCAAAACATAGATCCATAGGGCCTCCTTTTATCTTTATCTAATGGCATGACTTGTCAATTATGAAACTGGTTGGTAGTATATCTGATAACTCGTAAATCTTGGAAACCGTCATGTATATTGTATGGTATTTTACCTGGAAACTGACCATGACGGTTTCCATTAAAACCATCTGTTGCTTAGAGAAATGTCTTTTGTGTATTGTATTCTGTTCATCAAGCGATCTTGTTGATCAGAAGTGTTGGGAAGTTTCCATTCATATGTCAATCCGTACAAGTTTAAGCACGTAATCCCAATCACTTGGTTTTGCAGTTGCACCATTTAACGTATAATAATTATTTTCCTTAAGACATCTTCATGAATCCCCAAAGCAAAGCATGCCATTTGTTAAATCTTGGGCCAGTCAACTTCAGTAGATCTGGATGTTGTTCTTATACTACCTAGCAGGGTTTTTGTTATCACAAATAGTAGAAGCGTGCGAACTGTTGAAGTGACTACTGTGAATGATGGCTGTCTTAGTTATTATTATTATTATTTTTTTGGATGATAAAGCGAAGTAATAATGATGGCTGTCTTAGTTATCACAAAAAAAGTTAAAAGAGTGTAAATAAGAAATATTTTTCTTTTGAAATGCAGCGGAACTGCTGGTCTGTCTTTTGTGGACAAAGGCCGTAAAATTCATGCTGTTGCTGCGAATGGTTTAGGATTTGAGATTAACTCTGATACTGGTGAAGTCATGAAAGAGTTCAAAGTGTCAAGAAAGCCCATTTCTACAGTAGCTCATTCGAATGGTTAGTACCCAACTTATGTCTAAATTTTCTGTTTTTCTTTACATACTTTTATTTGACATCTTTCTTTTCATTGTGAAGATGAGAAAATTATAGCTGCAGCCAGTGATAAGTTGCGATTTCTAAGTTCAGAAAGTGGGAAAGAGCTGCTAAAATTTTCTCCTGACTCGGTAAAGTGTCTTAAAATTTATTTTCATCATGTAATGTTCTTTTGCTGTCTACAAAGATCCATAAACATCAAAAGCTGCTATAACAGGCTGCTGCTCAACACATTTGGCTATCTGATGATGCCCGGTTTGCTGTTACCTCCGGATTTGGCGAGAAAAAACTTCAAATTTGGAAACTTGATTTTGGGGGAAAGGCTGCAGATTATGGGCATGCTGTTTCCATGAAACATGCTCCTATTATAGTTGAGTGCAGGAATAATTACAAGGGAGAAGATGGTATGGTTCTCCTTGCCATATCAGAGAAGGGTGTTTGTTATGTTTGGAACTTTGATTCCGTCACTGATGAAGTTGCCAAGCCAGTCAAGATCACAGTTAAAGCAAGCAATGGGGAAACAGAACAAACAGCTGCAAGAGCTAAAAAGAATCTTGCACCCGTAATTGCTGCCAAATTATATGCTATGGACAGAGACGCAAATTTGAGAGCTGTGATTGCATATGGCTCTGTTGAATCCCCAGGGTTTACATCAATAGACATTTCAAGTCCAGGGGAGGATATCGTCATAGCAGCAGGTGGGAAGACCGAAAAAATGGCTGATGCAGTTCAAGAAAATGGTCATGCCAGAAAAGGTGTTGTTAATAATGGTTTGTGTTATTTGTTTCCTTGTGAAAATTTAAGGTTGCTTTACGGAAGTCTGTTGAATTGTCATCCCCCTTCCCCTCTCCCATTTGTACTCCTGGCAGTCAAGTAATGCTGAGCTATATTCTCTTTAACTCGTAATCTTTGCTTGATGTTTTAGATGATTTTATACAGTAACTGTGAGTGATGTTAAATAGTTTGTAAAATGGCCAATTCGTCTGCAAAAGAGGCCTTCACTCTGATAGCTGGATTTAACAAATATTTTAAAATATCTTGCATTACACACACTGATACATTATGTATATGATAATTCAACATCTTTTTATTTACTGAGAACAGTTTCCAGAATGGAATTATCTTTGCTTTCTGTCTTTCTTATTGCCCTTCCCTTATTTTCAGATGCAGGTATCGAAATGGAAGGTGCTAACTTAATCCAGAAAAGCAAAGTGACGAATAAACGGCCAGCATCTGATCTGGAAGTCACTAATGGATTAACCATCACGGATAATGGTATTACATCTTGCATGATTTCCATTTGATCACATTCAAATTCAACATATTTTAGATGCTCTCCAGACCCATATTACTCTCTGCGGCACTCTCTTCCTAGTAATCTCCACTACTGATAACTGAACTTTATATCTTTTTTTTTGAAGATGGTAACATTAACTAAAGTTTATATCTTGGAGAATGAATAAGAATGTCCAAGGAAAATTCAGTATATAGAGAATCTCTACCAGTCTTTAAAAGAAACAGAATCTGTACCAGCCCATTTACTCGATATTGCGTCAGATCTTCTGATCTAATAGTCAAGCCAAAGTGTTGACTAGCACAAGGAGAATGACAACGGTAACAGTTTTTATTCATCAAACACCAAGATGGTGTTGGTATTTATATTCACAAGAGATCAAGAACAGGACCTTTTGTGAACTACAGGGAGTCAAGAAAATCTAACAGACTCTCAGCATCTTCTATACAATTTTCCTTGCACCAAAAACAAAAAGATAGAATACAATTCAGCGTTATCTGTTGAATTGAGCTGCCCTATCTTCAAAACGCCTGGAATTTCATTCTTTCTGCACAGTCCACCAAACACATGCGGGGACCATACTCCACCGTTTCTTTTCTCTAATTCTCCCTGATGTATTCTTCCAACATTTGAGCAGTTCACATGTACTTTGTGGCATGATCCTACTAGCTCCAGCCAGAGACAAGTTGCCACAAAGCCTCAGTAAATTTACAATGCAAAAGTAAATGACTGTTATTCTTCCAACATTATGTGAATATCTTGGGGTGGTCAATGTATCTAACCCTGATATTTGCTGATTAAATCAAACACATGTAGTAATATCTGATCTTCAAAGTTGCAATTGGATATGATTGAAACTTTGTAGAAGTGTTGTAATAATTTAGGCTTCCTAGATGGACGCTGTGTTATGCAGGAGGATATTATGCATGCTTCCAGTAGAAATGTTGAATAGACATCGGGAGTTGTTTGAAACTTGGTCAGTCCTTTTACTGTTCAGTAGACAACCTGTCCATTTCCTCTGAAAGGGATCTTTTATATGTTCTTCAGTGTGGTGCTATTTTGCGTCATCTTTCTGCTATTTCTGTCTATTTAGCATTATGACATGGGGGCATTTGATACTTGTGACTTGGTAGCTCTGCAACCAATGGTCTGGCTGCTATTCCTGTTTGGTTTTTCTCCAAACAGGCTTGTCCAGGAAGTTGGTGGAACAGTGTTCCGACACCTTCTATAGGAGGATAACCTTTTTGTCTGATGATGTATAGGTAATGGTGAACCTATAGATGGAGTTCAGATTGATGATATAAACGAGCCAACAATGGGTGAGAAACTAGCAAGGCTCCATTTGACAGGCAACAATGAGGATAAAAGCAATGAGAATCCAGAAGCTCCTCTAACAAAGCCTCCAAGTGCTGATTCAGTTCATGTCCTGCTGAAGCAAGCACTGCATGCGGATGATCGGGCACTTTTGATAGATTGCATATACAGACAAGATGAGAAGGTTATGTTTCTACTGAATTATTTCTAGGTTTCTGTCGTATGAATTGATATGTTATTTCCTAATCAGTGGTATGTGTCTTGACTATGCAGGTCATTGCAAATTCAGTATCTCTTCTAAATCCATCAGATGTTCTCAAGCTTTTACAGTCTCTCTTGTCAATTATTCAGTCAAGGTAGAGGAGATTGCAAATATAATAATTCTGGACGATCCTTTATACAGTGTTCAATCTAAAATGTGCATTTCACCACTCTTTGGAAAACCAAGTTCGTTTGCACCAAAGGAATAAATGCTAATCATGATACGAATTACCTGCTTGAAATTGTCACATCTGTCAACATGTCACCAGATTGTTCCAATTCAATCAAATATTATGAAACCTTTCGGCCATTAACATTTGCTTGTGCAATTGCCTTCTCTTGAGTCTGCATTGTCAAAGATTTGTCTAGTTAATTTTTGTGATGGTACTTTTTGCTGACAGGGGTGCTGTATTGGCTTGTGCCCTTCCCTGGCTGCGAAGTTTGCTTCTTCAGCACGCTAGTGGAATAATGTCTCAAGAGTCCTCTTTAATTGCACTCAACGCTTTATATCAGGTCAGGGAGTAACTCTTCAGTGTGTTAGAAACTACTGGCGACTGGTTGAATGTATTCAAACTTTGTCGGTCTTTGTGCAGCTTATTGACGCGAGACTTTCAACTTTCCATCAAGCTCTTCAGCTATCAAGCTCCTTAGAATTGCTTTATGCAGGGGTAAGGGCAATGCAGAATGGGAATCCCCCATTACGGCCTCCCTCTTAAGCTTCTTTCCAGCGGGATCTTAACAATCTTATTTATGTTTCAGCAGACTATTGATGATGGTGATGATGATGATGGTGCCATAGAGCCTGTCATTTATGAAGATAACAGCGAAAGTGATGAGGAGGGTTCTGAAGTTGCTATGGAAACAGAAAGCAACCCAGAAGTTGACGAACCTGAGGCTTTTAGTGACGTTAGTGATCAGGAAATAAGTGATGGCATGAGCGAGTGAGTTCTGACCAAGAAATCAGCCGGTTTATTATGAGAACGCATACATTGTTATGAGAACGCATACATTTTTCGCATGAGTGTACAATATGGGAATTGGATTACAGATCCAAATGAACGTCATGACTCAGCTAGCAGGACGATGCCAAGGTGATGGGGGATGCAGACGGGAGATGTTTCTTAACCTGACGATTTTGTTTCAAATATGTCGAGCGTATCAACTGGTTTTGATGCTTCAGAGGGCTATTACCATGTAGTGGCACATGCCTGCGTTCAAAGATGAAATTAACGTTGTCATTCTCTGTTCCCTCTTCTGTAAGCTGCTTGTATTTTGTTTGAATAGAGAGAAAATTGGTACAGATTTTGGTACTAAAATAGGCGGTGATTGCGTTTTCCTTTTTTCTTATGTCCTTGGATTTGGGTATTAATTGAATTTCAGTGTATCAAATAGAGCTTAGTCCTAGTGAAAAGTTAATAGAAATTTCTAAAGTTCCGCGCCTGGGTTTAAGTGCAACCATGCTTTGTGATAGTTCAACTGGACAATTGAGCAGAGCTCTACTTAATCTTTTTCAGTTCTTTGTTTTTGTACATGCGATGCCTTAAAAGATCAATTTATACTAAGTTGATTGATTAAGGAAAAATAGTCATACTGTAGACTAAATTGAAATTGGAAATGCGATTGGGTTTGAAAAATAGTCCGTTCCAAATAAATTTAGTCACACGTGGTTATCTAAAACATACAACATGAAATGAAATTCTCAAACTCGAAAAAGGATTTAAAATTAGAAAGCTGAACTAATCGTTACAAATTCCAATGTGCCAATTTAATTTTCACGACATAGCACATCATACACAAAATATGTCCAAATTACAATGCAACTGCATGAAATTTCATCTGTACATTAAGTTGTGAGGTAAAAACTTACACTAGTAGAAATGTACAACATTTGTCATTATACACCTCGTCGTCACCCATTACCTACATGTATTTAGTAAGTGGTTGCAACGTGATAAAAAATTAACGTTGCAACACACCAGGAAGTAAAAGATTCAAAGTTGTTAACTATGTATTGTCTTTTACGTACTGAATTCAAAGTTTATCACTAAGAAACCTGATCTTGACGTTATATATAAGTTTTTTAAATGACTTACTAACGATTTATCAATCGTGAGTAATCTGATTCCTACTTTAAGAAAAATCAAATTCGTAGGCAGTTTATAACATGCCAATGACTCTGTTCGATTGGTAGGTCCAAATTAACTCGACTCCATAAACCATCAAAATTATAAGCAGCTTTGACATATACACTTCTGAACTTGTTAGTCTGCTCATTACTCTCCATCGTCTACTGCAGACACTAGGGACTGTTACGTTGCCGAAAAAATAAAACTAAGTGGTGCTATCAAGACACACTGCTTTAACTCGAAATTACATTGTACTCGTTATATAGACCACGTCATATAAGGGTCACATTTCAGATTACAAAGTAAAACCTTTTATTATTACAGAAACCTTTACCTCCTATAAGAGAGGAGGCAAACTTCAAAGAAAAAAAAAACAAACTGAACACACAGATAGTTCTTGGACCCATATTAGAAACAAAGAGATCCAAGTGTAGCTTAGGCTAGTACACTAGCTAGTTTAAGGATCTCTCTTAGTGGTGGTATGAGTAGTGGTGGTATGAGTGGCATGAGGATCTTCATCAGTTTCAGCCATACCAAAGGTATGCTTCACAGCATCAGCAGCACCTTGAGCCATGCTCTTCACTTGTTCACCAGTCTTTTGCAAGATCCCACCAGTTTTCTCTTGCCCAGCTTGAGCAGTTTCTTTGGCTGACTCCATCATTTCTGATGCCTTCTCTTTGGTAGCTTGAGCTGCTCCACTAGCCTTTTCCTTAGTTGCCTGAGCAGCATCTGAAGCCTTTTGTTTTGCGGTGCCTGACTTGTCATAAGTTGTTCCTTTGGCATGTTGCGCTGTTTCAGAACTCTTGTCCTTTGCTGCTTGGGCCTTGTCTTTCATGCTTTCCATTGTTTGACCAACCTTTTCCTGTACCAAGAAAAAAAGAATTTAAGTCGCATCAAATCACCCAAGATATATAGGTCGTATTGCATAAAAATCTATATACTATTCTGTGTACCTGAGTTCGGCCCTTAGTTTCACCAGCTCTGTAGCTTTGCTCCTGGGAAGCCATTCTTGAAAAAGTAAATGTATACGCACAAAGGGAGATAGTATAGAGGAAATAGGAATACAATAGTAGAATATTATTAGTGACTGTTTCGAATGAGATTGAAGAAATGGTTCTGCATGGTTTATAAAGACTTTGTAGTATGTTACATTGCTGACACGTATCCTGTTATCGAACGCGTGTAGTGGGCACGTGCCTTGCTGTAGTTAGCTCCTTCCGTCGGTTCATTCGGCAAAGGATCATACCGATGACTAAAATGGTTACTCATAACTTCCTGCCAGTTAGCTACTCCATTACTATTATTAGAAGCTTGTCGGCGACCTTTTATATTACTTGCTAGTTTCAGTTGATTTAACGATTATCTGTTGTTAACTTGACTTGCTAGTTCAATTTGTTACGACTAAAACTAGGTAATAGCCTATTACTAATATGGAGTCAATTTTATTTATCTGTGTTATAAGAAAAAGGAACATGTCACATATAAAAAGTAAAAATTCATAATAAAAAAGCAAAGAGGATGTACTAGGATATAATGGATATTCTTGTATTGGGTAAAGTTCTTACATCGCTTCAGAACACGATATGTGGTGCAAAAATCATACAATTCTTGATGACATGAGAATAGAAAACACAGAAGATTTTTTACAGTGGGAAATCCAAAGACAAACGACCATAGTAAATTTGCAGGCGGATCATTCCGACTATGATCGTCTCTCTCGGCACAAATGATCAAATTTGGCTGAACGCAAACCAATAAATAGAGGCGGAATATCAAGGGTTGGCTGTTGCCAATTTATTTATATGATCATTTGCTCTGATTGTTATAATTAAAGGATTCACAACATATTTTTATTGAATGCACCTCGTTAAGTCCTGTAATCACTATATAAACTCCATTTCCTCTCTCATGTATACACTCAGAAGACTATCACACTCGCTTATATTACTCAAAGCAATAAGAATACTCCCTCTTTCTCATCAATCTTACTTTGTTTTTTTTGTTTATCAACTTGCTATTATCTTACAACTTCTTTAATCGAAAGCTGCGCTCTCCGGACACGCAGGTAAGCGGACTTGTTTAAATATACTCCTATTATTTTTTCTTTCAGTGTAGCTTTGTTAGTATTTCATTATAACTTTGATGCAATAATAATAATAATGGTTGTAGCTTATTTAACAAATTCAATAAGTAGTCGATTTTTGGATTAAACAATTCTTTTCTAGACTTCTATCTTCACATTTTCAGACATTACTAGACATATAAGCTGCGAAAGAAATCTCTCAAAAATGAATTGAAGCGCTCTAATTGACTACATTTGGCTGAAACATTTCCAAGAGTAGAAGCAGAGCTTGAGATCCCATTTAAAGTCATTCCACGATATTTGTTAGCTTGGAAAGCTTGGAGTTTTGACTGATGACTGAGGAACGGATTCAAAGGACCTGTTCCTTTGAATTACTGAAGCAGAATAGATAATTCATGCAAAATCATTTGATTAAGATATTATTATTTATCCTAATACTGACGTATATCTTGATAATTATGCAAGGTTAATCAGATACGAAAAGATTGCATAATCCTAAAGGATAAAGGATTCGGATTCAAGAAGGTAGAATCCAATTAGGATTCAAAGTCAAGGGAGCTTTGGAATTCTAATTCATTGGGACTTCTTGGATGCTGGAAACTATAAAACGTGGACACTATCAGCCATAGAAGGGGTACACAAATACTGAGAGCATCGAGCAAAAGCTGAGAAGAATTATTAGCTTATTTGTGTAATTAGTTAGCTACAGTAGAACTAAGTAAGAACCTGTTCCTTAGATTGAGTCTTGTAAAAGTTCAGTCTTAGTTCAATTGTAGTAAGCAGAAATCAAGTTGTAAACTGTGTAGTTCAAGTCGTGGACTTGACACAACTTCACTGATCGTGAGAAAGATCACTATAGGATTAGAGTTAGTCCTAGGTTAGTAAGAGTGAGTCTTGTAACCAAGTGGGTCTTTTTACATAGTGAAGTTGAAATCCTACTTGAGAAGTAGGTCGTGGTTTTTTGATCCCGTGTCTAGGGGTTTTTCCACGCTAAAATCTGGTGTTCAATTACTTACAGTTTTTATTCCGCACATCGTAGAGTAAAGGAACACATTTTAAGGAACTGGTCCTTAAAACAGTAAAGTGGTGTATTTGTGGGAAATAACAATTGGTATCAGAGCAGGTTATCCTTGAAAAGGCTAACACCTAGGATTAGATGAGTACATCACGTGAGAACAGTGAGGGTCAGTCAATGGTTAGAGCACATTACTTCAATGGAAAATACTATTCATGGTGGAAAGAGAGGATGCGTGATCACCTTCAGGCAGAGGATTACGAACTGTGGGACATAGTTACTGAAGGTCCCATGATCCCAATGAAGAAGGATGCTGATGGGAAGGATGTTCCCAAAACCAGGAAGGAGTGCAATGCCGAAGATATAAAGCAATGGGAAAAGAATGCTAAGGCAAGGAAGTGGCTGGTTGGTGGACTTAGTCCTGACGAATGCACAAGGATCAGAGGGTATGCCACTGCTAAGGAGATTTGGGATGCTCTACAAGTTGCACACGAAGGAACAAGTCAGGTAAAAAGGTCCAGAGGTACACTTCTTTATGCTGAATATGAAAGCTTTAAAATGAAAGAAGAAGAATCAATCTCTGAAATGTATACTAGATTCAATGCCATTGCCTCTGAACTTATCTCTTTGGGAAGGGTTTTAACTGTGGAAGATAGGGTAGAAAAGATTTTAACTAGGGTTCTTCCAGATTCTTGGGAGATCAAAGCATGTGCTATCATTGAAAGTAAAGATTTAACCACATTATCCTTAGATGAGCTCATAGGAAATCTAAAGACTTACGAACTAAGGAAAAAGGTTAAAAACATAGGAGCACCAGTTAAAACTGAACCTAACCTAGCCTTAACTGCTGGTGATAAAATCATTGATGATAAGGAACTGGTCCTTATCGCTAAAAGTGTTCAGAAATATTTGAATAAGAAAAGGGAAATTAGTGGACAGGGTAGGTCTATTAACATGAAACAGGCTGGAGAATGCCACAAATGTGGAAGCTCGGAGCACTACATCAGCAAATGTCCAATCATGGAAGGAGAATGGAGGAAGAAATTCATTGATGAAAGGAAGAAGGCTAGGGAACAGGTCCATAGAAAAAGTGGAAATCCCAAAGCGCTGGTTGCAGGATGGCAAGACAGTGAAGATGAAATAACTGATGATGATCTGGATGAGGATCTTGCTCTAATGGCACTTGGAGATTCAGAAAATGAAGAGGATCCTGAGGTATTTGTTTCTAAACTTAAAGAAGATGTAAAAAGCATGTCTAGAGAAAAGTTGGTTAAAGTATTCCATATTGTGCTAAATGAATTTAAAACTCTGAGGGATGATAATCACCAACTGCATGATAAAGTTGACTGTTTAGAAATAGAATGCAAAGAGGAAATAATTAAAAATGATTTTCTGGAAAGGAAGATTAGCATGCTTGAGGAACAGGTCCTCACACTTGAAACAACTGCTCAGGAATTAGAAAATGTTAAAACAGTTGTAAAAGGTAAAGGTATTGCTAATTCTCATCAGATCATTGCTGAAGAGAACCTGAAAAACACAGTTGATGAATTGTGTAAAAAAGATGAAAAGATAAGATCTTTAGAAGAAGACCTGGTTAAAACAAAAATGGAATTAAGAAAAACTGTAGAATGGAACAAGTCTTCTGAAGCACTAGAATGGTTGCAAGAAAATCATAGCAGTAACAGGAAAGGTATTGGATTCATGAAGGCACAAAGTTCATCTAAATGGGATCCAAAGAGTAAGTACTTATCATTTCCTGAAAACTGGCTATGTACTCACTGTGGGAACACTGGTCACCAGAAAGAAAATTGTCAATCTTTAAAAATGGCTGCCCAGAGGAACAGGTCCTATAAACCTGTTCGAAATCCTGTGAAACAGAAGAATAGGTCCTACAAACCTGTGCAACATTCTGTAAAAAGGAGAGATGTTCACACAAAAAAACCTTTACCATTTTGGGCTAAAAGAGATCTGATTCATCCTTTTTCAAAAGGAAAGGAACCCAAACTAGTTTGGGTTCTTAAAATTAACCCCTAGTTTTCTTTTGCAGGCTAGAGTGAAGGAGACAAACCACAAATGGTACATGGACAGTGGTTGCTCAAGACATATGACAGGGCATAAGGAACTGTTCCTTTCACTCTCAGCCTTCCAAGGAGGAAGTGTTTCCTTCGGTAATGGTAAGAAAGGGGAAATTATTGGAATTGGAAAGGTAGGTAAGTCTGACTCACACTGCATAGATAATGTATTTCTAGTAGATGGACTGAAGCATTGCTTATTGAGTATATCTCAATTGTGTGACAAAGGTAATAATGTTAATTTTTCATCTACTGGATGCACTGTGACTAATCAAGCTTCTGGAGAGGTTATTTTGCAGGGAAACAGACATGGAAACATCTACAAAGTAGACTTGCTGACATTATCTGATGGAAGCTTGAGCTGCTTAAGTGTGGAGCAAAATGATCCCCTCCTATGGCACAAAAGACTAGGACATGCTAGTCTTTCACAATTGAACAAACTTGTGTCAAAGGACTTGGTGATAGGTCTTCCTAACATCAGGTTTAATGATGAAAAGGTATGTGAAGCTTGTGCCAGGGGGAAGCAGGTAAAATCCTCCTTCAAATCGAAGAAACAGGTAAGTACCACTAAGCCTTTGGAACTGGTCCATATGGATTTATGTGGTCCAATGAGAACAATGAGTCGTGGAGGTAAGAAGTATGTAATGGTATTGGTGGATGATTACTCTAGATTTACATGGACTATATTTCTTGCATCTAAAGAAGAAGCATTTAATGCATTTTCAATTTTTGCTAAGAAAGCTGAAAGAACACTAGACAGTCCTATTGTTGCCATTAGGTCAGATCATGGAACTGAATTTGAAAATCATATGTTTTTCAATTTTTGCAATGAAAATGGCATCAATCACAATTTTTCTTCACCTAGAACTCCACAACAAAATGGTGTAGTGGAAAGGAAAAATAGGACTCTAGAAGAAATGGCAAGAACTATGTTAATATCTGGAAATCTTCCACAAAAATTTTGGGCTGAGGCTATTAATACTGCATGCTACATAATAAATAGATGTATGACTAGGCCATTAATAGAAAAGACCCCATATGAGTTGCTTAAAGGAAGAAAACCAAACATCTCTCATCTTAGGGCTTTTGGTTGCAAGTGTTTCATACACAACAATGGGAAAGATGCCTTAGGAAAATTTGAACCTAGAAGTGATGAAGGAATCTTTGTTGGTTATTCTTCGAATAGTAAGGCATATAGGGTGTTTAACAAGAAAACTTTAAAAATTGAAGAAAGCATGCATGTAAAATTCGATGAAACTGACAGTCTCACTCAAGAACAGGTACAGGAGGATGAAGAAATTGGACTGCTGAAAGCTTATGAACTTGATCCACAAATGCAAGGTCTGGATGTGAGAACTGAACTGCAAGGAACTGTTCCTCAGAACAGAACTGAGAACAGTGGCACATATACAGGGGGAACAAATGCTAGTTCCACCTCACAAACTGGTAGTGCTACTCGATCAGGAACTGTTCCTCAGCAGAGGACTTCTGACAATGGATTGACCCCCAAGCCTTACAAGTATCAAGGGTCACATCCTGTGGATCAAATAATCTCAGACAAGAATGCAGGAATTCAAACTAGATCAGCAGTCAAAAATCACAATCTGTGTGCTTTTAGTGCTTTCCTATCTCTTGTTGAACCCAAAAATGTGAAAGAAGCACTGAAGGATGCAGACTGGATAAATGCTATGCAGGAGGAATTGAATCAATTTCAAAGAAGTCAAGTTTGGCATCTGGAACCCAAGCCAAGGAACAGGTCCATAATTGGAACAAAATGGGTTTTCAGAAACAAACTTGATGAGGATGGCATGGTAACAAGGAACAAGGCCAGACTGGTTGTTCAGGGATATAGTCAAGAGGAAGGCATCGACTATGATGAGACTTTTGCTCCAGTTGCAAGATTGGAAGCAATAAGACTTCTTATAGCCTTTGCTACATACATGGATTTTACTCTACATCAAATGGATGTTAAGAGTGCATTTCTGAATGGATACTTGAAAGAAGAAGTGTATGTCAAGCAACCTCCAGGTTTTGAAAGTGAACAGTTCCCTGAACATGTTTACAAGTTGGACAAGGCCTTGTATGGGCTCAAGCAGGCACCAAGAGCATGGTATGAAAGGCTATCAAAATTTCTACTCCAGCATGGATACAAGAGAGGTAAAATTGATAGTACTTTGTTCTTAAAAGAAAAAGGTAAGGATCTCTTAATTGTTCAAATCTATGTAGATGACATAATTTTTGGTGCTACTTGTGAAAATTTAAGTAAAGAATTTGCAAACTTGATGGGGAGTGAATTTGAGATGAGCATGATGGGTGAGCTCAACTTCTTTTTGGGTTTACAAATTAAGCAAACCTCTAATGGAACTATGATCCATCAACAAAAGTATGTTAAGGAATTACTTAAAAGATTTGATATGGACAATGCTAAGGGAATTGACACACCTATTGCTACTGCCACAAAATTGGATCTTGATGAACATGGAATATCAGTTGATCAAAAATTGTATAGGGGTATGATAGGTTCCTTACTTTATCTAACTGCTAGTAGACCAGATATAGTGTTCAGTGTTGGTTTGTGTGCTAGATTCCAATCAGATCCTAAGGAATCTCATTTGAAAGCTGTTAAAAGAATATTGAGGTATCTGAAAGGAACAGGTCCCTTGGGACTTTGGTATCCAAAAGGTGGTAATTTTAATCTTGTTGGATATACTGATGCTGATTATGCAGGTTTCCTTGTCGATAGAAAAAGCACCTCAGGTATGGCACATTTTCTTGGTGAGTGTTTGGTTTCTTGGGGAACCAAGAAACAAAATTCAGTGGCACTTTCCACTGCTGAGGCTGAATATGTGGCAGCTGCTTCATGTTGTTCACAGTTGTTATGGATCAAACAACAATTACAGGATTTTGGTGTTGATGTAGGAACTGTTCCTATCTATTGTGATAACACTAGTGCTATTAATATGACAAAAAATCCAGTGCATCACAAAAGGACTAAACACATTGACATAAGACATCATTTCCTAAGAGACAATTATGAAAAAGGTTTGATCACCATAGCATTTTGCCCAACTGAAAAACAAATAGCTGACATTTTTACAAAAGCTCTAGGTAGAGATGATTTTGAAAGAAATAGATTGGAATTAGGGATGATTAAATTCACATAAAATCTTCAATGCTTTACTTCATAATTGGCTAGAAAATTGCTCTTAAAATGAATTTTATTCAAGTCATTATGAATTATTCAGTCCAGTCTCTATACTTAAATGTATACTCTCATGCCACATATATTATTTAGAGTTGCTAAAATTGAATGATGTTACCCTTATGCTCTTAGAATTTCAGATGATCAAAAATTGCAAATTGGAAGGACACTGAATTGTGGTGTTAAAAACAGGTATGTACTCGTAATTATTCAATTAATTTAGGAGTATAAAGGCTATAGGTAACTTGTGTTTAGGATAAAATCCCACTAAGTTTCCTACCCATATCCAAACTGCAAAAGAGTCCCATCGGAGGAACAGTTCCCATTCTGAAAAGGTGTCATGCAACCTAACGGCTCTTTTTTTCTCCGGGAGACTCCCAAGAGTCCTTAGCCGTTGCATGTTGTGCTGAGGTAAGCTGATCGTCTCCTACTCTAATTGCGCTACTTAATACTCTATAAATACTCTTCTTCTCCTACATTATTTTTTTACCTTGTTCATCAATTGAATTAGCAAAATTTCAGAAAGAATTGTCAATTATCTTTTGATTAGAATTGCAAACATGTCTCTTTCTTCTGATAATTCTCCATCTGCACCCACTGTTGAACAACCACAAAATCTCATCCCTCCTTCACCCATGGAAATCATCAACCCAAACCCTGAAGTTCCTGAACAAACTCCAGAAATACCTGAACCTGAAATTCAGGGGGAAGGATCAGTTCTCACGGCTGAATCAATTGCTGAGCAGGTTGAGGATTTGTCAAGGGCTATGGTGTTGTATCAGTATCAGGTAAACTTCACATACCCTTTGAATGTGGTTATTGACGAGGAAGAAAAGGGAGAGGGGTCTGGTGCTGCTCTTGAGGGGGAACCTATTAAGAGGTTGGAAGCACCTTTGCATGGGTCACCAGGGTCTCCAGAGGTTGCTTTTAGAGCACCCATGGAAGATGTTATAGATGTTGAAGAGGTTATGAGTGACAGTGATAGGCCATTGGTGGATTTGATAAATATTAGGAGCCTGAAAAGAAAATTGGCTAGAAAGGGACCCATTCATGATCATGAGACTGTTGAAATTACTGCTAAATTGAAGAAGATAAGTGATAGTTATAAGCCTGGAAATAAGAAGAAAGTTGAAAGTTCCTCTAAGGCAAAAGGACATGTTCCTTCTGCCTCAACCCCTGCATCAGGGGGTAGGAGGACAAGAAGTGCTGCTAAAGCTGCTGATGAACAACTGGCTGCTGCCTTGGAAAGGAGCAGAAAAGGGAAAGGAAAACAGGTAGTTGAGGAAGAAAAAGTGGATGATAGTGATGATTTTGATTTGGCTGATTTTTCTGAGGATGATGAGATGGTAAAGGCTGAGGAGGTGGTGCCTCAGTCAAAGAAAAGAAAGGTTCCTGAGAGAAGGGTGACAAGAAGCTCAGTTAAAGCTGCTGAGAAAATTGCTAAGAGGACCAGGTCCTCTAAAAGAGTGGTGGTTTCTGAAGACTCTGCCAGTGACAGTGATGAGTTAGTTGCTGAGGCTGAGAGTGATAGTGATGCTGAAGAAAGTGAGACTGTGCATTGTGTTCATGATGACATGCTGACTAGAAAGGTGTTGAAAGGAAGGGTTATGACTGATGTTCAAGAAGAAGGAATGGTTTGGTTGCTGCAAAAGCTACATGCTCAGGGTTGGAGGGACATGGTCCTTAAGATCTCTGGTAGGTGTGCAAAGGGAATGGTGCAGGAATTCTATAAGAATTGTTCCATCCGAGGTGATCAAATCACTACATCTGTTAATGACAATGTCATCATTTTTGATACAAGGGAACTTGGTGAGTTGCTGGGGATCCCTGCCTCTGGGTATGCTAGTTATGTCAAGACTGTTTGGCCTGACTTGACAAACTTGCCTACTGATCTGGAGATCACTAGGAAGTTTGCTGAGAATGATGGTGAAGAAAAACCCAGGGCAGTGCAAAAGAGTGAGATGCATCCACAGCATCAGGTTTTATTTGAATTTGTGAACAAAGTTGTGATGCCAAGGCAGGAGAAAAGAGGAGTTGCCAGTTTCATGGACCTGGTCCTTATGGAACTGTTGGACACTGAAAAGCAGATCAATTGGCCCAGCTTTATGATCCACCTGATAAAAAGGGTGATTGCTGGGAAGAGAAAACACTCCCTGCCGTTTGGTTTCATTCTGACTGATATTTTTGCCAAGTTAAAGGTTCCCTTGGAAGGGGTTGTGAAAGCTACAAAGAAGGAGAAATTTGGGTGTGCTACCTTGATAAACGGTGACTTGCCGGTTCAGGCTGATCCTCCACAGGCTGGTGTTGGGAGGCAGCCTCTGAACAACAAAGTGAGGGCACTTAGGCAACAAGTTGCTATGCAGGTTGCTGAGATTGCAAGGTTGGAAGAAGAGAGGAATTACTGGAAGGCAGAGGCCTCAAAAGCAAAAGAGACCAATGAGGGAATGCTCAAGCAGATGTTTGATCTCCTTCACAAGTCTCAGGGAACTGGTCCTTCCACATCCTGACCACCTTAGCCCTAGCCTTTAGCCATCTTTTGTCTAGTGGGATCTAGCCTAGCCTAGTGCCTTAGCCTTTATTTTCTTCTTTAGTAGTTGGATAATTCTGTAGTACTTGCTTGTATCCCCTGATTTTGATATTTTGGTTAAATGAATTGTCTTGGATGGCTAATATCATTGTCTTGCAGTTGCTTTATTTGAAGTATGTTTGCATTTTGAGTTGCCTCAATGGCTATGTGCTGATTAATTCTAACACTTGGGTTATATTTTTATATGCAACCTTTTCAATGATGCCAAAAGGGGGAAGAGTAAGGTCTGATTTTGCATGATTTTATACCTAAGAAAAATCTGTTCCTTAATGATAAATTAATTCTCCACTGATTGGTGTCTTTTTGAGCTTAAGTTGTACTTCAGGACATTAAGGAGATGAAGCTATGAGTATGAATTTGTCATCATCAAAAAGGGGGAAATTGTTAGCTTGGAAAGCTTGGAGTTTTGACTGATGACTGAGGAACGGATTCAAAGGACCTGTTCCTTTGAATTACTGAAGCAGAATAGATAATTCATGCAAAATCATTTGATTAAGATATTATTATTTATCCTAATACTGACGTATATCTTGATAATTATGCAGGCCTAATCAGATACGAAAAGATTGCATAATCCTAAAGGATAAAGGATTCGGATTCAAGAAGGTAGAATCCAATTAGGATTCAAAGTCAAGGGAGCTTTGGAATTCTAATTCATTGGGACTTCTTGGCTGCTGGAAACTATAAAACGTGGACACTATCAGCCATAGAAGGGGTACACAAATACTGAGAGCATCGAGCAAAAGCTGAGAAGAATTATTAGCTTATTTGTGTAATTAGTTAGCTACAGTAGAACTAAGTAAGAACCTGTTCCTTAGATTGAGTCTTGTAAAAGTTCAGTCTTAGTTCAATTGTAGTAAGCAGAAATCAAGTTGTAAACTGTGTAGTTCAAGTCGTGGACTTGACACAACTTCACTGATCGTGAGAAAGATCACTATAGGATTAGAGTTAGTCCTAGGTTAGTAAGAGTGAGTCTTGTAACCAAGTGGGTCTTTTTACATAGTGAAGTTGAAATCCTACTTGAGAAGTAGGTCGTGGTTTTTTGATCCCGTGTCTAGGGGTTTTTCCACGCTAAAATCTGGTGTTCAATTACTTACAGTTTTTATTCCGCACATCGTAGAGTAAAGGAACACATTTTAAGGAACTGGTCCTTAAAACAGTAAAGTGGTGTATTTGTGGGAAATAACAATATTCTATTCGTAATTGAACTATTCCATCAACTTCCGTCCATCAACTTCCGTTTTACCATGTTTTACAAAAAATATCACACTTTTATACTATTTTTTTTTTCTTTTTGAAAACTCGATCTACTACAATGGTAAATGTGAATATTGTTGGTAAACGAAAATGAATTCTCAAACTTATTTTACTGTGAGTCAACGAGTTTGTGCTTCCCTGCAGCACAGACCGCTGACGAGAGTTACCAACTACCAAGAACACATAATACTAAGAAATATTCATTGGCTTGTTAGTGATCTTTAGACTATTAACCGAAAGGTTTGATCATTAACTAGAGTATATGCCATTTCTTGTTAAAAATTTCTCCAAAATAAACGGATCATTATTTTCCTTGAGAGACATTCTTGTCCGATCAAAACCATCCGCCACGCTAGGAGTAATCAAGTTGTTGCATTATGCCATGTGTTATAATATGCATTCATTGAGATCACCAATTGGACATTCTGAGGCTTATAAATTCACCACTCCAACCATTTCAAAATTCCATTCCACATTCGCATTTTAATCTTCAACTACTATTAGTGCTGCTTTTCAACACAAAAAAGATCAACATGGATAGCCAACGTGACAACCTAATTCCCATCAGTAGCCAAATCCCCGGCCAAGCTCAGGTTCATCATTATACTCTTCTCTTAAACCTTTACCTTCCTTTAAAATCAAATCCATATAATTATTATGCTTTTTGTTTGTACTAACAATATTCTTTTCTTTAATAAAACATTGTAGATGAGAAGGGAAGACTTGGTGAACCAACCATCTGACATCCATAACCAAAGCCAAGGTGAAGCAACCAACTTGCTTCAAGAGGTAACATTTTTTAATTTCCTTGCTGATATTGAATAGATGATTAAATGGAATTGGATGAATTATTGAATTTTATAAGCATCTCATTTATAAGTTTTAACGGATAGAAAAACACACTTTTTATTAATTACACTTAATTATACAAATACGTATGGACATGCTTTTTCGTGTGGCCTGTTTCTTTCATAGAATTGTGGCCTGTTTCTTAATGAACTCACGATTCCACTTGAATTTATGATATTGTGTAACATCTCATCTAAAAATTTAAATGTTAAAAAAATTAATATACAGACTGGGACACAAGTGAAGAGCATGGCACAAGGAGCATCACATATGGCTCAAGGGGCAGCAGAAAGTGCAGTGAACATGGCTCGAGGAGCTGCAAGTGGTGCTGCAAACATGGCACACGGCGCAGCTGAAGCTGTCAAGAATTCTCTAGGAATGAATCCTCCCCACCACACCAATGATGCAAGTGGCAACATCAATGATTCACTGCCACATATTAACACCAGTACTGTCCCAGGCGATACCAACTACCCTGGCAGCTTGAACTATCCTACCAACCCAAGCAACCCCAACACTCGCACCATTTAAAAGTGTTCTTCCAGAATTAATCATGTCACCACTTTGATTAATAATGCTCTGTTTTCTTCTCTGTTTTGCTTGTTTCTTTTCCGCCTTTTAGGCTAGTAATAACAGTTTTGTTCATCTTTCACTATTTTAATGTCGTTTTTGTTGCGGAAATTATGTTCCATCTTTTGTTTTTGGAGTATAATAATATAAGCTTTTTTGCTTTCTGATTTTGAGGGTTGAATGCTGTTCAAGTATAATGCTTTATCTACATTATTTATTAGTCCGTTTTAAAAAGATTATCATATTTTTAAATTTGAAAATAATTTAACTCCAATCTTTTCATTTTACTCATTTAAAACTATACAAATATATATAACTTATTTTGGACTATATATTTTAAAAGTATTTTTCTCCCTAAATTAAGTTATGACAACTAAATTAGAACAAAAGGATAGCATTAGCTGTATAACCTTTATTGCCACTACGGCTCAATTGAGGGCCTTTGACAAAATAACACTGGTAGCAATCTTAACGACAAATATAATTGTGATGGAGGGCCTTTGACAAGATAATAGCAGCAAAAAGGACAACTCAACGTGCCATAAACTTTTGTCATGAATCTCGTGATTAGTCCATTATAGTATACTTAATAGAAAGAAAGCCTACTAAATATGAGTATTGGTAATTAACTTTACAAGTAACAAGTAATCAATTTAGAGAGGAATGGTAGATGAAAAGGACCCTTTGGTAAGTGCGTTTTCAAAAGCAATTGGTAGAATGAACGGATACGGAAAATGTATGCCATAAACTTTTCGTACACTGGACTTCTGCTACGTCGTTTTGGTTATCCTTAAAAAAACAAAAGGTCTCATTACACTTGTTCTTTGCTTTTGTCCCACTACACACTGATTTTGGTAATCTAAACATACTTTCATTACACTTAAAATCTGATGTTTCAACATTTAAGATTTTGATTTTTACATTTTCAAAGATTATCTGAGCATTCTCCAAAAATGTTAATGTTAAACATAAGTACACTTCCCATAAAATGACCATCTGTGTCACTCAATTATAAAACAACTTTACTGATTTTTTTTTTTTCCATAACCCTAAACACTACGAAAATGAGTAATCCTGCAAAAAGACCCAGAATGGTGAGTACTAGTTCAAGAATGGGCTTGGAAGAAGATAAAAGGTCAAATGGGTCCATCATGAACCATAGTCCACAACCACTATGTATACAATTTAAAAGATGGGGTAATTGTAGTTATGGTCACAACTGTCGTTACGCTCATGTTACTAATACTGGGCCTAATTGGAAAGGCCATGGGGGATTTGAAGAGGATCAAAGAAATGTTTGTAAAATGAAACCATGTTATTTTTACTTAAGTGGTAAAGGGTGTCCATATGGAAATAAGTGTATCTATCTTCATGAATATGATAAAAATGTTGAGGGTGGTAGTACAGGAATCTGCAGGGAAAGTTCTGCGATTAGTGGGAAACATGTGAGAAGTATGACTAGTATTGAACCTAAGAGGTGTGTGGATTTAAGTAAAAAGTTTGTGAAGACCAGGTTATGTATTCAGTGGGAAAGTTCTGGTAGCTGTAAATATGGTTCGTATTGTCATTTTGCTCATGGTAAAGCAGGTATTTCCACTGTCATTAGTTCGATTTTTTGAAGGTTTACGTCCCGTTCGAACGATCATTACTTGCTTAGTTTCCTGAGTTGATTTCCATGTTGATTAGTTTATTTGTTGTTTTGATCAGTCGAGGTGCTTGCAAGCTGACCGGACACCCACAGTCTATTCACTACTCCATTAGTTAATGTATTATGCGCACCTGTGATAATTCTTTTATGATGTCTATTAGGCATTGGGAATTTGGGATATAGAGTATTTGCCTAAGATACACACTTAGACAGTGGACAATGTGGAATTTCATGTTTGCTAATTTTTATCTTCTGGTTTTTACCTGACCATTTTCACACTCTAGTTCCTGCTAGTCATGTTTTAGCAACAGGCATACTGGTGATCGATGTGCTATTACTACCTCCTGTTTAAATGTCAGCAGAAATACGTTTAACTGCGTATTGACTATATAGATTGGACATACATTACGAATCTAGTTTCATACATGTTGTGGACAGTCCTGCTATATGATATCACCCTGGTCCCTATTTATCTGAAAAGATCATCATATTTCGGATCACCACATTAAGTTGTGTATAGTTTCTGGCCTCATCTGGTGACTTGCTGCTGATACTTTATTCTGTATAGAAGGGGAAGATTGAATTGTTGCATCTAATGGCTAGAAGCTTCTCTTCCAAAAATTTCATGAGCTTAGTTGTTAACACATTTAGTTGAACTTTTTTCTCGGGTATATTTTAAAGGGAATGGTGAGTTTTGCTTCCAGAATTATAAGATGCTGATATGGTAATTTGCTATGTCTGATTAGGAGAGGAGTCTTATAATTTGGTGTTAGGTGTAGAGGTTCAGAATGGTATTTGTGATACAAGTCTGTGTTAATCAATTATGTAATGCAATGTGTGTAGACCTTTGTCAAAACCTGTATGTCAGAAGAATTCCTGCAGATGCTATTGTATAGAATTTAGCACTCCAACATAAGATGGTGGATCATGAAACATTTGATTTTTCCTTGGTTTTTGTTGAATTGTAGTTTTGTTGCTTATACCATTTCTAATTTGTGATGCTTCTCATTATTGGCAGAACTGCAGAGTCCTGGTTCCTCCAATCCACTGAAGTCGTTGAGCAGCGGTGGCATTTCCGCTCCAGCCAAGAGTGCAGAACCCGATAAAACAGGGTTCAGTGCTCTGTCTAAGGGCAGGTTCTTATTCAAGTGGACTAACATTCACAAGAACAGCGAGATATACGGTGACTGGATTGAAAAGGTGCAGCTTGTACCGTTATCATCAAACACAGTGGAGGACTGAAGAACCTGAACTTTTTTTTTTGCGCACATTGATCAATTTTTGAAGTGATTAATTGGGTGACCATTTACATATGCAGAGGAGACACTTTCAATAGCTCTTTAGTTTAAAATGATGCTTGCTTGTTGTATAGCGCTTCATTTATAGTTGGAAAATTTTTCCTTGTTATCATTAACTAAATGTATAGTGTTACAAAATCAGAATAGGCTCATATCTGATGATACAACTTGAAAGTACATTCTCAACAACAGCAGTATGTTCAGCAAAGATTTGTGAATGTTGGTGTTTTGTTATTCAACCATGTCCATATGGTTTTCAGCTTTCATCCTTTAAATTGTTCCATTGTTGGTAGTCCCATTGGTCTTATTAGATTACATTCCCTATTTCTCATAGCCATTTGATTCTAAAAGCTTAACTATTAGTAAATTTATTTTTCTAAGAGCCATCCAAGAATTTCAATCACAAGCTATTTCAGTTGCATTCAAAGGGAGTTAACATGCTATCAAGATGGAAATGTAACAAACTCGAATAACTAACCAAATTTTCTCTTTGTTTTTGATGTTTTAAATCATCAAACTAAGTGAACAAATTTATTTCATTTCATTTCAAATATAATAATCGACAGGCTTCTGCTCCAAGTTACAAACATGTACGTAAAAAACCAATGCAAAGAATTCACCCCACCCCCTGTTGGGGAGGGTGGGTAACTATCAGTCACGAAACTAACATTGTTCCATACCACGTGAACCAAAAAAGAATTTAAACTAACTCAAAAATTCAAAACCTGTTAAACTAACTCATTTACCACAATACCCTTCTTCAAATTTTCAAAACAACATTCAAATTTCCCTCATTCTGTTTTCACCAGGGCTAAATACGTAAACTCAAAACTATCATCATCATTATAAGAGCGCCAAAGCGTAAAAACAACATGTAACTATAATCTCTCAACACTCCCAAAAAATCCAAACTGATTTCTTCAACAATTTAATTTAAGCATGGCTTCTTCATCTTCTTTAATTATTTCAGCATGTAACAGTAGACACAAAAACAAAAAACCATTTGTTTTTGAAACATTTGCAAATTGTGACCCTATTATTGACGGTTTCTCAGCACCATTTAAAGACAACATTAAAATGTTTTTACAAGAATTTGCTAACATTGAAAATTACACACTTTCTGGTTTCCCAATTTGGTCTACTTGGTTAATTTCCAATTCAACTGGTTCCATTTTCCCACTTTACACTATTGAAGAAACCACTCATCTTTCTCTTCACCCTTTTTGCAATCACTGCAAATTCTCTGGTAAACATGAACGCGAGATACTTTGTGTATCAGGCTTTCCTTTTTAGTACTTTTGTTTGTTTATTATAGTTTACTACGGAGTACTTACTTATTGTTGTTTGTGTTTTGTTTGAAGGATGGGGACACAATTTTGTGTCGAAAAGGCGGTACCATTTGATAATACCAGGAACTGAGAACTGGGAAAAGCCATTAGGAAACGATGCATTTGAAATGGGGAATCATGTTTTGCATGGTTTGATTCATTGTAATGGATATGGCCATTTAGTTTCCATTAATGGTGTTAATGGAGATTCTAATTTGCTTTCTGGAACTGATTTCATGGATTTCTGGGATCGTCTTTGTACTATCTTCAAAACCAGGTATAATGAATTTAACAGTCACTAGTCGTCGAGTTTAAGTTCTATACACTGACAGTGTAGAAGTCCGCCTTATTAGTGAGGCTTATTTGGAAATATCATTTGGGTTGTGTACTGTTCACATATTTTTTGCACCTACAGTGTACGGAACTTAAACTTGCTTATCTCAATCTAGTTTGAAAGTTTATATGCGATTTAATTTATGTACACTGACATTGTAACAATCCGATTTTAAAGTCTCGTAGTCTGTGTAAACAAACCTTAATTGTTGTTATTTTGGCAGGAAAATATCAGTGAATGATGAATCAAAGAAGGGAGGAATGGAATTGAGGTTGCTTCATGGAGTTGCATATGGACAATGTTGGTTTGGAAAATGGGGTTATAAATTTGGGCATGGAAGTTATGGTGTGACAGAGGAGAAATATGAAATTGCTGTTCAATTTCTAAGTTCATTAGGGCTTGACAAGATTTTGAATGATTTTAAGAAGGATATATCAAGGAGAGCAAAAATCAAGCAGATTATCGGTACCTATAGAGAATTGAGTGAAGTGCCTTTGATCACAATCAGTGAATTGTTGCAGTTCATGCTTGCATTTAAGTCTAAAGCTCTGTTTCGTAGCGAGTTGAAGGTTCAAAATGGTGATGATTATTGGAGTGATCGTGATATAGGCGCGAAAAATAGGCCAATGAGAATGGATACATTTGTGAATTTGATGGCTAATAGTAATAGGTGGCCTGCTAGAAGGCTAGAATTTGTGGTAATAGTGATTGTGAATTTGTTGAAAGAAAATCAAGGCAGAAAAAATCGTGGGATGACAAGGCAAGATTTGAGAGATGGGGCAAGAAAATGCATTGGTGATACTGGTTTGATTGATTTTGTGTTGAAATCTATCAGGTGTTTTGCTTTAGGCAATCAAGTTGTTCGTCGAACCATTAACCCGAGTACTAAATTAGTGGAATTCACTATCCATGAAGCTGCTGCTAATAAGGAACCAGAATCAATAAGGTTTCCATTTTTGGATAAGGCTTCTAGTGATTGCAGGTGGACTGAGAGAAAGGTGAAACAAGCTGCAGAGTTCATTGTGAAAATCTTGAGAGCACACAGTGGTGATGGTGCTATGTCAATGCAGGACCTGCGTGACAAGGCTAGGGCAACCATCCGTGACACGGGGCTGGTTGATTATGTGCTGAAATCCATAAACAAATCCATGATGGGAAACAAGATCATTTATCGATCAAAAAATCCATCTACCAAAAGGATCGAATTTGCCTTTGAAGATATTGTTGATGCAAGCAGAGTTGATGACATTGAGTTACGCTTGAATATTGATCAAGATCTTGAGTACTTGTATAATACAGTGCTTTTGAGTTACCCAGGGTCAGAAACAGTTAGTTTGGCTACTCGGGCTGTCTTGGACAGCAAGAAATTTGTTAAAGAGTGGAAGTTCGAGGCTCAAGATAACCAAATAATGGCATTAACATGTCAAGTCTTGCCAAGTTTCGACGAGTTAGAGAGTGAATTGACTCGACCATTATCACCTGGGGTGGTTGTCTTTGTTCCCCCTTGTATTACCATACGTGAGCTTAAGGGGGTAGCACAATTTGCACTAAGGGATACTTATTGCATTATGAAAAACTTTGTAGTAAAACAAATTGGTGGTCTCAAGGGAATAGAGGATCAGAGGATGCTATCTTGTGCAGTGGGAAAAGATGCACACGTTTGGGTGAGAGGGTGTGGGCTAGACTTTGATACTGAACTGAGGTATGAAGGTGGGCCCATTAAGTTAAAGGTGGATTGTATTTGTGGGGCCAGGGATGATGATGGTGAGAGAATGGTAAATTGTGATGCTTGCCAAGTTTGGTTCCACACAGTGTGCACTGGCATTGGTGATGATGAGGAGGTACCAGCAAGTTTCTTGTGTGAGAGCTGCAGAAATTTTTAATTTGTTAAGATATAACTGGAACAAACTGAATTTTCAAATCTAGTACTTATAGATCTAGGGAAAATGTAAATTGCTTTGCATATTCATGATTTATGTTGACTGGAAACGAAAGGGTGCAAGATTATTATCATAAGCTCTTTCAGTGTTTATATCATCAAATGCTTGTCCAACCAGATATCCCTTTCCTTGGTCCTTTACAATATTGAGGGAACAGTAGATCCCATATTCTTTCAGATAACCCAATTACTAAAGAATCACAAATACTACCAAGATTTAATCATTACACACTATAATTGCACCCCCAATAAAATTTAATCCTAAATATGGTTTTGGGCATCTTTATGCGTCTCTTTCAACTGATTGAGCGAATTCCACAGTGGACCTAGCCAAGGGATCCATTGGATCAATACATTTCTTCAGAAGAGGATCGTCTGGAGGTAACAGGTCACGCATGTCATCTGAGGCAATTATGATAGTGTTAACAGCCCTCACTAGAAGAACTTGTAGTGCTATTCTGAACAAATTCTGTGCCCCTTCAATGTCATTCCTGCTTAAGGCTTCCACTGCAGGGATTACTGTGTGTTCCATGGTTGCTTATCTGGCAGCACAACTTCAAAACCCTACACTCAGTAAGAAAGGCAAATTAGCAATTAGTGAGAGCTTCAATTATTGAGGAACAAAATCATCTAACTAAATGATTATCTGAGCAAGTGTGGATATCCTAAACTTAGAAGTTAGAACACACGGAGAAAGTATTAATAGTTTCCTTTGAGACATGCCAAGCATTTGTAATTAGGGAACTAATAAGAAGATTGAACCACTGTCTTCCAAGAACCTATCGCAGCATCTTTCATTGTGATGATTAAAACAGTGTGCTTTCCTGTTTGTCTCTGGGACATGCCTCCAAAATCATTTAACCAATAGCAACGATACTCAAAATTGCTTAACCTACATGTCTACATTAGCCAGATCTATAGAATACTTTTCCACGACTCACTGCTTCATTCCCTATCTATTGCTGCTTGTATTACCATGACACCTTGGATGGAACAGACGAAACATCAGTGATCTGTTTCTTCTTAAAGCTGTTTCCAAATAAAAATACTTCTAGTTATGTTGGTACATCTAAATTGCAAACTAGCAAGGTCCTCCTATACAACCCCATGGAAATAAGTTTGAAAATGGATAACTAAACATAATTGGAATTTTGCAGGGACGACGGTTTACAAGATTAGCAACCTTGAGAACAGAAACTGAGAGACTAGAAAATTGTGAGAATACGCATACCTATAATCTTGCAAAACCAATGATCAATATAGCACAGAAGGAAATTAAACGGAAAAAACAGCTCTGAAGAATTTGGTTTCCTATAAGACCACATGCCAGATAGGTAAAAGATGCTGAGCTGAATAGTTTCATTATGTGAACTAGTTGTTACACGGTAAGTAAGTAAGGATCACAGGAATCTCATATTGACATTGTAATCTCATATTAATCTCAACTTGATTCACTACACAATCATTTTGTGCAACTCATCTTTTCATCTAATGATATCAGAATTTTTTTCATGACAGAAGAGTAGGAAAATAAACAGAGAACGAAATAGTGCAAATTAAAGTTGAAGCAACTCATTGAATCAAACTGTGAAGTGGCAAGCCTCTCCTTGAAAGAGATTTCGGCTCAGTACTGGTGCAAATCGTCTGTCGTTCCCCAAGGATTTCCATAGTACTCCCAAACACGTGCACTCACAGCCGGAAGTTTAGAACTTGCGGAAACAATTGCCCAGATCTTTGGAATAGAAAACTGGAGAGTGATAAAAGATAGAGAAGAGAATGGTTTTCTGCGTATTATACCCAAAGGAGAAGGGTGGTTTATACAGGTTGAGCCAAAGAGCTGTTACACAAAGCAAGAATTACAAAATTTTCTAATTACTCAGACCGTTGAGAAACCCTCGTGAAAGTTTTGGACTTTATCCAAGTGCTAGCACAAAGGTAAAAGCTCTAAAGCCTTTTAAACTATTTGTCAAGCGCTAGCACAAAGTGAAAGCTCCAAATTGCTGAAGCCTTTTTTGCAAGCGCTAGCGCTAAAATAAAGCTCCGATTATACAAGATTCTTTGGGTTTGCATTACCAACATGAATTAATTAGGGATTAATTTCCAACAAGAAGCTTATCAGTTGCTACAATGACATCTAAACACCAGTGATACGAGTTATTTATAGAAAACTATGCTGGTAGAGCTTTAAAGCACAACGAAGTAAATATTTGAGAGCACCAAACTCGTGCATGCATGTCATTAGCAAGGTTGCACATTCTCTGTGCAAGAATAACTATCATGGAAGAAAATACATGCTTCGGGGATTAGCGAAAATTGATCCATATCAAACACAGAATTTCGATGGAAGGAGTTAAAAGCTTCCATGTCTGGAAACACTGGAAAGTCGGACTCAAGACAAGAATCAAGAATGTAGTACAAACTATAATAGAATCTTTCTATTCTCCTACTAAATTAGCATCTAGTCAGTAAAAAAATCAGCCAGAGTCAAAGTTGAAGTCTAAGAAGTTTTCAGTTACAAAAAGGAAAAAATGAATATATTAGAGAGAGATGAAAGAAAGGAAAAATAGGACAACGAGCTTTTATGCATAGAAAGAAGCTACTAACATTTTAGCATGATTCATCTTCTGAAACATTGCATGCTATTGCTTCTTTGGATCTGGATAATAAAGCTGCTCCTTAACCGACTGAAACAAAAGGTCGTCAATCCTTTTATCCAAATTTAAAGTCCAGGAGGTCAAGTCCCCATGATACAACATCATGATCAACTGCAAAGAGAAACATAAATCGGTAACTCTTTTCCTTTATTGGACGGTAATTAGCAAAGGAATTAAATAGTTTCTGTAGAGAATCTAATTAAAGTATATCAAAGCAGCATAGGATACATAGTGTTGAGAAGGGAAGTGGGGACCCAAGATATAATTAATTTGAAGAAACATAATAGACATTTGATGAGCAAAGCAAAGTAAGACAAAAACATGGTAAAAGTTCTTTTGACACAGATTGAAACTTACATCTATAGCATTGAACATCAAGGCAATCACTTCCCGCAATCTTAGCTACTTCCTGTTGAATTTCTCTAGCTGATTGCACAGCAGTAGAGGTGCATTCATACAACTCAATCGACTCCAAACTGCAGATCTCCCCAATGCCTGGAGGGAGTTGCTCCAGGTGCAGGCACTTAGTCAACAGCAAGCGTCGAAGATTAGGGAAGTTGACACTGCCAACCTGCCACTTCACTAGATCTGCTTCACCAACTAGGAGAAACTGTAACTGATTGAACTGCTCTGCATTATTTAGTTTCCATACTCTACCTCTGAATGCATTGTTTATTAGTTTGAGAACTTCCAGTTTGGGCAACTTCGCAAGAGTTGCCATGTCTTCCCAGGGAAGACAACTTCCGTTTAAGGTTAACCTCCTTAAAGACATTGGAAATGAACACCAGTCTGCGAGGGGGCACGAGAGTGGCCTCTTTTGTGAAAAGTGACACTTCAAAGATTCCAGTTTATTTAAATAGACAAGATTGAGTAGGCTCCCGGATGTTTCCTCAAAAACGTCCATGTTTGTTCTGGTTTCATGAATACTCAATTTCTTTAGATTAGGAAGGTACGAAAATACTTCCTTTGTACAACTAGCAATGAATAGACCGAAGAGCTCTTGTAGATGTTGCAGACCCAAAACAGAGTTTCTGTCGTCCACATCAATTCTTGAAATACTTTGAGGATTCGGCAAATAAAAGCAATCACTCATATGGAAATGCCTCAACTGCTTCATATCCCAGATATGGATGGGTAAAGTTGAATTTACATGGTATCCTACTCTATGGTTAACAAATGTTTGAAGGTTATACATATATGGAAGGAATTCAGTAAAATGATTGTCGGTTATTACCTCGAGGTACCTCAGGATGGCTGAATTTAATGTCATGTGATGGCGGAAGGTGAAATGAGACCAAGGATTGGCAGCCAACACTCTCAAAGTTTTGAATTCTAAAGTTTTTCCTGTTGGTTCGTGAGGTTCCTTGAAAAGGTACAAGGAACGCACATCTTGGGAGGAGTTTGAAATTTTTTTCAAAGAGATGCAAGAATGCAGACTAAAGCGAGTAGTCTCATGATTCTTTACTGGAACATTAGGAGCTGGATCAATCCTAATCACATGTGAAAATTTTTCTTTTGCAGCTTCCATCACACTCAAATCCCGCAAGAGATCATGCATAGCACAACTTTTGATCCGATCACTGAGCTTCGTCCTCCTGGCCATTATTAAATTTCTACTAACCAAATCCTCCAAACAATCTTCTGCCACATGTTCAGGACTTTTTAGCTTATCACTCTTCAGAAATCCTTCCGCAACCCAATACCGAATCAATCTCCGCATGTCAATCTTGTAATCCTCCGGGAATGTTCCCAAATGGAGGAAACAAGGTTTGAGGTGAATAGGAAGGTGATGGTAACTCATAGCAAGTATTGCTAAGCATTCATCTGGATTACTATTGACAACTTTACTTACATCTTGAGCTACTGTTGCCCACCTTTCTTCTGTCATGGGAATTTTGGAGAGATGTCCAGCAACCACCAAAATAGCTAGTGGTAGTCCTCGGCATTTTACCACTATTTTCTTCCCGATTTCCTCCAATTCTGAAGGACAATTATATTCTGCCCCAAATAACTTAATGCAAAGTAACTTTAAGCTCTCATCTTTACTCAAAGCCATCATCTCATGAGAAGGAATCTCAGGGTTAACATACTCAGCCACATCTTTAAGCCTCGTAGTCAAAATGATTCGACTCCCATTTTTGTCATCTGGAAGAGTTCTTGCTATCAAATCCCAGATCTTTGTACACCAGATATCATCAATGACAATAAGATACTTTCGACCCTTGAGTGCTTTATATGCCTTATCCATCAACTGGTCATCACTGAATTCTTGAAACTCCTTCCCTGTAATGCAACATACAAGATTTAACAACACTTGTCTCAAGTGATATTCTTGAGATATTGTAACCCATGCGTGGATGGCAAAGCGAGATATGATAGAAGGATCATCCATAACTTTCCTAGCAAGTGTCGTCTTCCCACATCCGCCCATTCCTAAGATAGGAATGACTTCCCGCTCAGAAGCTGGCCCCAGTATTCGATCAGTGATTTTCATCAAGGCATCATCCATACCAACAATAACATCCTGTAAAAGGGCAGTAGAAGCACGCTTTCGAAAAGAATCTCCACCAGCAGTGCCATAGGCATTGAAACCCTGTGCCAAGTCTTTACTAACCTGTGCCAAGTCTTTGCTAACCACATCAATCTTGTCTTTAGCTTGAGATAAGTCACGGATTAGAACCTCTGTTTCATCTTGAATAGTCCACTGTTCTCTCATAATGATAGCAACATTTGATTCAAGCACATCTTCAGCTTGTTGCACCGCAGCTCTCATATCTCCCTCCATATTTTTTATCATTTCATGTTCATGTTTCAGCTGGCTACTGTTTTCAAGAATATTTTGAAAATATTCAGCACTAGCACGGAGAGACTCAATCATCTCTGCAGTTTGACCATGGATCAAAACAGGGTAAGTGGTTCGAAATAACTCTAAAGTTTGAATTAGAGAGTTCACTGCAGGATAAACCATAACTCCAACGACTTAAGTGAGAAATGCTTTTTATGATTTACTGAAAACTCTTTCAAACGTTGAAAGAAAGGCAATTACCAAGAGGATTCACCACTTTTGAACTAGAGGTTGACGACAACTTCCTAGGTGAGAAGTCAGAATCAGGACCTCCTTTTGGTCTTCAACTTTAATTAATTAATTAATAATGGAGTACATATTAAAACAAAATACTACTTAAATAATACTAGTGGTAACAAATTCAGCCAAATCTCATTTGGTGGGGTATGAGGAGAGTGAGATGTAAGCATACCTTTTCCGTACCTTGTGAGAGTGTTATGGAAGACCCTCGGCTAATGAAAAGCTTTTAAAAAAACTGACTTTAAGTAAAAGCTAGGTGAAAAATATGAAAGAAAGAAAAGTATAAGAAACCTAAGCAACAAATAAAAGAAAGTAGGAGAAACAACCACAATAACAATATAGAAAGTAATAAGTTAATACTAGGCTAGATAAGGAATCCTACGGATTAATCTTTTAAAAATTTTAATTACAATCAAACCTTTATATAACAATCTATCCTTATAGCATCATTTTATTATAACAGTCAAATATTTTCCGGAATCGAGTTTTCATGTTATATTTTAGCTTTCTATAACAACATTCTACCTATAATAGCAATGACATTTATTATAGTGGTATACTTTTTGTAAAATTGCATCTCTACAGCAGCCTACTCAAATATTGATATGATTAGTGTTTCACCCTAATGATGCTAGCTAATCGATTTTACTAATTTTTCAGCTTTCAATGCTAGTCATTTATTTTCATGTTTAAAAAAATTATTAGCTTTTGCTACTTAGCATAAGATAGAATAGTCAATGTTAAGCTCTTCAACAGCCTTTGAAATAAAAATATTGAACTGAATGCACGTTGATAGTTTCGATAAAAAATTTTGCCAATTCAATCGTTATATTGTCACTAAGATACTAAAATTTACATAAACAACCTACAATTGTAGATTTTTAGGTTAAACTTGAAAATTTTAGATTTCCAATTAGATTTTATTACATATATGCCTTGAGTTTTAATTCTTTGTAGGTAAAGTACAACTAACAATGAATTTGGTTTTACAAATTTAATAAATACCTATTGAGATTTTAAGTTAACTACTACTAGTATTTTGTATTTTTATAAGTAAATACAATAACTTTTTGCGAACCTTTTTGTTCATAATAACTACTCCCTCCGTCCTAATTTATGTGGCACCATTTGACCGGGCACGGAGTTTAAGAAAATAGAGGTTGACCTTGTTAAGTATCAATTTTACCCTTGAAAAAGTAAGAGAAGATTTGAGTAATAAAAAAGTTGTTGGTAGGTTTAAAAGTATGTAAGGCCTAACAAGGGTAAAATAGAGATGATACATTAAATAGTTGTCAAATAAGGAAATGTGCCACTTATTTTGGGACAAACAAAAAAGGAAATGGTGTCACACAAATTGGGACGGAGGGAGTAAATAAGATCTAGCTCAATTGCGGTATGAAGGTGCGCCCATAAAGTTATAGGTGGATTGCATTTGTGGGGCCAGAGATGATGATGGTGAGAGAATGGTAAATTGTGGTGCTTGCCAAGTTTGGTTCCACACAATGTGCACTGAATTGATGATCATGAGGAGGTACCAGCAATTTTCTTGTGTGAGAGCTGCAGAAATTTTTAATTTGTTAGCATATTACAAGTACAAACTGAAATATCAAATCTGGTACTTAGAGATTTAGCAAAAATGTAAATTGCTCTGTGTATTCATGATTTGTAGTGACTGGATTGAAAGGTTGCTAAGATTACAATCATTAGCTGTTTCAATTCTTGTATTATATCATCAAATGCTTTTCACCCAGAATCCAGATCCCTTCCTTTGGTTCTTTACAATATTTCAGGAACGGGTAAATCCATATTCTTTCAGGATGAACCAATTACTAAAGAATCACAAATACTACCAAGATTTAATCATAACACACTATAATTGCCCCCCAATAAAATTTAATACTAATATGTTTTTGGGCATCTTTATGCATCTCTTTCAACTGATTGAGCAAATTCCACAGTGGACCTAGCCAAGGCATCCATTGGATCAATACATTTCTTCAGAAGAGGATCGTCTGGAGGTAACAGGTCACGCATGTCATCTGAGGCAATTATGATAGTGTTAACAGCCCTCACTAGAAGAACTTGTAGTGCTATTCTGAACAAATTCTGTGCCCCTTCAATGTCATTCCTGCTTAAGGCTTCCACTGCAGGGATGACAGTGTGTTCCATGGTCGCCTTATCTGGCAGCACAACTTCAAAGCCCTACACTCAGCAAGAGAGGCAAATTAACAATTGATCAACCTTCAATTAACAAGGAATAAAATTGTCTAGCTACAGGATTAACTGTGCAAGTGCACATCCAAAACTTAAAGTTTCATGAGTCTGCTGGCTGGTAAATCCTAAAGGCTTACACAATTATAGGCATTCAAACGGGCATTATATTTATTATTTCATTTGAGACATGACAGCCTTCTGTAATTAGGAAAATACTGAGAAGATTGAACCACTGTCTTCCAAGAACCCACCCAGCATCATTCATTGTGATGCTTAAACACTGTGCTCTTGTTTGTCATTAGGACATGCCCCCAAAAAGCACGCACTCAATAGCAACATTACTCAAAATTGCTTAACCTACTTGTCTACATTGGAATACTTTTCCATGACTCAATGCTTCATTCCCTATATATTGCTAGTTGTATTGGCTGACAATGCGTATCAAATCTGGCCAAGAAAAAGACATCCCTTAGCAATTACCATGACACCTTAGATCGAACAGACGAAACATCAGTGATCTGTTTGTTCTTAAAGCTGTTTCCAAATAAAAATACTTCTAGTTATGTTGGTACATCTAAATTGCAAACTAGTAAGGTCCTCCTATACAACCCCATGGAAAAAAGTTTGAAAATGGATAAACAGCGGCAAAGTGACAATACAAGAAGATAGGGAAAGCTTCCATACTGCAATTACTTTTGATTACTTCACGGGGAAAAGGGGGGAGCGCGTTGGAAAAGTAATCTTACTCCGTTCTGTTCTTTGAATGGCACTAAACATACTTGGAATTATGCAGGGACGACTGTTTACAAGATTAGCAACCTTGAGAACAGCTGAGAGACTAGAAAATTTTGAGAATATGCATACCTATAATCTTGCAAAATCAATGATCAATACAGCACAGAAGGAAAATAAACGAGAAAACAGCTCTGAAGAATTTGGTTTCCTATAAACTATCACATGAAGAGGTGCATAAGACCACCTCCCAGAAAGGTAAAAGATGCTGAGCTGAATAGTTTCATTATGTGAACTAGTTGTTACACGGTAAGTAAGTAAGGATCACAGGAATCTCATATTGACAAGTGGGATTAATATCCCAGAACAACCAGATAGATAGAGGGGATGCTAAATAGACATTTCCTATCCCGTGGCACCTAAAGCACTGGACTAGACGGACAACTTACCCTATAACATCCCAGCCCCCCCCCCCCCCCCCCCTCACAATCCAAATTATCCAATATAAGTTCTTGGCACATTACGAATTCACGTCACAAGGTTGTTAAAACAGGATAAACTGTGATTGGTAACACCGACTATTGGAGAGTTGGGTGTTTCTTAAACTAGTCACATGCCGTAGCTAGAGACACATCTCAGATGGTTGCACAATCACATAAAGGTATGAGTTAAAGAGTTCAAAGAACCACTGTCAATACCTGATTTTGAAGTTTCTCCTGATAAAATCCAGCCGTCAAAGTTGCATCAGAAGCTAGAACTCCAATGCGCAGAGTACTCCCAGCTTCTAGTGGTCGCAAATTTGCTGCTTTTAGCTCTTTGGCAACGCATTCGCCCATATGAAGGACAGGAACTGAAGACCCTTGTGCAACCTCATCATGCCAAGAATGTGATATGTGACAAGGCATGACAATGCACCGCGCTCCAGATTTCTCAAGAAAGATCCTCTTTTGCCTTAGATTTTCAACAATCAAAGCATGATCTTTTGGAAAGTTTTCATTTTTACCAGAGAACAAAGAACTAGGACCCCTTTCATGGTATGAGAGCTCTTTGTTAAGAACTGGATCAGAACAAAGAACAAAAGGAAGGCCATTTCCTCCATCTTTGGAACTCAATGTGACAAGTTTTCTCACAAAATTGAGAGTGGTTCCAATAGATAGCCCTCCAATGATTCCTACTGCATTTTCTTGAGTGACTAAAACAGCAGCATCAGGACCTTTTGAAGACGCATCTAAAGGAGAATTCTCCCTTGAGTTGGCAAGATTCCTGCTTTCTTCAGTTTGTGAGATGATGGATGAAGATGGTGTTGCTAAAACTGGAAATTTCCTTGTTCTGCTATGGCTATGGTAGCTACTCATACGAGCCAATGTACATGTTGAATAATTCAATGAGTTCAAAGCCATCATCATTCTTCTCTACAAAGTTTAGGCCAACTCTCCTAAACCTGAGAGAATGAATCTTTCTTTTTTTGATCAAAATGTATTTCAAAGTCACAAAACTGCACTGCAAAAGGGGTAGTCCACTTAGATCTAAATTCAATAAAAATTACCAATTCTTGACCTGAAAAAGACTTCTTGAACTTTTGCAGCAAATTCAAAACCTCCAACATCAGCTAGATTTACACTGATGAGCCATTAGAAGCACTAATTTTCTGATGATTCTGAGAGTATCAGCTTCCATAGATACAGCACACTTCACTCTAGTTGAACTCTCTAAGTACAAGATTCTATGTACTAGAGAAGAATCTTTGCTAAAAGGCAGCTACTTTTCCAAGTCACTGTTAAGCTTTTCCCAAAAAGATATTTATAAAAGCAAAACCTGGTATGAAGCGAAAAGCCACATTTTTCTTTTGCAATTGAGAAGAATCCTTAGAAGCAAGAAAATAAATTTATTAATTGCAAGTGGGCTAGCTCCACTGTTTCACCAATCAATCACTGAGTTTAGGAATCTTTTATGTTTTTTAACATTTTCCTATTTGCTGAAACAAATAATTATTCCATGGAACCAAAAACAAACAGACAGAAATCCTTGTTACCTAGTGTAAGATATTGCATGATGTGCTTGCTGCTGGGTCCCTCCATATGATTCATCACAAAGTGTGGGCTAGGCCCACTATTCTCTAATTTCTCTGTGGAAAATATCTCTCCTTTGCATAAATTGCAGGGATTCTTGATATTTCGTAATTAAATAAAGATTATCTACAAAGCAACTTTTTCTTCTGAAAGAACACACAGCTCTATATAAGTAATGACTAATGACACCATAAGAAAGGAAAAGGAAAAAGAAGACTAAATAAAACTTCAAAATGATCAATTATAAGATTATAGAAACATATAAATTTTAACAGAAACATACTTATTAGTTTCCATGATTGAGGTATGAAAATTAATGAATCAGTGACTGTTACAGGTGTAGCTGGCTCAATATTTGGTACTTGTCATTATCATTGATGGCGTATAATCATTTTAATGAGGAAATTTATGAAGCTGGGATGGTGCGTCATAAATGTTCCAAAATCATACGAGGATAGTGTTATTTTATAAAGAAAAGCACTGTAAAGGCTAGTTGTATCAACATTGGTTGACATGACTGCAACGTTCGAAATTTGAGAGGATATCACATCTACACATGGTGCATAGTTTCCTCAAATAAGTGTACCACCAGTGTATGCTTCTACAATAATGTTGACACCAACATCTCATTTCTTGGAAGCAAAGAGAGGGGCCCAGGGACGCGGTAGGATCTTTCCACCCTTTGAGTACGAGCTCGGAGATTAGAAACCTTAATATTAGGGAGCACTTCGCCATTATCAGTTTTACTTGACACGAATTCAAGTTAATCATCATTGAGTACCGAATACTGGATTGTTATACCAAAAAAGAAAGAGAAAGAGATTCTGAACAAAAAATGTTGTTAAGAATGTAGTGCAACTAAAATATATGACAACCTTGATAAGAAATTGTAGCAATCAATTAACATATCTAACTCTAGTTATATTTTGGTTTTTGTACATTTCTGAGAGAGGCCTTAGGTTTGGAGAAGCGAATAAGCTTTGTGACATCCGCTCTAATAGAAAAGAATGCAGAAAGCAAAGCAATTAGCATGGTTGGGTAAATGACAACACTATTGGAATTCCTAAAAAGGACTTGTTTGTCAAGACCCCATGTGATGAGAAGGATCCCAACTAGACTAAATCTTCCAGATTTCATGAGACCCAAAAGTGCTCCTGCCACTGACAAATAACTTCCTACTATAACCTGTGACATCAAAAACACAAAAGATTAGTAATTATAAAGTTGGAAAATTTGTAAAAAAGAAACTCAAAAGCAGAATCATAAATTGATAACCAACCTCTAAGTTCTTGAGATCATGTGTAAAAGGAACTTCCTTCATATTGGTGAATTTGTAGAATTTCAAAAGCTTGTCATAACTTGGGATGGGGTTGTTCTTATAAATGGCCTTTGCTACAGCTCCTGGGTAAAGCAATGCCTTTACCATACCACCAGGAACAATTCCATTTGCGTATAATAGAGAGAGTGACACCTCAATAGGTGTGCTACATGTACCAATTCTACATGGAAATCTGCAATACAATATTCTTGAACTTGAGTAACCATGCTAACATTTTTCTCTAAGTTTTAGACCTGGAAATTTCATAATACAAGAGGCACAGTGGTAGGCAATGTCTTGAATTGAAGGATTAACGTTCATTAATTGCAGGAGCTTTCTGTTAAATCTTTCCCTAATTTAAGAGATATATATATATAATTCAAGAATTTTAATTCAATCTTGATCAATTTAAGATTCGACTATAGTGTAAAGGGAAAAGGCGTTACATATAACTACCCTAAAATGTAGTAATATTTGCTTTCATTGAAAGTTGATTGAACAATGTAAAATATGGTGAACCCTATGACATGAAATGTTAGGCGCAGGAGCAAATTAGAAGGGTATTAATAAGAACCTGAAAAGTGGGACTTGGAAGAGTGTTAGAAGAAAGTATAATCTGGATGCGACCAAATAAACGTCCTTTGCCCATTTCTTTGACGCAGACGCCATGCCTTTAATTTGTCAATTGCAGAAGATGTATCTAAAAGGGCCATAACCTTTTATTCGATTAAGGAAAAACTATTATCCTATTGGTAATTGAAATATAAGTGAAATAGGAACAATTCTACTTTTATGTGGGCCACTAAACCCCTCAAAGGTTTCCATCACTTGCGTTGCTGACTTGCATCCTTTATTTAAGGCCTTAAGGGAGTATTTTTAAAAATAAAATGCGCGAGAAACTGGCTGTGTTAGATCTGTGTAGGGATTGAGGTAGATCGAAGAAGAATTGAGACGAGTAGATTAAGCATGATATGACACACCTTCAGCTTATTGAGGACATGACTCTAAATAAGAAAGTGTGGAGGTTGATGATTACGATATAGATGGTTAGCTAGTAGTCGAGTGATTTCTGTCATATTAGCAATAGTGGTACTTCTGTATATATCGTTTTTTATGCCGCTTGTCTTTATTGCTTTTGATATTTTCTGTTTATTCTTGGTATTATTTAGTTTATGCCTACTTTCCTTAGCGTGGTATTTTAAATATATTTTTAAAAATATTGTTCTTTAGCCGAGGTTCTACATGAGACAGCCTCTCTATTTTGGTGGAGGTAAAATCTGTGTATATCTCACCTTACTGGACCTCACTTATGGAATATGGGTATGTTGTTGTAAAAGGAATTCGAGGTTCTATTAACGGAACCCTCAAAAGAACTAGGCGTGCACGGAATTTTTTCTTCCAACAAATAACGTAAATTTCAAGGGACTAAGACATTTTTATTATTCTTCTTATTACAAAAGTTAGGATAAGTCTTAAATACTATAGTCCCGATAGGTTCAAAAATTTGAATACGTAACTAATATTCTAAATTGATGGACCAACAGAAATTTTTAGAAGTTCTCCATCAATCCCTAGTTCCCTACCATCAATTATCAAGTTCCAAATGTATAATGTCCCTGCAAGTCAGACCCCATTAAGCTAATTATGGATAAGCTCGTAGATAAAGGACTAGTACCTAAATCATGTATAATCATGTCAAACATGTGAAGGTGGATAATCGATATGTTTGGTCATATAGGCTATAGTTAGCGCCACGTTAAAGACAGCTACTGCTGCAGGCTCGAGAGCCAGAAAGATGAAATTAAAGTAATTTTAGTGTTTTAGGTGTTTTATTCTTGTAATATATTTTACATTCAACCTGATATAAAATGATACTATCAAATTTGCACTATAAACTTATACCAGTATTATTTGAAAATTGAAACGAAGATGCAATACTATAAAATAATAGTATCAAATAATTTATTGAGGTTTTTTTTTTATCCCCATAACCAAACTATTCCAAAATGTATAGGTACTTATGGTGTTTCTCCTCATGTCTTTTTTGGTACGTTATGATGAGCTCACTTTAGCATCTGCGACTCATTACCAGTATTTAAAAGGATGGCTGCAAATTGCCTGAGTAATGTTGGTTATTTTAATACGTTCATGGCTCTTGCGCACATCCAAGAACCAAATTCTAAAAGCATTTACTAATATCCAGAGAACAACAAAACTAGGAGTAGTACATAAAAACAGATCTTTAAAGAAGGGTCACTCACATGTGTGTCAGCGTCACGCATTCCCATGCTAAATCATCCCTTCCAGTAATAATTTATCTCTTCTTCAATCATTATTCAGCCAACAATCACTTGCACTTTGTGCCATGTATATTCTTCCATATCCCCCTTGTATCAAGAACCTTGGACTGCCCAAAGCTATGTGGACTAATCTTCCATTTGATCTCTTGGCAAACATATTTTCTTACCTTTCACCAGATTCCTTGGCCAGGGCCAAGTCAGTTTGCAAGAGTTGGCATTCATGTGCCAAGAATTCAGCTTCACGGAGGCAGCATCCCCCGTGGTTCATAGCGTTGCCAACGCGCAACCATGGCCATTTTTGCTATGCTCACAATCCAATTCATGGTTCTTGGCATCTATTGCCACTTGACTTCATTCCCAATCCAATTCGCCCCGTTGCTGCAATTGGTAGCCTAATACTACTAAGAGAGACTACAACTACTGCACTTCAATTAGCTATATGCAACCTCTTCACTAGGGAATTTAGGCAACTCCCCAAGCTAAATGTCAGAAGGACTAATCCAGCTGTTGGAATAATAGAACTGAATTCAGACAACTTCAATGTCTATGTGGCTGGAGGAATGTCAGAGGCTAGCAGCATTGGAGGGGGTGCCTCGTACGAGCCAACTATAGAAGTGTATGATTCTGTTTACAATAATTGGAAAATGATTGGATCAATGCCAATGGAGTTTGCTGTAAGGCTAACAGTTTGGACACCAAACGAGAGCGTTTACTGCAATGGTGTCCTGTATTGGATCACATCTGCCCGGGCTTATACCATAATGGGATACGAAATTGAGACGAATAATTGGAGAGAGTTAAGTGTGCCAATGGCTGACAAACTTGAATTTGCAGCACTAGTGCCAAGAAACGGGAAGCTGAGTCTTGTTGGTGGAAATTGTAGTATAGGGGCACGTATATGGGAACTTGGTGAAAGTGATCATTGGAAAATAATTGAGTATGTGCCGCATCAACTAGGGGCAAGATTGTTAGGAGGTAAAGGTAGATGGGGGGTGATTAATACAAGATGTGTGGGCATTGATGGGGCTGTGTGTTTGTACAGAGATATTGGATCAGGAATGGTAGTATGGAGAGAATGTGCAAGAAATGGTGAGTGGGAATGGCATTGGATTGAAGGGTGTTGTTCAATAAAAGGGATGAAACTGCAGAATTTCCCTATTAAAGGACTGTTGCTACATCCCAATCTTGCATCTTCCAGTGTTCTTGACGAGTGAGCTATAGCAACTTCTTTGAACACATCACTTCAATTTACTTCCTATATGTCAAAAGAATATTGTGGTTTGCTTGTAAAGTGGATAAAGGAGTAAAGGAACTTTTAATGATGATAAACGAAACTCCATTTGTTGATCACTTTTAAGCTGAATGCTAATACTAGGAATTTCCTAGATGTCTTGACATATGATGCTTAGGGCAATTTATAATCTTATATAAATAACCTATGTTTGAGAAGAATATTAAACATTTTTCCCTATGTTTGGGTATTATAAATAGTTTTATTTTTTTACTGCGGAAATTTTACATAAATAGTCATTCGTCAGTATGCATAGATTATGCTCATATTATGTAAGTAAGATGTATGAAATAAGCATAAATTATTTTTTTAAAAAAAGCTATTTTTTGTAAGTGATCTTTCATTGTACATGAAACATAGTTTCTCTTTTACCTTATGAGACTATTTTACATCTTTTCTTCTTTTATATACTTTTAAAAACAATTAGGTAAAACAATGTGATAGATGTTTTTAGAGCATCTTAACTCTTAAATATTGTAGCTACTCTTGTTTTCCATTTAATTGAAATTAGTTAGTTAATATTCATCATTGTATATCACTCGTATGGTTTAACATATTTTTGTTAGTTGATTGTATCAATAACATTTTATCTTTGAAGAAAAAATGGAAGCAAAAAAGTAGAGAAAGAAAAGATAGGCCAATCCTAGTTCTGATAATGGCCCATGATCATTATCTGTGTTACATTAATGATACCAGTTAGCCAACCGTAAGGCATGTGACTTACGGTTTTAGCCACTATGTCCTGAAGCTCAACTTTTAAGTTCGAAGCTCCAAGAAACTAACTTGTTTTGTCCAAACTTCAAGAAGAAATAATTAGTGGCTAATCCTGTTCTTCGCCCGTCCTTAAGAAATACAAAGGCTTTAATCCAATTCCCTCGTTGAACGGACCTAAAGGCCAATTCAAGAATAACACGTAGACCCAATCCTGCCCAGTCCACGTACCCTACAGATGATTTGCAGATAAAGACTCTTTTCCACACCCTGTTTCCCTTAATAAGCATTTCGAAATTTTATGCAAAATTAGCCCAATTTCTCAAGTTCTGGTGTAGTCATAAAAAATTATGAACAATCTCACCGAAATTTCTGGTGGATTTGTCTAAAATGTATTCGAAGATTTTGTTGTTTATTAAATTTTGAAGATTTTAAAAATTATTTTAATAGATTCATAAAAAGTTATGAAAACAAGTGCTTTTGAGGAATCCGTTAAAACTTGTGAAATTTTTTACTCGCACTGTCGCCCATAAAAACTTGAAAAATTGGATTAGTCCTCGACAAAGTTTTAAAATAGGGACAAAGACTCAAACAATAGGGAAATCTGGTGAATTCCTTGTGCACAGCCTAGCCGCAGCTCTCCTTTGATCCCCAAAATGACCAAGCACCCATCCCCAACAGAAGGAAAAAAAAATAAAAATGTCAGAACTGTTATGTCGGCAAAAAATAAAATGAACAAGAAAGAGAACCTTTTATATAGTACTCCCACCGTCCCATTTATGTGGCACCATTTGATCTAACACGGAATTTAAGAAAATAGAGTTTGACCTTGTTAAATATCAATTTTATCCTTTAAAAATTAAGAGAGAGAAGATTTGAGTAATAAAAAAGTTGTTGGTGGGTTTAAAAGTATGTAGGACCCAACAAAAATAAAATAGAGATGATGCATTAAATAGTTATCAAATAAAATAATGTGTCATTTATTTTGGGACAAACATAAAAAGAAATGGTGCCATATAAATTGGTACGGAGGAATTATAAGATATGTTAATTTACTCGTAGACGTTGTAGCAGATTAAAATATTGGTCTAACCCTACTAGCCTCGTTATGTCTTTGCTCCTTACACCTTCATTTCACTGTTGAAGAAGATAATGATAAAAGTTGAGTAATTAAGGACCCCTTTGTCCGTCGAAAATTATTTGCTTTTTAAAAAAAAAAAAATCAAAAAATATGTATACGCATAAAAAACTGTAAGTTTTTGCAGATTTTTTCAAAGAAACAGTTTTTTCAAAAATCAAAATGTGTTTTTAACCACTTTTTCAAGTCTTTTCAAAAAATCAATCTCTCCACTCGCAAAATTTTAATTTTTTTTCAAGTAAAATTTATGTTCAATCTCAACTTTAAATATCAAATATAATTTTTAACTCAACTTTAAAAACTCTTTTCTCAAAAAAAAATTGATATTTATAATCAAACGGCTACTAAATGTCGCAAGTTAGACCGAAACTACGTGATCATCTTTGAAGGGTATTCCTTTTTCCAGCTGAATGATAGGGGCAACAATTTTAGCTAAGCTAAAATGCAATATGCCAAAAAGCAATTCAAATCTTAATAACAGATGACTAATTATAATGTTGATGATGACAATGTTTGACATTGATATGTGGGTTGCTTTGAGTGTGTCTATAACTTTGAAATCTCTCACAAGAGTTCAAAAGATTAATCAATCTATGAATTGAAAAAAGAGAAGAAAAAAAAACATTTTTAATATGCTAATAATTGAGCTAAGAGGTGGGCGCATGAATTTTCAAGCTATTGACTTCATATCATGAACATGAGAAAGAAATAATAAGTTGCCATGTTTGATGAAAACACGTAGCGTTGATGGTGATTGGTGACAATGCCCAATTGGCTATGGCCTAAGTGACCTTTGATTATATAAAAAGTCCACATGCACTTGAATACTTCCTCCCAACAAACGCAATGGGATCCCTGTAGGCCAACTCTTAATTGGCGTTTTCTTTTCCCCAATTGTTTTTAAGTATTGATGTGGACCTGCGAATAATCGAGAAGAAGAAGAATAAAAGATGGGATGGTTTTGTGGTATAAATGACCCCTATACTCGACTAATATAGGATAGAGTTATCGCTTAAAAATGGAAAGTATGATTCGTGGCGGAGCTAGCATCTTGGACAAGTTTTAGCCAAATCTTATACTTCATTCGTCCCAATTTATTTATTTTATTTTTTTTAATTATTTTATCCTCAAAGGATAATATTTTTTTAAAAAACTAGAAACAATTTAACTTCAAACATTATGTTTTAATTATTGACAAATATTTATGGGCTATTTTAACCACAATTTAAAAAAAAATTATTTTTTTATTAAACTTTTTGTCAAGTCAAACTATTACAAACAATTATGGGCGTAGGATTTCGCTAAGGAGACTCAAAAAATATAGTTGTTGTGTATGAGACTTGAACTAAGGGGACCTAAGTGATAAATTTGCTACACCTTCACCACTGGGCTAGAGAATATTTTATTTTTAAGGAGACTCAAAATTAGTATATACCCGCATAAAAATAATTGTTTACCTATATATAGAGTGTAATTTTTCAACGAACGGATATCAATTGATACTCCATGGGTGGCACTAGGTCCGCCCCTGATTACAAACAAAGTGGGACGGAAGAAGTAATTAGTTATAGCTAGTACAAGCTCTGCATTTGCTTTTTAAAAATCATATAATAAATTATTATACTAATTTAGAATCGTAGCTTATAAATAGTATAATCTTAAACCCTCAAACTTCAAACATTCGTCTGGTCTACTCTCTAATTCTATCAGAAATTAGATGAGGATGTCTTTACTAGCTCGTTAGGGAGAATAGATGTCGATTTCCAGCAATCTAATAAATGATCTCACAATAATTTGCTTCTTGCATTTTAATAAGGTTTTTCTCTTCCCCTTGTTGGAATTATCGTTTAATAGCGGTTAAGCATCATTTCCTCTGCTATTAAGGAAAAAGGATAAGCTGTATTTCTGTAAACCCTAATTCACCACTTCTACTCAGTTTGCTATTTGATTCCCACAGGCCACAGTTATCTATTTGTCTACTTATAGTGCAAGATAGTGAAAATCTGTGATTTCTATGTCATCTTGACGATAAAACTTTACTAGCATCGAAAGTATATATCAAATCAATAAATGCATAAAATATTAGTACACATAGTTCTCTCATTTCATCTTATAAATTAATGGTCAGTTGATATGGTTTGATATTTTACCTTAATATTCTTTGTACTATGTGATTATTTGTAGCAAAGTTAATTTATAGTTGATATAAAAACAATGCACAATAAATGGCACCAAAGTGTATATAGTTGATTCGAAGAATTTATCTAATATCATTGGTGGGACAGACAGACATTTGATGTCTCAAGCCTTCCCTATCTAATTTACCGAACCCTATGGTGTTGTTCGGTTTCTAATTAAATTTATTAAATTGCCTTTTTTTGGTTATGTTAAAAAAAGAACAGATTGTTTATTACTTCCTTCCTTCATTCCGATTAGTTTGTGATTGTTCACTTATTGATTGGTTAATTAAACTAAATTTCGCGGCTAACCCAGATAAATACTGCTTTAGTTTTAACAATATTTGTAAGTAAACAAATGCGTGAACTATGATTGCAATTGGTAAACGGGTTTAAAACATCCAAAGAAAGGATTGCTAAAAACTATAGTTTTTTTTTTTTTCGTTACATGTTTAAAACAAATCCAAAAGGGTTGAAATTAATTTCGTGGGTACATTTTAAAACTGGTTTATTTTAAATTAAATATAAATATAATTAAAAGCTAAAAAACAGTAATGAGTAGCCGCCACAAATGTAACGATTAGAAAACATAAACTATAACGACGATTGAAACAAATGAAGGTAATAAAATGTACAATCTGACCAACATCCTTTAGGAGTAGAAGAAAAATAAAAGGAACACACAGAAAATCATATTATGTATATATAGAAATAAAAAAATAAAAAGCAACAAACAATTGAGCATAATCACGGAACTTAGCATTTTAGATTTCCCATAGGCCATAGTGAGACTCAGAGTCAAAGGAAATGAGGGAATGATAGCTAGAATACGTGAATCGAAGTATTAAACAAAGCGTGAATAATAATGTCAAAAATTATTCATCTCATGGCTAATTAAATATCAAACAATTATATAGTTAATAAAACAAATATGAGAACAACTCACCTAAATAAATGATATATGAGGAAGATGCCAAACAGCCGACTACCTTTAACCAAACCATAAGCTTTATCACGAACTCTAGTTTATGCATGAATAGATACTCCCTTCACGATATGATGTTATATTTTCTTGGGTGTGTTGGCTAGCGTTTGGACATAGATTTGGTTAAAATTTAAGACTTTAAAATTTTAAAATTAAGTTGAAAATTAGCTCATATTCAACTTTTGAGCAGTTTTTGAATTTTTGAAACTTTTTAATTTCAAACTTGACATGATAATATAAACAAATACTTATTCCGAAAATGTTTCCAAACAATATTCCCAAAAACTATAAACAAGCGTTTTAGTTTCAAGAGCCAAAAAACGAAATTTGAATGCTACAAGTTAACTATAAGTATCAATCTTAATAATAAAGATTGTAACGGCACAAATATTCAGTATAATAACGTTTACTAGTTTTAACAGTTTTATCATAATAAAATAGTATATTTAATATTGGTGAATTTCAAATACTTGTCTTTTGCCCTTTTTAAGCTCAATGTCCAATTAACTTACCTTACATAATTAGGAACCAATGGATCATAATTTTACACTTCATAAATCACTTTTAGAAAAAATCATTTGTATTAAGCATAGATATTAAGCTAGCGTTTGGACATAGATTAAAAACAGCTCAAAACCAGTTTTTGAGACAAGTTTTGCTCAAAAAACATAAACAAACACTTTTTAGCCCAAAAACTCTTAAAAAAATTCTTTAAAAAACTATGTCCAAACGGAGCTAAAAGTAAATTACTACTCCCACTCTCTCATTGTACTTGTCCTTTTACTATACGTTGTCCCATTCCTATATCTATCTATTTCTCCTTACTATAAATACTTGCAATCGTACAGAAACATGTGAGAAAAAGTCTTAACTACAAACGCAAGGGGTTCCATACTTGTTTTCACTGTGCGCATCCCAAGAAAGATCTAGAGTCCCACTATAAATCAACAATCAAGAACAAGAACCTTTTCTGCAAAAAAATAAATTTGAGGTAGGTATTCACTTTTTGCTAATTCTTGGATGGCTGGATTACAGAGATCTGTAACATCGTTTAGAAGACAAGGTTCATCAGGACTTGTATGGGATGACAAGTTAATAACAGCTTCAGGTGAATTGATTCAACTGAGCCGCCATCCAAAAGAAGAAAGTGGGAGTACTAAAGTTGAAAAAGAATTAGAAGGTGATAAGCTCAAATTGGAAAGTTCATCAAGAACTGGTGGATCTATAGAGAGGAGTCGATCTACTCGTGGTTACAGAACTGGTAAAGTTTCACCAGCAATAGAGCCACCTTCTCCTAAAGTTTCTGCATGTGGATTCTGTAGTGCTTTTGGAAAAAATAATGAAAAATCAGCTAAACGACCAAAGTCAGGTAAGCGCAAGATGTAAAAGGAGGGGGGGGGGGGTAGGTTAATGGTTGGGTGTTGGGATATGTTCATCTCAATAAAGATGAGGTGTAAGAATTTTGGAGTTAGATTACAATTGTACTTTGTTTTATGCCTTGTCTTTCTGTTTATGTGTCAGATTTGTTGTTTAGGTTCTGCAGGGGATTGGGCAAATTCTTAGGTATCTTGCTTTTCTTGGTTATTGATGTGCATAAGCTTTAGTTTTTTTAAAAAAAATCCTGTTTTTACTTCTTCTTGAGCTGATGTGAGTCATTTCTGGATGTACAAAGGTTGAATATGAAATTGGGACCATCTTGCTTTGTATTATTTGAGAATATTTCATGCTTTATCTTCTTGTATACGAGTAGTAGTTTGTTTATTGTATAGACTCTTCCTATGTATATATTCTTTCCCCCTCTCCCTTTTCAATTTGTTTTCGTGGAAAACCGGGTTATGATTTTCATTTTAATGACATATATCTTTCAAGAACAATTTAAGAATATTACAGAAAAAAATGATAAATTTTATCTTGATGTTTTAAAGTGATAAATATTATGAATTTACAACTAAAAAGATCGGAGGGAGTATTTTTTTCCCTTAGTATATATTCCCCTCCATCCTTTCAATTTGTTGGTATACTGAGTTATGATTTTCATTTGGGTGTCTCGTTGAAAATAGGATTCAACGTTTCCTTAGTCTTTGAAGAGTTGGTAACGAAATTAGGGGAAGCTTTTATTATGTGTACTTTGGAGTTATCGTTAGGTAGACCGAATTTAACCAAATCTATAGGGGCATAGGTGGTAGTTGATGTGAAGGTAGCATTAAATAGTCAAGACTAGTAAGAAAAGAAAAATTGCAACTGTTGTTACTTCTGGTTCAATTTCAGTACCAAGGTCTGGATGAATTGTAACATAAAAACAAATTGAGAAATGGAGTGGACCTTTGGGGAGAAGAAAGGTAACAAAAACCCAGAGTTGTCTCTGTTTAGGTTTGTAAAAGACTTGGAAACCCAATGAGTACTGCAGCAACTATGAAAGAAAATACTTGTAGCCGATATACCAAAGCAATAATTAATTTGATAGGAGTATTTGATTAATTAACTACATCAATCATCATATATTTATCGTAAATTTGACTTGGTTTGATGCTTTAATCGCTTAGAACAAACAATGTACTGCACAATGATGCCTCTCGTTACCTTGTTATATTTGATGATTCACTAATCAATCTATTATTATTAGGTCTATCTATAGTTGCATTTAATTACTATTTTAGCGCGGATTATTTCTTGTCAGTTCCATCAACCACCTGGCCCAACAGATAGTTCCAGTAGAACCGTGAATAATGATATAGTATAGTTCGAGCAAAACTTAGTTCTGATCCAGGTGTGCTTTTTGTCTTTGATTACACAATTCCCACCTCCACAATTTCTAAGCATACAACTGTTACACAAACAAAAAAATACCTAGCATGTCATAATTAATTTTCAATTATTAAGAGTGTCTATCTTCAGAAGATCCAGTGATGTGAGCATATCATAGCAAGGAATATGCACTGCTTGCCAAAAGAATAGCATCTTTCGAACTTGAGCATGGGACACCTTATCACTTCAATAAATTTTTGCTCATTCTCTTCAACACAGATACATTTCCCTTTGTCGGAAACTCGGAATGGAGGTCATGGACATGACCAATTCATGAACAAGTGTAGCAAAAGTCACAACTTTTGATCATTCAGGTTTTAATATAGCCGCCCACAAGGTAGATGGGTTTACATATTGCATGAATTTGGTGCACACATTATTAATTTTAAGTGGCCCGCGAGGAGATCTCCTGGTCTTGCAGTACTACTTCCACAATCCTTGAAGTCCTACTTGGTCTCCTCATCATTTATTCTCCACTTGTTTGACATGCAAATCTGTTACGCGTATTCACCAGTCACCTAACTATTCTTCTTAATCCCGTATAAAGCCGCAGTTGCTTTTTGTCTAGGCTGGTAAAAAAGGATTGCGTCAACAAATAGATTGGTCATTAATTAACTTATCTAAAGGTTACTTCAGTTAGAAATGCGTTCAGTCAAAGAGTAGATAAGTTATAAATAAGTGGTCTTAGCCTGATATATACAATTTCTATCAAGTTTATTATAGTACTATCTGTTTTCTTAGTACTATTATGAATTAGAATCAAACAAACCTAGTGTAAAAAATTTCGTTACTATGTCTATATCTAACATATCAAATAAGAAAGACTAAAAAGATATTTAACTCAATCAGCCCGACTTGTAGATGAATTGACTAAAATTACCTCAATCGAATGAGTCATATTTTTGCATGTCAATCTTCAGAAGATCCAGTGATGTGAACGTATCATAGCAAGAAATATGCCCTGCTTGCCAAAAGAAGAGCATACCTCAAACTTAAGCATGGGACACCTTATCTCTTTAATAAAATTTTGCTCATCACGTTCAACTAGGCCTGGGCATCGAGCGAGCGAGCCGAGCCCGAGCCGAGCCCAACCGAGCTTACTATGTTACCGAGTCGAGCCGAGCCTGAGCCGAGTCGAACCGAGCTTTAAACTATGCCGAGCCGAGCCGAGCTCAACCGAGCTTTGCTAGTGTTTGACCGAGCCCGAGCTGACTCTTTTTCTTTTGTGTCCTCATACTTAATAATATAAAAAATAATATTTATTTTTTTTCATCATAATCATTAAAAAAACAGTTTTAGAGATGACGTTAAAAATATGATAAGTAGTTTTACCCTATAACTTATGTTAAAAGTGTTAGTTATTTTAATTTGATTTGATTTAAAACATCTAGTAGGCTTATAAATTTTAATATTATGGTTATAAATTTTACCATGTTAATAATTAAATGGTTAAATTAAAAATATGAATTGCATTTGATTTTTAGTATCAGCTATTTAGTAGGCTTAACCTTTACATTATGAGAAAATAAATTTGTTTATGTCAAATAAATAAGGATAAGAGTACAAGTTTATCAATTGTTAATTATATTAAATATTAAGTAGACTTCAAATTAGTAATTGAGACTAATGAATGAAAGTTATATTTTAAAGCGAAAATTACATAATAAATCAAGCTAACCGAGCCGAGCCGAGCCAGCTCTGTCGAGCCGAGCTTTGACCGAGCCGAGCTTGACCGAGCTTTGACCGAGCCGAGCCGAACCGAGCCAAACTTTGAATAAAACCGAGCCGAGCCCGAGCCGAACCTCTTTTCAAAATGAGCCGAGCTGAGCCGAGCTAAAAGGCAATCGAGCCGAGCCGAGTTCCGAGCTGGCTCAGCTCTATGCCCAGGCCTACGTTCAACATAGATACATTCCTCTATCGGAAATTCGGAATGGAGGTCATGGAGATGACTAATTCATGAACATGAAAGTGCAATGAAAGTTTCAACTTCTCATCATTCGGATGTTAAATCTAGTCGTACTATGTAAGGAAATACTGTATCAATTATATTTTTCACCGGTATGAAAAAAAAAAGGTTATTGTAAGATTACAGAGAAAGAAAATAGAGAAAGCAAAAAAAAAAAAAAAAAAAAGTTTGGGGAGACATGAATATTATTCGAAAAGGCAAAAAGAAAAAAAAGTTGTATTGGGTAAAAATCAACCCGCGATGATTCGCCCCGGTCATGCAAATCAATATCGACCGAACACATATCAGCAAGTCGGAAACCGAAGCAAATGAATGGATCGCCGAAGCCAGGCACCGAAGTCGCCACCGAAGGCAAGCCGTAAGCTGAGCTTCGGTTGACAGCCACCTCGGTCAAGCAGCAGGGCATTGCCACCGGGTCATTATTTCGAGCCTTGCTGAATCCTCTCGGCTCAAGCGGCTTTGCAGCCCACTTCTTCAGCCCACTACCTTGCCCATTAACTCCACTCATAAGTGCTCCAGACGTAGGTTGGCCATGAACAAGTAGTGGAGAACGTGGGATAACACCTTGTATCTATAAATAACACTTCATTTTACATTGTACGGATTCAGAAATTGATACTGAAACTCTGCCCAAATTTATACTCACAATCATATATTGAAATCAAGTTATTTTTCTGCATTTACATCTATTTCGTGCATTTATTCAACTTTGATACGAAGATCTGCTTATATTCGAATCCAAATTCGATTTGTAATCCTAAAACTGATTTAGGCCAATACAAAGGTAAAAGGAGGGAGGGGGGAGAGGAGGACAAAAAAGAAAGAAAGAGTGAAATCGGAAGAGAACAATAATAAAGAATGACAAAAAAAATGACAAAAAGAAATAATAAAAGATATGGGGATAGAGACGGGCTTAAGTTCCTTGTTTTATGCCTCAAAATAGAAAACTAATTAGTATTAATTTAATAAGAATATCCTTGCAAATAAGATGAGATTTATGTGTATTTTTGTTGGACTTTAAAAAATTTAGTTCAAAAGTCCCAGTAAATTATTGAAATTTTGCTAAATATAAAGTCCCAGTATGATATACCGGGACTTTGAACATTTTATTTCAAAAGTCCTAGTAAAAAGTATTGGGATTTCAGTTATAAAATTTACAAATGATTTATGGTGATTCGAGGCCAAAATTCTTATGTGAATATTCAAGATTTTTAAAGATTTGTGGTTGATATTCCGGAGATCCAATCCAAACGGATCACCATAAGTCTATAACATGTTGTGCAAGTTTTTGCACAAAATAGACAAATCTAGCTCTGCTGTTACAGTTTTAACTTTCATTAGAAAAATCTAACAATTTTAGGCCACCGTCTATTCGGAAAAGTCATAGCAACCGCCAGATGAGAAACTCCTGGCAACTGTCAGAGGGAAATTCTTGAAAATCACCAGGGCTTGCTAATGGAAATATTTGACGATCACCAAGAACCCTCTTACGGGGCCACATTAGTAAGACTTTTTTCATGAGGTCAAATCTGTGACTGCACGCCAGAATTGTTCTATTTCTGTAAATCACCCCTTCCGCATAAAATCGGAAAATTTTGATGCGTAGTCATTTTTGGACGCACTCAAAGAGTTTTATCCACCGTTTCAAAATTCATTGAGAAATAGCTAAAAATTCGCGTGCACACTTATGCTCCATTAGCTTGGAAAAACATCCCAGACTAGTCCATAACAAAATACTGGGGCTTTGTTTTTGTTATGGGACTGAAGCTTTATACAAAGTCACATAACAAAATAATCCATAACAAAATAATGGGACCTTGAACTAACATGTTCAAAGGTCCCATTATTTTGTTATGAGACTTTATATATAAAGCTTCAGTCCCATAACAAAATGCTGGGGTTGTGAACAAGTTTTTTTCAAAGCCTCAGTATTTTGTTATAGACTGAAACTTTATACAAATCTCATAACAAAAAAAAAATGAAAGCCCCAGTATTTTATACTGGGGTTAGTTTACTGAAGCTTCCTAGTGTAAATACTGGGACTTGTCCGAAAGTGGCTATTTCTCAATAAATTTATTTTTAACGGCTACAAATCAATTAACGCGCGCCAAACAGGCTCGTACGCAAAAATTTTACTCATAAATCTTTGATTCTTATGAAACGGGAAACAGCTCAAACAGCATGCATTAACGGAAAATTTTAGGAATTTGTTCGTAAGTACCTAATTTGTAAAAGATACTTACATTTATTACCATTTAGATAGGGTACCAAAACTAAAATTTAAATATACTTGATATTTTCTTATCCTATCCATCTCCTAACAAACTTTTTCCAAGCATAATAAAAGATTCCTTAATTATATGAGTTAACTCCTAATTTTTTTTTGGCCAAACCATATCAATTAATTATGAATATGATTTTCGTGTGAGGTGGCTTTACGGAGGGGGTGGCTTTGTGTAATTGAATTTTGGGTAGAATTAAAAGTGGTAACGGGTGTAATCATTTCTTCCTAATGGTGCAACTATGTAAAGACCCTTCCTTTAGTTGCTGGTCTTGCAAAAGCTCCCCACAGCGGAAAGTTTATATAGTCGCAACATTATTCCAAATAATACCTGCGAGTCCTGATAGATCGCCTTGAAACAATTGATCACCTGTTCACCCACTACCGATTTGGTGAATATATCTGGAGCTTCTTTAATACAATCCCTCAAGATTTGTAAATTATTTATAATTATTTTCTACTCCTATAATTTAGCATATTTATTTAGTTAAGATTATATTTTTATCTGACATAACATATATATAAAATATATTGATATATATGGTATATAATTCCTTTCTAGGGAAGAAGCAGAATGATACAAATATTTGAAATAAACACTCATTAGCCTATTTAATAAAAAATAGTTGGTGAATGTGTAGAAAATTTGGGGAATAAATTAAGGCAGCCAAGTTTTTGGAGGAAAATTATTAAGAGTTTAACTAATATGTACCGATAATATAATTTTTTTTTATACCGTCAAATAATTTAAAATAAATTACAAGTAAGAATAAGAGTAACAGTGATAATGAGAGTAAAATCTTCAAAATGTTGAAAAGTGGGACACGATAAATTTTCTATCAGTACGTAGGATGCGGTGAGAATAACTTTTACAGATGGCTTTATGTAGATTTTCCAAAATTTTAGGTAAAACTTTGCATGTACCACTTTCAAATTCCAAATCTCTCTAGAACTTTGTGGCTATGCTAATTAATACTTCTCCCCACCACCTCAACAAACAACACCGCCCCCTCTACTGTTTGCCTTACGGACGTTTGAAAGACATACAGCTGCTTGGTTAGGAGCAATAAGTAGAACTTGCGTATATGGTCCTTGCCTACCATATATATGAAGTGCATGGTCCTTGCCCACCATATGTATGAAGAGTGTATAAGCATGTGTAACTAACATTTACATTTTCCTCCTAACCTACAAGCTTGTATATGTAATATTAGAGTGGACACATAGCATATCATGACATGTCTAAGAACTTTTGGTCAGAAGCACTAGTGTAATTAGTGATCGAAAAAAAAAATTATAAATATATGTTTTACACCTTCAAAAAATTTACTTTGTACTCCCTCCATCCCATTTTAATTGTTCCTTTAAGCTTTTCCATGAGGTCACTCTTATTAAAAAAATCATTAAATATAATATCTATTTTATAAAATTATCCCTATTAAATATTTTTCGAGACTTACGTAGTCTTTAAAAGAACTAATACTTATTTAATGGTAAAGAATATAATTAGAAACTGAAGAGAAATTCTAGAACACAAAGTTCACAGGACAACCGCATTCGTTTCACTAATCAATAACACAATCACATGTGAATTAACACGAATTGTATCAAATTGCCACAGTCTAGGGTCGTACCTTTTAGAGACTTTTGTTCCTACTATTTCTGGTGAAGAATCTCCACTAAAATCACTCAGGAACTTTTTGGAATTAAGGGAAGAAGGAAGAAGAAAGAGGAAGAAGAAAACTGGTTTTTTTCTTCAGAGAAGTCACGTTTCTTTTTGAAAAGGGATGCTTCCCTTTATTCTGATAAAACAACGTTTAGGGAAACGTTGTTTCTCTTCCCTCTTTTTCTTTATTTATCAAGAATAATAATTAATAAATATATATATAAATAATTATATATTTAATAACTTATTATTTTAGAATGGATCCGGGTTGACCCACATGGGTGACCCGATCCAATTTCCTTCATCTCCCACTCACACATAGTGGGTCAACTCTTATTCCAAGTCTGTAACTTTCATACATTACGACTAGACCGTGTGACCAGTGCATACTTCGAGAGCGCATTGCTATACATCTGTTAGGAATATATAGCATCTCGATCAACGGCGTCTTGGAGTAGATTAAAGCATGCAATACCCGAGATCATTTATCACATTCATCTCTCTCACAATCTCTTTGTATTAATTTGAGTTCATCATTATGTTCTTGTCTCAAAGGCAAACATAAAGGACCGGTCAATGAACACAACTAATGTGACAATACGTAATGATCTTGCTCATCTCAAGAATCTCTTAATCTCAACTCGATTTGCTTTTCTAGAAATGTCCCGCCAGACCGAATCATTCATGATCTCTTGGCAACACCCTAAGATAGCAAACACCAAATTGAATCTCGAGAAACTGATCAAAGTCATGAGGGTATGATAGGGAAAATTACTTGTAATTTTCAAGGCTTCACACAGTAGCAAGCAGAGATTTTAACTTGTACCGCCATAAGGTCATCTTATGCATACGTGGTATGATTCACGTATCACAGTATTAACTCCTTTCCCATGGAGCGTATGTCTGTTCAATAATACTGTGCAGATGATAGTTCAGACAACCTATGTCTAACTTTGAGATCACAAATCTACTCATTCAACTTTCTAACAATAGAACTCGCATCTGGCAATCAAAACAGACTATCACCTTTAATCACACTTGATTAAATATTTAAAAGAAACGACATTTATATTATAAACTTTTCGCTCTCTATTATTATCACTTCCGATAATAATAAGTTTATAATTGTCTTATCCCTATTAATTACTTAGATAATAGAGGCGATTGCCTGTGTGAATAGGCCAATCTTTTATCTGTCCGACATACTTCTTATACTCGAATTTTATGTTCCAAACATAAAATTTATATGTATATGAACCAACAAATATGGATAATTAGGCTTCAACTATCATTAACTTCAAAAAAAATGGTGTAGTTTTTACATGAACATGAATTGGGAAAAAGTAAAATAAATAAAAAAATACATTAGCACCTACGCAATCCCAACGACTTCACATGTTTCTCATAAGCATCACATGCTATGGGTTTCGTTAAGGGATCTGCTACCATATGATGCGTAGATATGTATTTCACATTCACTTCTTTATGTACTACCAAGTCTCTAACAAAATTATACTTAATATCAATATGTTTAGTCATGCCATGGTACTTGGGATCCTTTGTGTAGGCTATTGCAGCTTGACTATCGCAATTGATGGTTACTGGTTCACCGGCATTGTCATACATGTCACGACCCTTTTTTTTACGCGCAAAAACTAAAATAAAATAGAATTTGCGTATTTAAAGGCTGTGACGGGTGTTAGAGGTACACATTTATTTAAGAGAATATCGGAGTCGCCACTTGACAAGTTAAAGGTGTGCCAAGTCACCAAAGTGGTGTACCTGAAACACCCTTGACTCGTCTAATAGTCTGCGTCAGAGATTCGGGTAAGGTTCTCAGTTGACTCTCGGGAAGGTATTAGGCACCCTCGAGTCCTGTGCCAAGCACAGTTGCTTTATTGTTGCAATTTTAATTTATTAAATATGGTTGTTATATTAGCCGTTGATTTGAAATTACAATTTGATTCAGAAAATTTAAAAGCGTCTATTCTTTTCCAACCTCACAGAGGACTGGACGAATTTGCACTTTGATTCGGAATAAATAAAATGTATTGCGCATTTCCAACCTCACAAAGGACTGGTCTACCTTTAAAAGAATTTAATTAAACTTCAAAAATAATAATTAATTTAGAATTAATTGAAATCAATTTAGTCTTTTTTCTTTTAGCCTAATAAGTAGATCACAAATCATACTTATAATATTGCCTAATTATGCAAGTTTTTCTAGTCCTATTAATTTGCCTAATCGTATATTCATCAATAAATAAGTATTAGTTCAAAGGCTTAATAAACAAGAACTAATTTGCCTAATCACATTTCATTAAAATATAACCGCTAACTTTGTTAAGTGACAAATTGGGACTCCCAAATTTACCTTTATTAAAATATGGATTACGGAAGTATATACATATAGTAGGCCATTTGTCAGGTTGGGATAGCTTTATGAGCTGTTTTTTTGAAGGAAAAAAAAAAAAAAAAAAAAACAAAAAACGTTTACAGAAACTGCATATGATATGGGCTAAGTCATTTTGCAAGAGTGAGCTGCTTTAAGGGTCGTTTTGCAATAAAGTGTCATTTTTATTCACGAGAAATGACTTTCTATCAAAATAATGCGGCTGTTTCTGCAATTTTTATTATTCTGCTTTGCGCACAGTTTGTTTCTGCATTTCTTTTCCCAGATTTTCCATAAAAAAAAGCTAACATTGTTTGCAAGTTTTCACATTAAATCCTAAGTTTGCCTATTTGTTTAATTATCCTTTAGCTAAGTATTTGTTATAAAGTATTCAAACTATGCTTAAGAGTAAAAAAAATAATTACATTCTAAAATGATGTGCCTACTGTTAAACAAGAGAAACGTTCAGACACATGCTACTTTAAGCTTGTTTGCACTATTGACCTACTTTTGCTTTAAATTTCAGTTTTGTCTCACATTTCCAATTATTAATAAGTTGCCACGTGGAGACAAACATGTAAATTAGTTACTAGCTTAAAACATTAAAACCCCCGTGTCCTCTTCATTAGGCCATACAGCAGTATGCAATTAAATTTATGGCCCTTTTCAAACAAGATATAAAGCAGCATGTAAAATACAGAAAAAATGAAATGAAAGCATAAAGAGAAAACTGGTTTCGATTTGCAGGGGCCTCGGCAAGGCCATTTAGCACCTGTGCAACAACTAACATTCCAATGAAAACAAAGTACAATGTTAAGGAATGTTTACCTAGAGTGCAGAAATTACTAAGTAACCAGCAGTGACACCAAACGCAAGCAGCTAGGTGCAGCCACAACCAGCAATTAACAGTCCCTTTAACACCTTCCCTTGCTACTTTAACACTAGATTTATACCCCAAAAGACCCTTAGAGTAAAGGCTTTTGGTTCTAAATCTTCCTCTCACACTTACTATTTTTTTTTTCAAAGTATTTGCTCTCTATTTTCAGCCTTGTTTCAGCTGGTTGTTAGATGGTTGAAAGAGGGCAATAAATGACCTCTTTATAGCTGAAAATTGAGGCCTAAAGGTGGGGCTAAAGGGTGGAGTGTGGACTTGTACAAAAGTACAAGCCCACACCCCTATACTTGAGAGCTTTTGGACCCATTTTTCAGCTAAGGTTCAGCAGTTATAGGGCCATGTTTCAGCCCTCTAAACAGTCCCAAAATGATGAAAAATGTACCAGTAGGGTCCTCTAAAAGGACCCCCATTACTCATTATATTACTAGAAGGTAACTAGGACCAATTAAGCCAACTAGAACAGCCCCAAAGTAACTAAACTGAAACCAAGAGCAACCAGATCCTAACTCTGTCTAGCAAAGTCCCAGAACTCAACTTTTAACAATTCTAATAACTGAGAAAGCAAATCAGCCTCACAACACACTAAAATTATTGTTTAAACTAATCTATTCGGAACAGACAATAGAGAAACTATGAAACAATGAAACTATGTGTATACATACGATTGGGGAAGCGACGAAAGCCAAAACAAACTCCAAAATCTACAAACACATACGCTGGATATGCGAAAACTAAAGAGCAAGCAGAACCCTGTCATTTCTTTCATGTTCATTTCACATCCCTTTAACAATTGAATCAGAATCATTGACCAAACAAATAACAAGTGCATACTTGAACAATGGCTCTAATCTTGAACAATGAATTAAGCAAAACCTCACATTTGTTCACACAAAGAGCTCACACAAGTAAATTTTAACAAACAGGAAATCAATGATAGCAACATATAAAAGAAAGAAGTGGTATTTTATATCTAACCCATGAAGAGGACAAACTACGCCGCTGCATCTTCACGACGCCAACTACGTTACCTCGCTGCTGCTACCCGTTCATCATCTCCACAGCGCATCATTCACCATAAACCCCGAACCAAAAAATACACACAGCTGCCCCGTTAAAAAAAAACTGAAACAAACTCGCCTCGTCGTTTGAACTGCCTCGTCATCATCGCTGCCCGTTTCATCATGCCATCATCAATCAATCATCACGCAGCCCGGCTGCCTCGACTCATCAACACAGCTGAAGCAAACATCCCACAGCTAAACATTTACCACCACCACAGCCGCACTCCGTCCTCACCATTACCCTCACCTTGCCACAGTTCAACCCAAAACAATCTCTATCCTAAATCCATCATAGCACAACTCACACCATAACACAAAAGAAGAAAGAAAATAAGAAGAAGAAGCGCAAGGAAAAACAGGAAGAGAAACAGGAAAACGGGAAGGGGAAACGGGACAAGGGAACGGGCAAAAGAGGAGGGTGAGGAGTAAAGGGAAAAGAAGCAACTAAAAACTTACCGGAAAATCAAAAAGTGGCCGGATTTTTTGTTTGACCGCAACTTTGACTTCCGATCTACTCCAAACGGCTTGGATTTTGACGAAACCAAGTTGAGAAACGGAATGGGGGGGTCGAGATCTTTCGATGGTGTATTTTTTCTAAATTTTCCGGCCACCGGAGGTGGTGGCCGGCGACGGCCGAGCGGTGGTGGACGGTGGAGGGAATTTTTTCCGGTGGGGAGGGGAATTTCGGCAGCATGGTGCCAAGCCAAGAGGCTTATGGTGGTGTAATGGCAAAAAATGAGGGTTTTTTGTTTATATAGGAGGGTAGTGGGCCGGGTTTGAGAAGTGGGCTGACGGGCCAAATAATGGGCTACATATTTTCACAAATAACCACAAAATGATTTATACACACACAACTAACTAAAATTAAACCACATATTTTACAACACTAGCACAATTAAATTGTAGAATCAAAACAATAAGCACGTAACAAGTGATTTTATTTTTAATTTCAAATTTTAACGTCCTAATTATAAACAAATTTAGTTAAGAACAAACACTAGAAGTTCAGAAAAATTGACGACACGTCCTAAAAATCTAATACGACTATTCTAAACAATTTTCTTATCTAGTGCCAAAATTAGGTGATTACAGCTGCCCCTCTTTGTTCGGGAACATGAAGAGTTTTCGGACAAAGACGTAATCGACAACTAATTTTGGCTTTTCGGTTCTAGCCGAGAGCATGCTTTCCAAAATGGTGACCGTACCTTGAATTTCGGTTCTAACCGAGAACAAAGTTACCTACATATCCCCGGACTAAGGAATCAGGTCAGTGTAGTTCCTTACGTGCGGTAGCTGGGACTACCGCATTCAAACAGACACTAGACTCTTCTAGACTCACTAAGACAAACTAGACACTTTAGACTACTAAGACAAACTAGAGACTCTTCTAGACACACTTGGGGCTGATACTAGATACTCTTAGGCAGACAAGGGCTGTCGTTGCTGGTCACTGGTTGCTTGCTGATTGGCGGTCATTGCTTTACAGAGAAATGAAAGTACAACATTGAAAATGTAAAGTTACAATTCCTATTCTAAGTCTTCATGCTTCCCGAGATGAGCTTCTTGGTTCTTGCTCTCCTCATTTGTTGAAAATAAAACCACCGCTCTTGGTTCAGGTGGGTCTTGCTTTTGTAGAAAAGATAATCCCGGTCTTGGTTCAAGTGGGTCTTCCCTCTTTACAGAATGGATTCCCTCGCTCTTTAGGTGGGCGCCTGGCTTCTTTAAAACTAACCCTCATTCTCCAGGTGGGTTCCCTGACTTTCTCTAAACTACTCCCTCATTCTCCAGGTGGGTTCCCTGACTTCTTTAAAACTAACCCTCATTCTCCAGGTGGGTTCCCTGACTTCTTAAATAAAATCCCTCATTCTCCAGGTGGGTGCCCTGACTTCTTTAAAACTACTCCCTCCTTCTCCAGGTGGGTTCCCTGACTTCTTAAATAAAATCCCTCATTCTCCAGGTGGGTGCCCTGACTTCTTTAAAACTACTCCCTCATTCTCCAGGTGGGTGCCCTGACTTTCTTTAAACTACTCCCTCATTCTCCAGGCGGGCTCCCTGACTTTTAAAATAAAATCCTTCATTCTCCAGGCGGGTTCCCTGACTTCTAAAATAAAATCCCTCATTCTCCAGGCGGGTTCCCTGACTTTCTCTAAACTACTCCCTCATTCTCCAGGCGGGCTCCCTGACTTTCTTTAAACTACTCCCTCATTCTCCAGGCGGGCTCCCTGACTTTCTCTAAACTACTCTCTCATTCTTCATTCTTTTGCTTTCTTGTATTTCAATGGCCTTCGACACAGAACATCATGCGGCCAAGTGTTCCAACTAGTCATTAGTCAAACTTTGTTAAGAATGGTATATTTTCCTGATAGTCTCTTTTGAGGTGCAAACCTTGGCATGTCACTCCAGATGCCAAACTACCTCATAGGCATTCCATTATCCAGGCAGGTCCTGACTGTAGCTCTGCTACAACTGCAAAACAGGTGAACAATTTTTGCGAAACTTTCTTTTGCTCGTTTCGATGTTATTGTGAATGAAAAGCAGAAATGGAAGAAATTTCGGATAAAGGACTCTGAATGAGAGATGCCCTTTAGGGAAGTAAAAGGACTTATCTGGAGGTGAAAGCGATGACCTCAATAACATGACATGCATCTTGGCCTCGAACCCTGATCCATTCACAACAGTTGTCCCTCGACTCTTTCCCCAATAGAAACATTCAAAGCAATACTCGTCAAAGCCCGCTTGATGACAGTTACCAAAGCCCTCATTCGGTTAGCGGTGCCCCTTTCAGGGTTTTCACCGACTAACCTCTCTCTTTGTTCTTTTGCCTAACTGTTTGTCATGTGGCGCCCTTTCAGGTTTTCACCAACAAGACTTCATTCTTTTTTTTTTTCTTTTCTTTTTTTATTTTTTTATTTTTTTTATTTTTCTTCTTTCTCCCGTGGACCTCTTTAGTTCCACCCATTGATGATGATTTTTGAGCTAACTCTTGCTCGATTGACATTCTCAAGATTGGCCAAAATGGTCTATTAGACATTTATCTGAGTTTGGAAGCAATGTTTGGCCTGTAATAGGGTGCCTTGAGCATCTTCCCCCTTTCAAGAATGAATGAATGGCACAATAAAATAGAAGTTTGTTTTTATTTTATTTTATTGATAAAATAAAAATAAAATAAAAACAAACTTCTGCCCCAGTTTAGCAGAAACCGCGGATTTTGGATTTTCTTTGACTTTGGCCGCAAACTTAGAGGCAAGCTTTGCGTCGATGTGAGATAGAGAAAAGGATGAAATATCTCCTTATATGAAACTAGGAAACTTTAAAACTTCCTCAGATATGAAACTAGGGAACTTTAGAACTTTCTTGATGTGACCGCACCTGAATGGTTGCCTACGTATCCTTTGAGAGGAATCAGGTCAGACGTAGCTCTAGCAACTTAATGCCAAATTTGTTTTGGATCTTTCTTTCTTCATTCATCGCAATTACAAAGATTCCCAATAAGGGTTTACAAAAGCAATACAAAGCCTAAGGCTAACAAGAGGGGTACATTATCTGGGTAAGGGAAACAAAGACTTTCGTTATCCCACCCAAGAAAATCAAATGTAGTACCTCTTCACTGCATCAGCATTAACAATCATTTCAGCCATCGTGCCCTCGATGTCTGTCAGGAATAGAGCACCATTGGGCAACACCTTCTTTACCACATACGGTCCTTGCCAATTTGGAGCAAACTTGCCCTTCGCTTCTTCCTGATGTGGAAAGATGCGCTTCAAGACTAACTGGCCTTCACTGAACTTGCGTTGGCGCACCTTCTTGTTGTATGCTTTGGCCATTCTCTTCTGATATAGTTGACCATAACATACTGCATTTAGCCTCTTTTCGTCAATCAAAGCCAATTGTTCCGAGCGGGATTTGACCCATTCAGTATCCTCGATCTCAGCTTCAACAATGATTCTCAAGGATGGTATTTCGACTTCTGCCGGAATGACTGCTTCAGTCCCATACACCAATTCATATGGAGTTGTGCCTATTGAGGTGCGCACAGTTGTACGATAACCCAGAAGAGCGAATGGCAACTTCTCATGCCAATCTCGTGATCCTTGCACCATTTTTCGAAGGATCTTCTTAATATTCTTGTTTGCTGCTTCGACCGCCCCATTTGCTTTTGGACGGTAAGGTGTGGAATGCCTATGCACAATTTTGAATCTTTCACATACCTCTCTCATCAAATGACTATTGAGGTTGGCCCCATTATCGGTGATAATGGCATTAGGGATACCAAATCGACAGATAATATTCGAATGAACAAAGTCGACCACAACTTTCTTGGTTACTGACTTGAATGTCGATGCTTCCACCCACTTGGTAAAATAATCAATGGCGACCAAGATGAATCTATGCCCGTTCGACGCCTTTGGTTCTATTGGGCCAATGACATCCATTCCCCATGCAGTAAAGGGCCAAGGAGCCGACATTGTGTGAAGCTCCAAGGGAGGCGAATGTATCAGATCGCCGTGCACTTGACATTGGTGGCATTTCCGCACGAACCCTATGCAATCTCGCTCCATGGTGAGCCAGAAATAACCTGCTCTTAAGATCTTCTTGGCTAGCACATAGCCATTCATGTGTGGCCCACAGATTCCAGAATGCACCTCGTTAAGAATTCTTGAGGCTTCTTGTGCGTCCACACATCTCAACAGTCCCAGATCTGGAGTTCTTTTGTACAGTATCCCTCCGCTCAGAAAGAAACCGTTTGCAAGACGACGGAGGGTTCTTTTCTGATTGCTTTCGGCTAGTGCCGGGTACTCTCCATTCTTGATGTAGTTTTTGATGTCTAGGTACCACGGCTCCCCATCAAGTTCTTCTTCAACCATGTTGCAATAAGCATGTTGATCCCTAACTTGAATCTCGAGAGGATCAATATGAGTTTGGTCAGGATGACTGATCATTGATGCTAATGTAGCCAAAGCGTCAGCCAACTCATTGTGCATTCTCGGGATGTGCCTGAATTCAATAGAGTCAAATCTTTGGCAAAGATCTTCCAGACACTGCTTATACATGATGAGCTTCCCATCTCGAGTTTCCCATTCACCCTTGATTTGATGTACTAGAAGGTCGGAATCTCCGAGAACTAGTAGTTCTTTGATGTCCATGTCTATCGCCATGCGTAGACCCATGATGCAAACTTCATATTCTGCCGTGTTATTGGTACACCAGAAGCGAAGTTGCGCAGCCGCCGGATAGTAATGTCCTGTTGGAGATATGAGAACAGCCCCAATACCATCACCTTTGGAGTTAGAGGCCCCATCAAAATATAGCTTCCAATAATGATCATCTTCTGAAGTCAACTCCTCAATTGTGCCAACCTCTTCATCAGGAAAGTATGTCTTGAGAGGTTCATACTCATCATCCACTGGGTTCTCGGCCAAATGATCGGCCAAAGCCTGGGCTTTCATTGCAGTTCTGGTGACATAAACTATGTCGAACTCTGTGAGTAACATTTGCCACTTGGCAAGCCTTCCTGTTGGCATAGGCTTCTGAAAAATGTACTTTAGTGGATCCATCCGGGATATGAGGTAAGTAGTGTATGACAACAAATAATGCCTCAGCTTCTGTGCTACCCATGTGAGGGCACAACACGTTCTTTCCAGCAAAGTGTACTTGACCTCGTAATCCGTGAACTTCTTGCTCATGTAGTAGATCGCCTGCTCTTTCTTGCCTGTGGCATCATGTTGCCCCAGTACACAACCAAATGAATTGTCCATCACCGACAGATAGAGGAACAAAGGTCGTCCTGGCTCCGGCGGGACCAACACTGGTGGATTTGACAAGTATTGCTTAATTTGGTCAAAGGCCGCTTGACATTCCTCAGTCCACTTGGCTGCAGCATCTTTCTTTAGCAGCTTGAAGATTGGTTCGCAAGTTGTAGTGAGTTGAGCGATGAACCTACTGATGTAGTTCAATCTTCCGAGGAAGCTCATGACTTCTTTCTTATTCTTTGGCGGAGGCAACTCTTGTATAGCTTTGATCTTTGAAGGATCCAATTCAATGCCTCGCCTGCTGACAATGAAACCCAACAACTTTCCAGCTGGAACGCCGAATGCACATTTGGCCGGGTTCAACTTCAAATTGTACCTTCTGAGTCTTTCAAAGAATTTCCTGAGGTCTTTAACATGATCCTCTGCTGTTCTTGATTTGATTATCACATCATCCACATACACCTCAATTTCTTTGTGTATCATATCGTGAAAGACGGTTGTCATGGCTCTCATGTACGTTGCCCCAGCATTCTTCAAACCGAACGGCATGACTCTATAACAAAAGGTTCCCCAAGGCGTGGTGAATGCCGTCTTTTCTGCATCATCTTCATCCATCAGGATCTGGTGATATCCGGCATAGCAATCCACAAAAGACTGGATCTCATGTTTAGCACAGTTGTCTATGAGAATGTGAATATTAGGCAAAGGAAAATTATCCTTGGGACTGGCCTTGTTCAAATCTCGATAGTCGACACAAATTCTTGTCTTCCCATCTTTCTTCGGCACCGGCACAACATTGGCCAACCAAGTGGAATACTGAAGAGATTGTATCACCTTCGCAGATAGCTGCTTCATGATTTCCTCATGGATTTTCTTGCTCATTTCTGTCTTGAATTTCCTCCGAAGCTGCTTGACCGGAGGGAAACCAGGATTAATCGGCAACTTGTGAACCACCAAATCTGTGCTCAAACCGGGCATGTCATCATATGACCAAACAAACACGTCTCTATAGTCAAACAAAACTTGGACTATGTCATCTTTCACTTTTGGTTCAGCGTGCATGCTTATCTTGGTTTCTTTAACATCATCGGCACTTCCCAGATTTATATTTTCTGTGTCATCCAGATTAGGCTTAGGCTTACTTTCAAATTGTTCTAACTCCCCATTTATTTCACTCTCAGCTCTCTCATCATCATATTCTTCCTCAAAGATTTCTTCTGTATCGGCCTCTTCCATGTCGTCTACCTCCTCAACTGTCATTTCATACTCACTCCACTTCCCATCATTAATTTCCTTTAGTTCAGGTTGGTTCAATGAGACCAAGTTAAACTGTGTGTTTAGATCAGGGCGTGATTTCAGCATGCATGTCATGTTATTAAGGCCATCAGAAACATAGCTACAGAAAGAAATAAGAACAAAATCAGGAAAGTAAAGAGATAGAATAAGGAGACAAGAAGCAATGTCTTGCTTTTCATTGAATTTGAAAGATAAAAGGGTTTAACATCATAACGAGCAAAATAAATATACTTGGATTACAACCCTTAGAATAACCAAGTATACAGAAAGGATAACAAAAACTTGCTACCAATAGCCCCTCCTAGTGGGGAGAGGCGTAGATTCCCAGTTGTTCAGCTTCACATCAGGGCCAATGTCCTGGATTTCTGCATTGCTAGGTCCTTCACCAGTTTGCACCATGTTGATGCCAAAGACGTGCCTCAGGTCTGACAATAGCTTCTTTTGTTCTTCAGTCTCCTCAGCATTCTTGGAAATAGACTTGCCCCCGTTGGACCTCGTGAAAGATTGAGCGAGGCAAGGGACAGGATTCTCTAGAGACCATTCTTGTTTCTTCATCTTCCTAGCTCTTGCTCTGTCTGCAGCTGTGGGCTTGTATCCCAGACCCCAGGTACCTCGAATGCCAAGTGGACTAATTGGACGCGACATTCCTTGTAGCGCTGCCCCGAGACCTTTCCCGGGCTGGAAACCGTGCTTCAACATTTCTGTAGCCATCATGACTGCTGCTTCTGACAACCTTGCTTGGGATAAAGGCTTTCCTTCAGGAACCTCCTCCACATGGACCGCTTCAAATGCTTGATACATCAGAGTTGGGCTATCATTAGTGACCTCAATAACTGGAATAGACGGATCCTTGTAGATTGACAAATCTCCCTCTCCGTGTACCATGATCATCTCACGATTCCATTCAAACTTGATAGTCTGGTGTAAAGTTGACGGTACTGCGCCCGCCATATGAATCCAGGGCCTTCCCAACAACAGGTTGTAAGACGAATCCATATCAAGAACTTGGAAATCGATAGCAAAATCCACGGGCCCGATTGTCAATATCAGTTCTATCTCACCAATCGATTGTCGTTTCTCTCCATCAAAAGCGCGGATACTCATAGTGTTTGTCCGAATCTTGTCCCTGTTGACTTTCAATCTTTTTAAGGTAGACAATGGACAGATGTTCAAACCGGACCCACCATCAACCAGTACCCTTGTGATATAAGAATTGTCACACTTGACAGTCAGATGCAGTGCGTTGTTGTGACCAGTGCCTTCCATTGGCAGTTCCTCGTCAGTGAAAGTGATCCTGTTTACCTCAAAGATACGACTTGCGACTTCTTCCAGATTGCTGACGGTCATCTTCTCGGAGACATGAGCCTCATTTAGTACTTTCAACAGAGCATGACGGTGTGCCTCAGAATGCATCAACAAGGACAACAAAGAAATTTGAGCAGGGGTCTTCCTCAGCTGCTCCACAATGGAGTAATCTTGCACTCTCATCTTCTTCAGGAATTCCTCCGCCTCTTTCTCGGTGACAGGTTCCTTGATGGGGCCCTGATTTTCTCTAGCCTGCTTTGATTTTCTTAACTCTTCCGGGGTAAAGCACCGCCCAGAACGAGTAAGACCGCCAACTTGTGTTGTTTCCGCCACAACCTCTTTTCCTTTGTATGTTACCAATGCCTTATCATAATTCCATGGGACAGCATTAGTGTTTCTCACAGGAATCTGAGGTGCACTCTTTATGACAACAGGATCACACAGCTTGTTTTGATCATCTTCACAGGGTGTTCTTCTTATAACCAACTTTTGTTTGGCCACACAATCCGCCTCCTCTCCATTTTTGCTGATCCTTTGGATCACCAATTTTGGTTTTTCAGCCACATCTTTCTTTTGCTCAACGGCTCTTCTCAATGTCAATACTGGCTTGTTTGGCTGGATAGGATGCCCCACTTTCCCCGGCACAACCGAAAGAATTGGTTGCATCCTTTCCACTCCAATTGTTATAGTATCGACTGACACTATTGGCCTTGCTGATTCGTCTTCGAATCCCCCTTCACATGTGCCCACCATGTGTACATCATGGACCGGCAAAGGATTGCGATTAATGTTTGGCGTTTCTGCATCTTCGATCACAATTCGGTTATTGTCAATCAGATCTTGCACTGCCTTCTTGAGGTAATAGCAATCTTCTGTATCATGTCCTGGTGCGCCCGAATGGTATTCACAATGCCGAGAGTGATCCACTTTCCCAATAGGCTGCATGTTTCCTTGAATTGGCTTTATCATATCCAAGGCTCTCAACTTCTCGAAGATACTGGTGTAAGATTCTCCGATTGGTGTAAATTCTCTCTTTTTCTCCTCTCGGGCTTTCCTGAATTCAACTCTTGGACGGAAGCCTGCAGGACCTCTTGGTCGGTAGGTAGGGTTTGGCGGAGCCTGATAATTGTTAGGTGGAGCTTGGTGAATGTGATATGCAGGCTGTGGGGCTGGGGCACGCCATTGCGGATAGGATGTTGGGGCATATGGTTGTGCTGCATGCATAGAGTATTGGGGTGGAGGCATGGAGTATTGTGCATTTTGTGGCGGGTAATAGTGTTGTAAAGGGGGTGTTTGTGGAGCTTGGTATGAATTATGTTGATTGTATCGCTCCTCGTTCCACTTTCGCGGACCTGACCCTACCATGGATACCTCCTCTTTCTTCTTCTTACCAAACCCTGCTGCCCCGGTCTGCACAGCCTGTGTAGTTGCCTTTAGTGCACTCTGGCTCACAATCTTACCAGCTTTGACTCCTCTCTCAATCATTTCTCCCATCTTGACGACTTCACTGAACGGTTTCCCAAATGCGGCGATCAATGAACCATAGAACGCCTCATCCTGCGCCTCGATGAACAAACGGACCATGTCATCGTCCGGGATTGCGGGGCTCACTCGAGCGGCCTGCTCGCGCCATCTGAGGGCGTACTCCCTAAAGCTTTCACTTGGCTTCTTTTTTATTGCATCCAAAGAGGACCGATCTGGCAAAACTTCAATGTGGTACTTGTACTGGTCATAGTATGCCTGTGCCATATCCTCGAATGACAACCATTTAGTTAAATCCTGCCTCATGAACCATTCGGCAGCTGCGCCCCCCAAGCTTTCAGAAAAATATGCTATCAACAGTTTGTCTTTCTTGACCCCTCTCATTTTGTTGCAGTAGGTCTTCATATGAACCCTTGGATCTCCTTGCCCGGTGTATAGATCAAACTTTGGCACTATGAACCCATCTGGCAATTGCAATTCAGGGTAGGGACAAAGATCCTTGAAAGAGATGTTAGTATGATCTCCATATCCTTGAATGGTCCTTACTGCTTGTTCTAGGCCCTTCATCTTTCTCAGAACCTCGCTCTCATCAAGCTTTCCTGAGCGATCAACCTCAACTTGAGACTCGCGATGGAACCCCTGATCATATGAGTCACTGTGTCGGAAATGGGGTTCATGGTGCTGATCATAATGATGATCCCCAGCCTGGAGATGTGGTTCACTGTTGGATCTGGCCATGGCAGGCCTAGCTGGGCCTCGAAAAACTGGAACTTGTGGGGGAGGTGGTCCATACTGTCCCTGTGGGGGAGGTGGTCCATACTGCCCCTGTGGTGGGTGTTGTCCATACTGCCCTTGTGGTGGAGGTGGTGGTTGTGGCGCATGAGGGCGCACTTCAGCTTCTTTCGCTGCACCATGGTTAGGTCCAAAACCAGGGGGATAGGTCGGATCCTCGACCGCCGTAGATGTGCCTGGTGCTCGCTGGCTAGCTGTTGGCACAAGCCCATCCAGGAGGTTTGGCATGGGAGGAGGTGCCCGTCCCGTGGTTATCGCATGATGCATGTCTACCAGGAATTGCTTCAGAGTCAGGGCCTCTTCTGTCGTCCTATCATTTTCTTCAGAACCGGCATCAGATTTGTCGCCTTCAGTGGCCATGTTACCAAACGGAATTTCAGATCTTTTTGAGAATGGGGTAACGGCAGAGTGCTGCACCGAATCACGGGTAATCTATACTTGTCTGCAAACAAAACAGGTTAGGAAACACAATTTTTACAAGTCAATCGTGCCTACAAGCCTAAGGTCGTCATGCGTCATCCCGAAACGGTTTGGATTAGATTCCCAAGTGTATTGTTTGAGTCTTTTTTTCTTTTCCCTTCTTTTTTCTTTTCCCTTCTTTTTTTTTTTCTTCTTTTTTTTTTTTTTTTTCAAAGAGAAGCCAGAGGGTGAAACAAATTGACACATAAAAATAAACAAAAAAATTTCCATTACTAAGATAATGCAAGACATACAGTGCTCTATGGCACAACCTTAGAAACGTACAAATGACTGAAAAATAGAAATACATAACTACTACCAAAAGCAACATAAAATACAATATGCCGAGATGCTAAATGAGTGGCAAAACAAAACAATAAGCTGCATCATCTCGGACTAATATATCTGCTAAGGCAACCCTGGCTCAGCGTCAACTGGCTCCTCTAGGTCAGACTCATGCGGCTCCTCGGGATCTTCTTCTGTTGGTGGCAAAGGCTGGCTCAAAACATCATGCAATACGTGCACTCGCTGAGATATATTCCTGGCATAATCTGGAGCCTCAATGAGGATAGTCCTGTTGGACGAGTTCCTATGATCTTGGCACATCCTAGCAACATAGTCGGCCAGTTGCCGCACGTGTTCCTGTCCTTGACTAATGACTCTCTTTGACACGGCTATCTGCTGAAGCTGGCTCGTGGCTAACCTTAATGCATCATTTTTCAAAATCACTGTCTCATCAAGTCGTTTGTGAAGCCGATCGATGTTCCCCAGGCACTTATCTGCAAATCTGTCGCTCTCAGCCTGGGCGGCTAGAGCGGTGTCCTTCTCAGTCAAAGCTTTACGATGCAAGTCATGCAATCGCCTGATAGTATCCGAGTATTGATGTGTCAAGTCCTCGCTTTCAGACTGAGCGGCTCTAGCAGCATCCCTCTCTGCAACTAAACCATGTATGGTAGCACGGTACTCCTGTTCAATCTCACGCCTGGCCATCCGAACCTGCATCTCCAATCGAGCCTCAAGGTCAACCACACCTATACTCGACCTAGCTGGCATCTCCCTAGGTATGGGCTGGTGGCGATACCATGACTCGTACTCTTGAGTGACCTCCCCTACGAGTCCATTCTGAACCTGAGTCTCTTTCGTGAGGTGACGCCTAGTGTCCCACAAGTTCAAGATCTTTCCCCTGTGGGTAAACAGTCCTGGAGGATAGACTAAGACATAAGCACTCATATCCTCAACTATCGGAACCACCTGTCGTCGCCCCAACTGCCTGAGTACCCGCATAGGGGCATAAGACTGGGCTGCTTCAAGACCCATCAGAACTAAAAAGGGGCGCTCGATGCATCGGTGCACAACCTTCTCCATAGAAAGCCAGTTATACTGCCACAATATCTTATCTGCTGTAAGGGAGTCCAAGCACGACCTCCAAGCACGCTCACCATCTGGAAACTTAAACTTCTCAATATGTTCGAAGTGATAACCCAGATAGCCAAAGTCAAAGCAACCAGCAATGGGATGAGAAGGGCGGGGGCGTATGTGTTCCAAAAACCACACTTGCAATAGGAAGTTACACCCCTCGAAGAACTCACTTTCGCCTTTGCAACACCGAGTCAAGGCATGAAAGATACTTCCCAGAATTGTCGGAACGATCGTGGGATTTGGTGCTTTTTCAAACAGGGCCACCATAATCCAACTAACTCTAATGGATATCCTTTTGTGCGGCAATGGAAAGACTAATAACCCTAGAAGAGCAAACACAAAAACCCTCGGACAAAGTTGCACCCATTCATTATATGTTAGCTTGTCATGAAACTCGAAGCTATACCGTTTGAAACCACTATCACATCCGAATCGAGCATAGAGGTAGTCAAATGAGACCCAACCGTGACTGGTACCAGCAATAGAGGTATCTACTCGCATCCGGATGTTTTGAAAGAAATCATTGGCATTGACATTTTTTGGGGCAATCATTCTCTTTTCATGCAAATCTAGCTTAATGAGCCCGGCTATTTCCTCGAGTGTAGGCGTCATCTCAAAGCCTTTGAAACAGAAGGTATTACTGTTTGGATTCCAGAGTCCGACCAGTGCACTAACCAGATCTCGGTGTGGCACAATATCTTTAGTCACAAGGTCAGTCAGAAAGCCAATCTTCTTTTGGACAGAACCTTGCTGCATCTCGCTCATACTCTTCCACCAAGACCTTAACAATTCGGGCGGGCCGTCGGTCATCATGATAGATGGTGGGGTGGCATCAATAGGGTATTTTCTCTTGCTAGACCTAGAAGACGATGCAGCCATGGTACCTAAAACATATGTCACTCAATTTAGACAAAACAAAAAGTACCTCGAAACATTGACAGACAAAGCAAACTGATGTTTGAAATCTCCTCAAAATCTAACATGTGTTTAACATTTGAGACTCAGATTTTTAACAAAGTTTGGCCATTACAACGGCATAAGATTGACCCAAAAAGACTTTCGGCCGACCGAGGCATTTGCTAACTGTTGGAAAAATTGTCATTCTAGAGACGCGAATAAATTGACTAAAAATACTGTCGCCAACACGAAATAAACTCTTGGACTTTCCACAAAATTGGGCATATGGCGGTCACCACAATGGAACTCAGCTAATTTTCAAAAAACTTACCATTATAACGGCATAAAATTTGAACCCAAAGAATCCTTCGACCAACCAGGGCACTTGGAAACTTAAAATATTTTGTCATTATAACGGTATCAAGACTATCTCCAAAAAGTTGACAACTTCGGTATGAAAAATTCTCTTCCTTTTCCTTTCTCTTTTTTATTTTTATTTTTTTTGAAAAATTTCGCCATTATGACGACGTAAAAACATACTCAAAAATTTCCCGCCACATAAATCTTTGCAAAATTTTTGTTTCGACATCACGACCCCAAACAGGAAATGTATTAAAACACAAAATCTATAAAACTGAAATTCACCCTACTTCCTCTCTTTCTTTCATTTTTTTTTTCAATCAATTTTTTTTTTTCTTTTCCTTTTCTCTTTTGAAATCCGCCCTTTCCCGATTCGGTCAGCATGACGACCATTCCTTCTAAATGCAACACAAAAAATGCTTAGGGCGTATCTCGACGCCAAGGAGTCATCCTAGACAAGTGCGGTACCGGTGTGCCGCACCTCACTAAGTCAAACATGATGCAGATAATTGGGCCTAAAGGTTTAACTCTAGGTGACACAACTGACTCGGTGTCTAGACTGGCTCAAAACCCGGTGGACAAACCGGGCAGAAAGCGCATCAGGGCCGTCCGGAAACAGTGTGTCCGGCCTAAAACCCTGTCACGCCTTCCTCCTAAATCATGGGTAATTTTAGTAAGAAGGCCCAGATGCCACAAGCAATCTGGTAAGTGTACGTGTGCAAGTGTTCCAGAGACTCAGAGGTGTACGTGGAGAAGACAGTTTATATACAATTCAACAAAATCAAAGCGGTAACATTCAACTTTCATGTGATAACGGCAAAAATATAACAACCAAATATTTAATAAATTAAATGCGACAATTTTATCAAAGCCGGAGATTCTAGTTTTCACCAATTTTCCCCAGCGGAGTCGCCAAGCTGTCACGACCCTTTTTTTTACGCGCAAAAACTAAAATAAAATAGAATTTGCGTATTTAAAGGCTGTGACGGGTGTTAGAGGTACACATTTATTTAAGAGAATATCGGAGTCGCCACTTGACAAGTTAAAGGTGTGCCAAGTCACCAAAGTGGTGTACCTGAAACACCCTTGACTCGTCTAATAGTCTGCGTCAGAGATTCGGGTAAGGTTCTCAGTTGACTCTCGGGAAGGTATTAGGCACCCTCGAGTCCTGTGCCAAGCACAGTTGCTTTATTGTTGCAATTTTAATTTATTAAATATGGTTGTTATATTAGCCGTTGATTTGAAATTACAATTTGATTCAGAAAATTTAAAAGCGTCTATTCTTTTCCAACCTCACAGAGGACTGGACGAATTTGCACTTTGATTCGGAATAAATAAAATGTATTGCGCATTTCCAACCTCACAAAGGACTGGTCTACCTTTAAAAGAATTTAATTAAACTTCAAAAATAATAATTAATTTAGAATTAATTGAAATCAATTTAGTCTTTTTTCTTTTAGCCTAATAAGTAGATCACAAATCATACTTATAATATTGCCTAATTATGCAAGTTTTTCTAGTCCTATTAATTTGCCTAATCGTATATTCATCAATAAATAAGTATTAGTTCAAAGGCTTAATAAACAAGAACTAATTTGCCTAATCACATTTCATTAAAATATAACCGCTAACTTTGTTAAGTGACAAATTGGGACTCCCAAATTTACCTTTATTAAAATATGGATTACGGAAGTATATACATATAGTAGGCCATTTGTCAGGTTGGGATAGCTTTATGAGCTGTTTTTTTGAAGGAAAAAAAAAAAAAAAAAAACAAAAAACGTTTACAGAAACTGCATATGATATGGGCTAAGTCATTTTGCAAGAGTGAGCTGCTTTAAGGGTCGTTTTGTAATAAAGTGTCATTTTTATTCACGAGAAATGACTTTCTATCAAAATAATGCGGCTGTTTCTGCAATTTTTATTATTCTGCTTTGCGCACAGTTTGTTTCTGCATTTCTTTTCCCAGATTTTCCATAAAAAAAAGCTAACATTGTTTGCAAGTTTTCACATTAAATCCTAAGTTTGCCTATTTGTTTAATTATCCTTTAGCTAAGTATTTGTTATAAAGTATTCAAACTATGCTTAAGAGTAAAAAAAATAATTACATTCTAAAATGATGTGCCTACTGTTAAACAAGAGAAACGTTCAGACACATGCTACTTTAAGCTTGTTTGCACTATTGACCTACTTTTGCTTTAAATTTCAGTTTTGTCTCACATTTCCAATTATTAATAAGTTGCCACGTGGAGACAAACATGTAAATTAGTTACTAGCTTAAAACATTAAAACCCCCGTGTCCTCTTCATTAGGCCATACAGCAGTATGCAATTAAATTTATGGCCCTTTTCAAACAAGATATAAAGCAGCATGTAAAATACAGAAAAAATGAAATGAAAGCATAAAGAGAAAACTGGTTTCGATTTGCAGGGGCCTCGGCAAGGCCATTTAGCACCTGTGCAACAACTAACATTCCAATGAAAACAAAGTACAATGTTAAGGAATGTTTACCTAGAGTGCAGAAATTACTAAGTAACCAGCAGTGACACCAAACGCAAGCAGCTAGGTGCAGCCACAACCAGCAATTAACAGTCCCTTTAACACCTTCCCTTGCTACTTTAACACTAGATTTATACCCCAAAAGACCCTTAGAGTAAAGGCTTTTGGTTCTAAATCTTCCTCTCACACTTACTATTTTTTTTTTCAAAGTATTTGCTCTCTATTTTCAGCCTTGTTTCAGCTGGTTGTCAGATGGTTGAAAGAGGGCAATAAATGACCTCTTTATAGCTGAAAATTGAGGCCTAAAGGTGGGGCTAAAGGGTGGAGTGTGGACTTGTACAAAAGTACAAGCCCACACCCCTATACTTGAGAGCTTTTGGACCCATTTTTCAGCTAAGGTTCAGCAGTTATAGGGCCATGTTTCAGCCCTCTAAACAGTCCCAAAATGATGAAAAATGTACCAGTAGGGTCCTCTAAAAGGACCCCCATTACTCATTACATTACTAGAAGGTAACTAGGACCAATTAAGCCAACTAGAACAGCCCCAAAGTAACTAAACTGAAACCAAGAGCAACCAGATCCTAACTCTGTCTAGCAAAGTCCCAGAACTCAACTTTTAACAATTCTAATAACTGAGAAAGCAAATCAGCCTCACAACACACTAAAATTATTGTTTAAACTAATCTATTCGGAACAGACAATAGAGAAACTATGAAACAATGAAACTATGTGTATACATACGATTGGGGAAGCGACGAAAGCCAAAACAAACTCCAAAATCTACAAACACATACGCTGGATATGCGAAAACTAAAGAGCAAGCAGAACCCTGTCATTTCTTTCATGTTCATTTCACATCCCTTTAACAATTGAATCAGAATCATTGACCAAACAAATAACAAGTGCATACTTGAACAATGGCTCTAATCTTGAACAATGAATTAAGCAAAACCTCACATTTGTTCACACAAAGAGCTCACACAAGTAAATTTTAACAAACAGGAAATCAATGATAGCAACATATAAAAGAAAGAAGTGGTATTTTATATCTAACCCATGAAGAGGACAAACTACGCCGCTGCATCTTCACGACGCCAACTACGTTACCTCGCTGCTGCTACCCGTTCATCATCTCCACAGCGCATCATTCACCATAAACCCCGAACCAAAAAATACACACAGCTGCCCCGTTCAAAAAAAACTGAAACAAACTCGCCTCGTCGTTTGAACTGCCTCGTCATCATCGCTGCCCGTTTCATCATGCCATCATCAATCAATCATCACGCAGCCCGGCTGCCTCGACTCATCAACACAGCTGAAGCAAACATCCCACAGCTAAACATTTACCACCACCACAGCCGCACTCCGTCCTCACCATTACCCTCACCTTGCCACAGTTCAACCCAAAACAATCTCTATCCTAAATCCATCATAGCACAACTCACACCATAACACAAAAGAAGAAAGAAAATAAGAAGAAGAAGCGCAAGGAAAAACAGGAAGAGAAACAGGAAAACGGGAAGGGGAAACGGGACAAGGGAACGGGCAAAAGAGGAGGGTGAGGAGTAAAGGGAAAAGAAGCAACTAAAAACTTACCGGAAAATCAAAAAGTGGCCGGATTTTTTGTTTGACCGCAACTTTGACTTCCGATCTACTCCAAACGGCTTGGATTTTGACGAAACCAAGTTGAGAAACGGAATGGGGGGGTCGAGATCTTTCGATGGTGTATTTTTTCTAAATTTTCCGGCCACCGGAGGTGGTGGCCGGCGACGGCCGAGCGGTGGTGGACGGTGGAGGGAATTTTTTCCGGTGGGGAGGGGAATTTCGGCAGCATGGTGCCAAGCCAAGAGGCTTATGGTGGTGTAATGGCAAAAAATGAGGGTTTTTTGTTTATATAGGAGGGTAGTGGGCCGGGTTTGAGAAGTGGGCTGACGGGCCAAATAATGGGCTACATATTTTCACAAATAACCACAAAATGATTTATACACACACAACTAACTAAAATTAAACCACATATTTTACAACACTAGCACAATTAAATTGTAGAATCAAAACAATAAGCACGTAACAAGTGATTTTATTTTTAATTTCAAATTTTAACGTCCTAATTATAAACAAATTTAGTTAAGAACAAACACTAGAAGTTCATAAAAATTGACGACACGTCCTAAAAATCTAATACGACTATTCTAAACAATTTTCTTATCTAGTGCCAAAATTAGGTGATTACAATACACACCCAAGTGTACCAGAAAACGTTTAAGCCAAACAGATTCTTGCACAGCGGCTGAAAGTGCTACAAATTCAGCTTCCATTGTAGATAAAGCTATGCATGATTGTTTCTTGCTGCTCCATGATATGGCGCCATTGTTTAACAAGAATACATATCCAGAGGTTGATTTTCTCTCATCTAAATCTCCTCCCCAATCAGCATCAGTGTAGCCTCTTAGTTGCAGATCATCACCTTGGTAACACAAGGAGTAGTCAACTGTGCTTTTAAGATACCGTAGTATCCTTTTAACTGCTTTCCAGTGTTGTTGTCCTGGGTTAGACTGATATCTGCTAACTAACCCAACAGCATAACAGATATCAGGTCTAGTACACATCATAGCGTACATAAGACAACCGATTGCATTGGCATAAGGAACCCTTCTCATTTGTTCCATCTCTTGTGGAGTCTGAGGACACATCCTTCGACTTAAAGCCTCAGCCTTAGAAACATGAGTGTTTATGGGTCTGCAGTCCTGCATATTAAATCGTTCAAGAACCTTCTTGATGTAAGGCTCTTGTGAAAGAGATAACAATCTCTTTGAACGATCTCTTGAAATCTTAACTCCAAGAATGTACGACGCTTCACCCATATCTTTCATCTCAAATGTTGATGATAACCACTCTTTCACTTCTTTCACATACTCAAAGTCACTTGCAGCTATAAGTATGTCGTCTACATACAATGATAAGATCACAAACTTATCTTTGGACCTTTTGATGTACACACAATGGTCTTCATGAATCATAGTGAAATCGTATGATATGATTGCATTATGGAAACGTAAATACCATTGTCTAGAAGATTGTTTAAGACCATAAATTGACCTACGTAGTCGGCATACTTTATGCTCTTGGCCTTTTTTCACGAAACCTACAGGTTGTGCCATGTAGATTTCTTCTTCTAGTTCTCCATTGAGAAATGCAGTTTTAACATCCATTTGATGCAATTCAAGATCCAAATTAGCCACTATTGACAAAATTAGCCTTATTGAAGTAAAACGGACAACAGGTGAAAAAGTTTCCTCATAATCAATTCCTTCTTGTTGTGTATACCCCTTAGCTACTAGGCGAGCTTTATATCTCTCAATACTACCATCGCCCTTACGCTTGATCTTGAGAACCCACTTGTTCCCGATAGCTTTTCGGCCCATAGGTGGATCAACCAACTCCCATACTTGGTTTGATTTCATAGACTCCATCTCCTCCTCCATTGCTTTTAACCATTTATCCTTAGCGGGGCAAGTAAGAGCCTCATTTACGTTCCTTGGCTCTTCTTCGTCTTGTGGAGTAACCATAAATGCTTCCCCTTCGATCTCAAATCAACGACGGGGAACGTGCGGATGACTTGTTCGTCGAGCTTGAGATTGACAAATTGATTTATCAATTGGTGAGTTACTCCCACTGGGACCAGCAACATTAAATGGATTTTCTTCGAATGGTGTATCAGTGGCAGTTGGAACAGATTCATTATCACCATTGTGAATACCATCCAAATCCATTTGTGTATCTATAGCGGAAGCGGTCTGGTCCGCAGTTTCGAAGAGAGACAAGTCATGACCTATCTCTCCCTGCTTAGGAAAATCATTCTCTAAGAATGTAACATCGCGTGATTCAATTTCAGTTACAGTGCCATTATCTTGTTCACCTATGAACACATAACCCTTAGATTGTTCGGAGTATCGAATGAAGATACACTTTCTTCCCCTTGGACCTATTTTTTCGTATCGGGAAGAAGAATTATGGATAAATGCAGCACAACCCCAAGGCTTTAAAAAACTCAAATCGGGTTTTCGATTAGTCCATAACTCGTATGGAGTAGATGTAACTGATTTAGAAGGGACACGGTTAAGTACATATGCAGCAGTAAGCAATGCATCACCCCAATAGGTGATAGGCAATTTTGCTTGTGCCATCATTGACCTAACCATTTCCAACAAGGTTCTATTTCATCGTTCCGCAACACCATTTTGTTGTGGAGTGTAGGGAATAGTCAACTGTCTTTGAATTCCCTTTTCATCACATAATTGTTTGAACTCATCAGACAAATATTCTCTTCCTCGATCGGTTCTTAAAGCCTTGATTTTTCTGTCTAGTTGATTCTCAACTAAGTTCATAAACTTGATGAAGCAACTTAAAGCCTCAGATTTATGAGAAATCAAATAGACAAAACCAAATCGAGTAAAATCATCGATAAACGTGATGAAGTAAATAGCACCATGTCTTGCCCTTACATTCATTGGACCACAGATGTCAGAATGGATTAACTGCAATGGAGTATCGGCTCTAGTACCTTTTCCAAATGGTTTTCTAGCAGTTTTTCCAGCTAGGCAAAATTCACAAGTAGACATATCAATTTTGTCTAAAGTGCCAAGAAGACCTTCTTTGGCTAAGCGATTCATTCTTTGTTGACCAATATGGCCAAGCCTAGCATGCCACGTATTTACATCATTTTCATAGTTGGAAGTAGACGTAAATAAGGAAAAACTAATATTATTATTATTATTAAAAGTAGGAACAATATCCAATAAAATAAAACCATCATAGAAATAACCAGTGCCATATTTTGTCTTGGCCAAATACAAATCAAGACCTTGTTCATGAAAGACTAAATGAAATCCTAAACTAACCAACATAGTAACTGAGACCAAATTTCGGCGAATTGACGGGGCAAATAGTACATCATGTAGAAATAGAGTTCGGCCACCACGCATATCAAGCTTGCAGGTACCAATCCCTTTAACTTCTACTTTGGAGTTATTTCCTACATAAATCCATCTTGCTCCATGTGAAATTCGTCGAAATTCCACGAAGGCGTCTCTATCCTTCGCTATATGGTCGGTGGCTCCCGAGTCTACAATCCACATAGGATGAGATTCAGTTAGATAAGCAGAACAAGAAACATTTACATCACTATGTAAATTTGGAATAAGGTCATATACCTTTTTAGGCTCGGGGCAATCACGAGCATAATGTCCTTTGTTCTCACAGTTGTAGCACTTCTGCTTAGCCATGTCCACTTTCTTCTTTTGAAAAGAACCATCTTTCTTTCCTTGATGATTAGTCTTAGGTTTCTTAGAGGCTTGTCCTTTCCCCTTCTTTTGAGAAAACCCGCCATACTTGCGTTTTTTGCCTTGTCCACGTTTTGGACCAGAACTTGCCACATACGCACTTGTAGTAGCTTTGTCCACCCCGAGGCGCTCTTCCTCGAGTTCCAAATGACGCTTAGCATCTTCCATTGTTTTGATGCTAACATTGTGGGTCAGGTGCATTTTCATGTTTTCCCAGTTTTGAGGTAAGGAACGAATTACCGCCTGGACTTGTTGCTCCTCAGTCAATACATGCCCAGCATCCTTTAGCTCATTTACCATATTCGACATATGACGAAGATGCTTACGCATAGTATGATCAGGGCGTTTCTTATAAGTATCAAACTTAATAGTAAGTGCCCTCAACTTAGCAACTGAAGTATGACCAAATTTTTCTTTCAATGCGGACCACATGTCCTTAGCATTGTCATACTCACGGAACTCTCTCATTATATCATTATCCATACTACTCAGCAAAGTAATACGAGCGAGAGAGTTCTTCTTTCTCCAAGCCTGATAAGCTCTAGGTCTCTCACATGTTGTTCGGTGTCACCATCTTCAGGAGGCGTCAGAAACACATTAAGAGCCTCTTGCTCTTCCAAGACATACTGGATTTTCATACTCCATATTTCATAATTGTCGCCATTTAGCTTATCGCCTTTATTAAGCTCGGCGACAATGTTCTTAGTAGCAGTTGACATACTGATATTCAAAACAAGTATAAAACTAAAATGAGACAACTAAGTACATAATTTAAGCCTAAATTCATATACATTTTATTCCTCAAAATAATTGACTATATAAATATTTATTCCATATTAGATTTAGAATCGAAAGTTCACTAAGTTCCCAATCATCATCTAAAGAACTAACATGTAGTAAATTCAATATAATTAATTATGCAAGGAATACATTGTCTTAAAATAACTTAAAATCAAGACAAAATAAACAAGGAACAAATTCTATAACAAATATAGAAATATTCAACTTACACAATAACAATCAACATAGACACTAAAGTCAAAAAAAAAAAAAAAAAATTTACATACTTATGCAAATACTACATCACATAGACAATTACTAATACTAAGCAGACCTATACTTAAATTCTTTCACATGGACTGGAATAGATTTAATAAGAGCCATGTACAAATTAGGGGGTAATAGAAAATCTGGCAATAGAAAACCGGCTCTCGGAACCACTGGTCGAACTAAATTCAACCTATTTCTATCTCTCATAGGTAGTCCAATAGAACGACACACAGTCTTCTGGATATTTATAGCAATATCGTTATACAATTTCTGCACAATATCCTGAACTAACATTCTATAAGGTCCGACCAACACGAAAGATCCAACCAATTTGTTTTGAATCTCAGCATGTCTCTATGGAACTCATTAGATGACAGGGTTGATCGTAATGCCTTATATTTTTCCTCATCTATTAACAAACCACCAAACCACACGGTCTGTTGGATTAACTTGTTAACCAATATAAGATGTTCCACAAAACATACTAGATCTTCTTTTCTAGTATTAGGTGCTAGAGGGAATTTGGCCAAAATATCAATCATATCTTTCACCCTTCTCCTCTGACTCTCAGTGCGAACTCTTATAGGCGTCCTTCTTAGGCATCCCATGATTTTCTGTAACACATACAGAAAAATTAAGAGTTGCCATCAAACATACATACATGTATATTAAAGAAGGACGCACAATAAAGTTTTACAAAAAATTTTATATGGTAGTTTTTGAGGAAAAATGTGTCTATTCACTTTTAATTGAAAATCTTTTTGCCATGGAATTATAAGGTCTACCTTAGTACTTAGTAGTATGTACTTGGTCTGACAAGAAATATAAGACGATGATATTTTCGGACAAGAATAGTTTTTCAATTTCAAACAAGAGTGAAACAAATTCTAACTGTACTGCACTATTCCCATTTTTCAAAACAGATAAACGGACACCACATGTTCCATGTACTTTGAAAAAAAAAAACAGAGAATAAAAAAAACTTTGTTGTAAAGGAAACACAGCCAGCAAAAAACAAGAAAACTTTTGTGACATAGACTTTCGTACTTCACAAAAAAAATTCACTTTAAAACAAGATTACAAAACTTGTTCACTTTAAAGGAAAACTATATATGCAGTGAGTTAAGGAAGGAAAAACAAAAAACAACTTTTGACTTTATCACAAACTACATGATAGCAGTACAAAAAAAATTTATTGCTTTAGGCTCAGAATAAACAGTCTCTCTTACAAAGTATAGAAAGAAAACTAATGTATCTTTCAAAAATGGAATCTTCTGCCAAGTATCAAGAAATAAAGGACAAAAGTACCTTTTACTTTTTTTTTAAAAAAAAAATTACGGCAGAACTGTGTAAAATCAATTGCCTTTACTTTTCATCTTATTCCATCACATGGCTTGAGATTATAGGACACACCAACTCATATGTGTCAATCTCTGCAACCTTGTACCATAGTCCAAAAAGAAGTAAAAGGAATATATATATATATATTATATATAGTTGCTGCCAACTTTCAGTCATTCTTTCAAGTAAAGTGAACAAGGAAAAACTTGTACTTTGGAGTTTGGACCAAAAATTGATCAGATCATTGACGTTGTTCTTTTAAAACCAAGGAAAAAAAAGCTTACATCATCTTTTATTCTCTTTTGCTCTATGGATCAGAAGAATCTTATAGTACAGTTTTATTTCATAAAATATATAGAATGTATTGAATTCTTATCAAAACAAATTCCAACACTGCCTATAATTGGACAAATTCCGAAAACAAATTTTTGACCAAAAAACAAAACATGCAACCAGATACTACCCAGAATTGAGATTTAATTTTATGATCAACAGTGTTATAAAAGACTTTCCACCACCAATGAAAACTTGTACAAAAAACACAGTAACAAGAAATAAACGGAGGAAAGAACACATAAATTCGTCAATTTCCACAAAACAACTAGGAAACGAATAACCTGGCTCTGATACCAATGAAGAGAAATTCTAGAACACAAAGTTCACAGGACAACCGCATTGGCAAAATACATACTTTGGTACCTTAACTTGTCCCGAAAACACAGTTACACACTCTAATTTTGCGGGCGACCTAAGACCCCCCCTTAACAAAATCAAAGTGATATTAATACATACCTAAAGGATGATATGGCAGAGAGAGAAATTAACAGCGAGTGAAAATGTTAATTATTGAATTAATCCAACACGTGTCAACTTTTTATTGGCTATTATATAAGCTAATTAGTCTTAATTATTTGTGGGTCTTTTTTTCTTTTTCTTTTCCTTTTCTTCACCAACTTAATTATCTCTCCTCCTCTTTTCTATCTCCACCACCAACACCATTTCCACCACCCACCTTCATCCAAAACCCAAAAGATTAACATAAGAAAATAAACTTTTTGGTCTCCAAACCTTCTGATACTTGTTCGATCGTGGGTGTGCAATAATGAATCGTCATGACTCTGTGTCCCAGAAACATCAGAAATCCAACCATAACTGAACAAAACAAAGACTAGTAATTGCTCTCCTTGTTAAAAAAATGAATGTTAACTCTTTCATAGCTGCATTACTTTTACTTTCAAACCAAATACTCTTCTCCAATTTTCTCAGAGATGCTCCTCAATCAAAAATTTAAAATATTGTTCTTTGAAACATGACAGAGCATAAATTCTTAGGCAACATTTCGACCTCATCGATTCGAAACCTCCTCCAAAATCAGTTTAAAAAAAAAGAAAGAAATTTAACCGCTCTAAACTTCACATGAATAGTGAAAATGCTGCTCCTATTGATCCTAGTATTCAGATCAGGTCATCACATTTAAAGAGCAGGTTCCACAATCTCTGACTTTTCTTTCTCTGCTCCATATTTCTAGCCCTTTTCCTATACAAGGGCAGTGTATATGAGTTTGTGTGTTGATGAAAATGAAAAAATGGAAAATGGTTATTAGCTGCAGGGAGGTAGAGTTGAATGGAGAAGAGAGAGGAAAAAAATAAATGAAAATAAAAAGAAAGTATAATATATTGATAACTATTATAAAAAAAAAACAGAAAAGGAATTAAAATCTTGCTGTAGGTGAGGTGGCCTAATAGTAGGGCGAGTGAGGAGCACCTCCTTTGATGCAAGTGGTTATATATGTGTTAAGTGTGTATTAATATCACTTTGATTTTGTTAAGGGGGGTCTTAGGTCGCCCGTAAAGTTAGGGTGTGTAACTGTGTTTTCGAGACAAGTTAAGGTACCAAAGTATGTATTTTGCCCAACCGCATTCGTTTCACTAATCAATAACACAATCACATGTGAATTAACACGAATTGTATCAAATTGCCACAGTCTAGGGTCGTACCTTTTAGAGAGTTTTGTTCCTGCTATTTCTGGTGAAGAATCTCCACTAAAATCACTCAGGAACTTTTTGGAATTAAGGGAAGAAGGAAGAAGAAAGAGGAAGAAGAAAACTGGTTTTTTTCTTCAGAGAAGTCACGTTTCTTTTTGAAAAGGGATGCTTCCCTTTATTCTGATAAAACAACGTTTAGGGAAACGTTGTTTCTCTTCCCTCTTTTTCTTTATTTATCAAGAATAATAATTAATAAATATATATAAATAATTATATATTTACTAACTTATTATTTTAGAATGGATCCGGGTTAACCCACATGGGTGACCCGATCCAATTTCCTTCAGAAACAAATGACAAAATTAGTCTTGAATTATAACTATTTTGGAACAGATATTTTTAGCTAAAGAAACACTTAAAATGGGACGAAAGAAGTATTGTTTTCTCCTATCAAGATTTTGAAAATCTCAAAACGTGTTCTCGAGGGAATAAGTTTTTCTGGATAAGGTATGATAAATATGTGTTTTCCGGAGTTCTTCCACAAACCATGCAACAACAAATATTGGGGGTATTAATTAATTTAAATATTTTCAATGACAAAAATTACTCTATCAACAAGGAGCGCTGAACCATTTTAATGGGTCTACTATATACGGATTCAAATTAGCCCGATTAATGAGTTTCGTATACCAAATATAAAAACAAAGGTCAAAGCAGCCTGCTAAACCTTCCTTAGTAGTACTAGGCATGTCCATTTGTCTCAATCGATCTCTACTAATAAAATAGTACTTGTTTAATTATCTCCACGGCTTTCAATTCTGTTTACCAAAGTTTTTTACGTTTTCAGATCTTTGCTCTTCCTTTTATTCTGTGTTAATATGTTCATTATATTTTACATGGAGGTGCTTAACAAATATCAAAAGTCGTTCTTAGACATGTCATAAGTCGGTAAAGGTTTGGCGGTTCTTAGACATGTCATGATATGCTATGCTATGGCCATAACAGTATGTCAATAAGAGTAAAATAAAAAGTTTAATAAGTTAATAAATTTTCATAAATATACAGAAAGATACCAATCTTTTAGATAGACTAATTGAATATAGAAACAACAATTTTTTCTCTGTTACAAGCTCATATGCTCGCACGTAATTTGCACGATTAATTTAAAGAGTTAATTTTATCGAGGTCACTCAACTATTGCTTCATTACCACAAAGTCACTTTTATTTCTTTTTTACCCAAAAGTCACTCAACTATTATTCATTACCACAAAACCATTTTTGTTTCTTTTGTTATCCACAAAGTGACTTTTGGGTAAAAAAAAATAAAAGTGACTTTATGGTAATGAAACGATAGTTGAGTGACCAAGTAAAATTAACTCTTAATTTAAGATACTTTTAATTTGTGAGAACAATATATGTTTACAAGAGAGGATAAATATAGCCAAGTAGAACAGGGGCCTCGAAAAAAAAAAAAACTTTCTTTATGCCTTCATACAATTCATTAATTGCGTTATATATAAGTAGTATATTATATGAGAAATTAGGAAGTATAGAACATGAAATTAATTTGCTAGAAAGGAATCCACGTTGCAAGATATTCATTTTATTCGTATTAACTTCTCAGCTATCCAGGGAAGGTGATGGCTTACATGAAATTACTATATATAGATATGCCAACAGCTGCATGGAGATCCAAGTAGTACAACTATAGGTCAAAATCTTTTCACACATAAAATTTGATCAAACTGAGGGTTTCGCCAAACTAGCTAGGGATGGTATCCATGGCCACCTCCATATGTGCAAATGTTAATTGTTTTCCCTTTTGTAGCGGTAGAAAGGCATCAGTATTTATACCAAAAGCATGTCTCTCTACAGCTTCCAGTATAACTATTCCCACAAATATTCTTTCATCTAATCCCGATAGGCGTTCAGGGAATTACAAACCTCCTACGTGGCATTTTGATTATATCCAATCCATTGACAATCACTATGCGGTAATTAAATTTGTTATATATGCAATTATCAGAATTAAATTTGTTTTTCATTTATATTATTTGATGTAATCTTATTAATATTTGAACATTTGCATATATAGGGAGATAACTGTACAAAGCGATTTAACAAACTGAAGAAAGAAATGCGAAAGAAGATGATTGCTGAGGGAGAAGAATTAGCGAAGCTGGAGCTGATTGACAACTTACAAAGGCTTGGACTGAGTTATCACTTCAAGGAAGAAATCTTGGAAATTTTGAGGAGCATATACCAAGAGATTCAAGAAAGCAGCAAAGTTGTCTCAGGAGAATATTCATTATATGCCACAGCTTTGAAATTTAAACTCTTGAGAGAACATGGTTTTGATATCTCTCCAGGTATTATTGCTCCTTGATAACCATTAATCGGGTTCTTTTTCATCTTCTTACATTAGTACTTCTTTTTTACTATACTAAAATTTTCCGGCCAGCTTATTCCAGAAATATTTAAACATGAACAGTTCAACCTTTAAGCTAAGGTTTAGCACTACATAATATTGTGATTTTGAAATTATATATGGGGCCAAAATTAATCAGATGCATCCACCTCTGATAAGGACGCACATGCACTACTTTAAAATTAAATTGATAATATGTTTAACATATTTCAAGAGCGCTAACAGTGTGGTAAAGAACATCTAGCTAACTACTCATATATAATTCAAGATCCACTAGCTCACTCATCATAATTATAAATATGGAAAAGAATATCTAACTCTGATCAGCCTTCATTTTGTTCTCATGTTTTATAGATGCAATGTTGGACAATTTCACGGATGAAGACGGTAATCTCAAGGAAAGTGTTCGTAAGGATATAAAAGGATTGTTGCAATTGTACGAAGCCTCATTTTTCTCTACAGAAACTGAAAATACTTTGAAAATCGCCACAGGACTCACAAAGTCACAGCTGAAGAGTTATCTTGCTCATGACAATGATCAATATTATAGTGCGGACAGTCTAACAGCCACATTAGTTCACCATGCCTTGGAACTCCCTCGGCATTGGATGATATTGAGATTAGAGACAAGGTGGTATATTGACATTTATGAGAGAATGCCAGGCGCTAGTCCTCTTCTGCTGGAACTTGCTAAGCTGGACTTCAACATTGTTCAAGCAACGCACCAAGAAGAAATAAGAAATGTATCAAGGTGAGATAGTATATGTAAGTATACTTATAATTATCTGATCAAGCAGCATTAACATTAATATAATATTTCCTTTGATGTACTATTTAATTGATTAAAGGTGGTGGGAAAGCACGTGCCTTGCAGAAAAGTTGCCATTTTCAAGGGACAGGCTAGCGGAGTCTTTCTTTTGGGCAGTAGGGATGGCAGTCGATCCTCAACACAGCTACTGCCGAAGAATGGTGACAAAGCTCATTGCTATGGTTTCAACCATTGATGATATTTATGATATCTATGGGAGTTATCATGAGTTAGAACTCTTCACTGATGCTGTGGAAAGGTTGGTACCCAACATTAGTGATGAACTACGGGTATGATTGGTAGAGAATATTTTTTATTTTAGAAATAGAAGTATACTACTTATATTTTTCCATATTTAGTTAATGAGTAAATAATTATTATTATTATTTAAATGGAAAGAGAAAAAAAATTCCTAGTAATATAGGGAGGTGGTTTACTTTGATATTGATATTGGATCCTCCATCCACACGGTCCGTTGCTACATCAAATCAAGTACTTTCTAGTTCTAGATTATTACTCTTTCTGTTCAATTTTATGTGGCACAATTTTGTTATTGGTCTGTTAAAAAGAAAATATCATAAAATTATATTCAAAGAACTTTTATATAGAATTATAAGTATTTTTGGTGTATACAAAGCTGTGCGGGCAGTCAGGTATATTTTATCCAATATATTAAAATTATATCAGGACAACTATGTTTCCGCTCTTGAAAAGATGTGCTTCCTCTAATTACCTCTTTATTAGTTTTCTTTGTCGTCTTTCTCTTGTGTTTAGAATGTGAAAACATATTTTAATTCTGCTAATTTTAATAAATTCAGATGGGATATAAAAGTGATGGAGCAGCTTCCGGCATATATGAAAGTAATGTACCTTGCGCTATTCAACTCTATTAATGAAATGGCATATGACATTCTCAAAGAGCAAGGCATCAACGTCCTACCCTACCTTACAAAACCAGTAAGAATCGTCCTATTAGAATCTTTCAGTCCCGGAAACATGCCCTCCTTTCTATCTAATCAATATATATATATATATATATATATATTATTACTACTAGTTTACTACTATTTGAAACATGTTACTTTACTGTACTAGTGGGCAGATCTGTGCAAAGCTTTCTTACGAGAAGCAAAATGGTACTACGATGGATATACACCAACTCTGCAAGAGTTCATGGATAACGCATGGATGTCAGTTTCAATTCCAATGATATTGCTCCATGAATTATGTTTTATCACCAAACCAATTACGATAGAGGCATTGGAATCCTTACGCAAGTATCCTGATGTAATTCGCTTGTCTTCAACAATTGTTCGTTTCGCAGATGATTTAGGGACATCATCGGTTCGTGTTTACTTGTATTTTTTTTATACCTTTCTTAGTTCCAATTCGTTTACATTACTTTATGCAAGCATGGTCCATTTGAATGCAGATTGATCGACTTTTGTGATTAATGAAAGAGATTTCAAAATTTATAACAGTATAACGGTGTAAAAATTTTCAAAATGACATAATTATGGAATATCCAACATGATAAGTAATTCAAATTAAATTTTGTTAAGACATATTTTTTTTGAAGTGTCTTATTTACTAAACTTATTCTTATATTAATTAATCCAGGATGAATTGAAAAGGGGTGATGTTCCCAAATCAATTCAGTGTTACATGAACGAAACGGGTGCTTCCGAAGACGAGGCAAGAGAACACATTAGATTTTTGATAAAGGAGAAATGGGAACTAATGAATAGAGCTGTAATGGAAAACTCCCAATTTTCTGAAACATTCGTTGAAATGATAAAGGATGCTGCAAGAACAGCACAATGCGTTTATCTGCATGGAGATGGACATGGAATTCAAACTACCGAGATTAAAACTGGCATCTTCAATGTTCTTTTTGAGCCTATCACGATTCCACCTCCATTGGGCCCCACGTGCTAATTCTATACCTACGTTTTCTCCTCATTACTTTGGTTTTATAATGTGTTTATTGGTCAGTCCACCACCTAGTCTTCTTCCATATGCTTACACATTGTAACTTTAAAATTATCAAATAAGACTAACTAAACTTGTTCCCAAGTCGTGAAAGCAAAGAGTAAGACAATCTATGACGAGTTGTGTTTCGCTTTGGTAATAATATATATATCGTTTGATGTTGTATTATATTGTGTTATATTGTAAAAGCAAAATAAATGGGTGTAGGTCATATTATTTGTTGTCATTTAATTAACAATTTTTATTTGATTTGATTGTATTGTATTGCATGGCTAATACTAATAATAAGAACAACAACAACAACAACAACAACGACAACATGTACATTAAGTATTTGTTGTGTGTATACCATTAAAAATGAAAGTATGCATCGAGATCCGTAGTGCATACTTAGTGTATACTCTGGGTATCCTCAGTGTATTCTGTGTATACGCCAAGTATATCCAAAGTATACCGTGAGTATACACGTTATGGGTCATTGTTCAAATGTAGTATTGCCACGACTAAATTAATGTATATTCACTGTATATGTTATTGTTCTGATGTTGTATACCATGATTAAATAGATCATACAGTGAGTTTTGATGGAGTAGCAGGTTTGTATTCTGAATTATTTTTTGTGTATCCAAAAAAGAACTTTGGGGAAGAAATCTATGTGTTGGTGTTCTGAAAATTTCGTCCAATTCTTCCATGAACTTTTCATTCTAAAACTTTTGTTCTGTTTTATCATATTGTAGTTTAATTTTGGGGTGTGTAGTGGTAAAATGGTGGTAGGAAGAATGCGGCTATGAGTTGAAAGGGTGAGGTGTTTTGGGGGAAGAGGAAGGAAGAAGAGTGAGAGGGGAAGCGATGTGTCAGGTGCGGGTTAGTGTTAATATTAAGGAGACGAAAATACTGATAGCCGGGTATGAAAAGAAAGGGCCAGCAAAAAATAAGCCTCACTCTTTGACCGACCAATTATGTAATTATCTCAATTTATAATTAGTCCATATATCATATCATATCATATCTATATTTATTGTAAAAGCACCAATGTTAGGAGGCGAAAAAGTGAACATCTTTTTACCATTGATATATGTATAATATTGAGTATAATAGTAAATTGGATAGCCTTAATTCTATGCTACATAGGAACTAATTTGATTCCTTTTCTTAAACAACCAAACAATCATTAATTAAGACCACCTTGATATAGGTATAATATTGGGTATAATAGTAAATTGGATAGCCTTAATTCTATGCTACATAGAAACTAATTTGATTCATTCTCTTAAACAACCAAACAACCACTAATTAAGATGATGAATTACCGAACAAAAAGTTAATTATCAGTCTATCACCACTTCTTTAGTATTTCGGATAGCAATTTTGAATTAAAAAAATGTTAGGTTATCCTTTTATAATAATAAATTATTTCATGTTCGAACTTTGGACTAAATATTTAAGTTAATCTAAACCGTTACAAAGTACTACTAATTATAATAATATTATTTCTGTTTTACAGTCGAGCGCCAACTTGATGTTGATTTTGGAGGAGTTGGAGAAATTTATAGAAATTCCAAATTAAAATACTATAGTTTATCTTTTGTACACTTTTTTATAAATTGACGTGACATAATTGAAACTAGTTACGGTATTATTAGCATGAACCCTCAAAGTTAAAATATGAAAGACCATAATACCCTTCACTAAACTTTTTTTTTTAAATTATTTTTTATCATTACACTGAATTCTAGCAAACAAACTAGTATTTTTATAACCGACAGTAGAGCAATGAAGTGTCATAAGTCGTAACAAAGCTCGAGGATAACCAAATAGCGCACCGAATAGACGCCAACAAGAATTCTCTGGAAGGCCTCCCAATTGGCTGCACGCAAGGAGTGAAGTACAATACTGGAACAAATAGCAATGCTTCCTCCTTGATAACTAAGTCAGACATGTTATGGAGTTTTATAAAGGCACACCTTAATTTAAGGATATTGATTCAATCTTCAAGCAGGTATCTCAACAAATAGGTTATACGTTAGTTTTCCTCTTGTTTGAATAGTTTTGCCAATTTGTTAGTTTCATGTTAATAATTGAATCTGTTCTACACATACATATATTTTGTAAATTGTTACATACATACAATCTATCTAAAACATAGTTTCTTCTAATTTGTTTGGGTAAGTTGGTGTTTTGAGAGTGAATTGGGTTCTTCCAAGCTGATATAGCGGATGCATTTATATTTTTGGCGATTGGCGCGTTCAAGATTTTTATGGGAACTGGATAAGCAATTGGAGGGTAGATTTATGTACACTTTGCAATATATTTTGTTCCCTAATTTTTTGAAGGCATATCTATTATCGTGAATAATTGTGAAACACTATTAGTTTTTCTTTTTTAAAGACTTTTGCTCTGCATTGTGGCAAGACATCAATCAGTTCTCCATATATGTGGAATGAAAGAATTTTAATATGCTATATACACCCACCATACTATCAATGCTCCATTTTGAAAACTGTAGCTACCATTGAAGACCCTTTCGAGCACTTCACGTTCAACCTCCTTCGGTTCGTTTTTCTCTCTATTTCTCCCTTTAAATTCACTGTTCTTTTTTTATTATTTGTCAACAAAAGTAGAATCCACGATAAATGGCAGTCCTTGGAAAGAGATGCAACGAAGCTAATCCAAAATGCATTATATCGTTGCCTACGGTTGGTATGTACATCATCTTGTGTGTGATTTACTACTACATAATTAGATTACATTCATTTTCCTTGGCACTGTAGTAATTAGTGACTTGTCTCCGCTCGCCCTCGATCAAACTATCAATTGAATAAGAGAAGAAAGCTCAAGATTCACCGTTTTCGAGCTCCCCCTAATTACATTCATAACTTTAAGAATTTTTTATCCCTTTAATTTTGTTTTAGAACTAAAACATTTTCCATGGAAGATATTAATTAGGATAACTTTATTCTTATAAGTCGTCTTAATTTTTGTAAGCTATCACCTTTTTTCCATTTGAATTGAGAAATTGATTGTTCTGGACCTATATTTTTCTTAATAAGCTAATCTTTGGTACTTACATCGACCATTAAACTTGTCTTTGGAATGTAATGACTTCATGGCTTCAGTCCCTTGAATGATACATTTAGGTTTATTGACAGTGTACATGTAATTATATATTAAGTGATTTAGATGGATTACTTGGCATCACACAGTGTATTTGTTAATCTGGTGGAGTGAGGGTTGGAATACTATGTTGTTTACCCTGGTGTATTGTTTTTTTCCTTGAAGAGGAATATCATGTTCACTAGCGTACATATTACATTGTACTATATATAGGGATTAATGCCAACACAGTTATAGTTTTATATAGGTATGCGGAGTAATTCATGGGTTTAATGATCTTGGGAGATAGTGGTTATGTATAGGGTTAGCAAGCGGTGCTCTAAATGGAGGCATATCATTTCAGCTAGTCTTGGGAAAAAATGTATGATTCAACATGTTTATGTAACACGAAAACTGGCTCTCGAATTCATCACCTATTAAATTACATCAATATATATAGATAATAACAGATGATTCTGCTTAAAAAATGTATTTTCTTGACTTAATAGAAGTGCTATTACGGCTTACCCTCAAGTTCTTTTGAGGATAAAAGTCCTTGAAGGCTTTGGTTGCTTTAGTTTTTACGTGCAACACACATGTCGAGAAACTAGCGATCTAAAATGTATAGCAGAACTGTGGACATAACACTCCAAGTTCTTTTTCCAATTTTCCTGAAAGCAGTATTATTTTGTTATATCCCATTATGTATAGTTGTGATTTGTTTGCCAAATATATTTGTAGATTTGCTGGAAAAAAATTATATATAGTTGTTTTTAATTTTTTTGATTATCATTATCATTCCATATAGATTGTGTTTCTGTCAGTAGTATATCACTAATTAAGGATTATAAAATACTCCTAGTTTACTTGCCCGGCGTGCAGTTATAAAAAAAAAAATTTGAAATACAGTTGAAAAGTGTAGTGATTCTTATTAAAAAGTATTTATTTAGTTATCTATCCTTTTATATCTTCTAACAGTCTAATAAAATTATCTGGCAAAAATTTTGAGAAACATGCATATTGTTAATTATGAAACAACCAATTGAAGTCGACATAATTGAATTTGAGGAAGAAAAGCCGAAAACTAAAAGATAATGAATTTCATAAACAATCTAGGTGTATTTTTCCATTTATTAAATAAATAAAAGCTAAACCTTTATAATTTTCTTTTTAAAAAAAGAAGGGCTGGGGGACACAATAAAAAGTAGGAATTTTGTTTTAACAAAAAGGAAAAAATCTGTTGAATGTATCCCATCATTGTTGCGCGTTAGAATTATGGATTTTTTTTACATAAAAGTACAAGTTTTAGAACTTAATTACCAAACATAGCAATATTTTAGCAAAATAATCCTATATAGAGGAAAACACAAGTTAATTACAAATATAGCAAAAATATAACAATATTTTTCCATAACATACCAAACCCTTACATTCTTCCTCCTATTTCCCCCACAATCACTTTTGCTCCTCCCATTTCTCCCTATTTTACTTTTCATCTCACCATTTCCCCCAATTTCACCTTTATTCCTATCATTTCCCTCAATTTAGCTTTTCCTCATCCCATCCTCGATGTATCTCGTTGTATCTCACCGTATCTAACTGTTTCTGTACCGTTTTAACTGTTTCTGCAGCACCGTATCTAACTGTTTCTGCACCGTTTCAACTGTTTCTGCAGCACCGTGTCTAACTGTTTCTGCAGCGTTTCAACTATTTTTGCAACACCGTATCTAACTGTTTCTGTACCGTTTCAACTGTTTCTGCAGCACCGTATCTAACTGTTTCTGCACCGTTTCAACTGTTTCTAACTATTTCTGCACCATTTCAACTGTATCTCTGCTGTTTCTGCATTGTTTCATTCTACTCGTATGTTGTTTTTACTGGTTCTGAACTATTTAACTATTTTTGAAGAAAAAGAACAACATACAATTTTACTAATTTGTAACAAAATTGACCCGAAAACCATAAAGAAATCCCAACTTCAAAGATAATTTTTAATGATAAATAAAGCAGAATGAGTAGTAGTCAAAAGACTTTAATTATAACAAATTATAATATTTTTTAAGTAAAATGAAGATGTGACAAAATAGGTTTTTGCCCATGTCAAAAAATCAAAAGAAAAAAAAATCGAAAAGTCCTTCTGGAGTAAAAACACCAGTGACGATGGCTTCTGTTACTCTGTAATTTGCTATCTTTCATGAAATTAATCTGTTACTCTTTGGTGCTTGCAGCAACAGAAGGGCATGCATTTTTGAAAGAATCTGCGAACTCCTTAAAACAAATGGTATCTTTCGTGTATCTTGAATTACTGTAGGCAGAAGTACTTTGACATTCATGTTGTCAGTTAGGTGCCATCTGACAGTATTCTTGATGAGTAATTATAGCAAAAAGGAATTATTTTTGCTGCCTATTCATGCGCCTCTTGCTTGATATTATGTCTCTGCAGCTGTGAAGCCTTTAGTCCGGAAAATGGTATGTGGGGGGGGGGGGGAGGGCGGGGGGAAGTTCTGGTGTAGGTCGCGATTGGCAGTGATGAAAGGGTCGGGGTGGTGGGGGTGGATGTGGAGTGATGGGAGAAAGAGAGAGTAAGTGAGAGAATTTTTAATTTGGGGAAAATGGGAAGTAAAAGTGAAAATGTGTTAGATTATTGTTAAATGTGTTAGAAAAATAATGCTATGCATTGTAATTAGAAAAAATATTGCTACTTTTTTTTTTATAATTAAGAATGAAAATATGTATATTTGTGTAAAAAACCCTAGAATTATTCCTTACTCTCTACTACTTTCACTTATTTTTTCCTCACCCAATTCCAGCAACTCAAACTATCTAATTCTATTACAATTGTCATTCTGTTATATATCATAATTTCACTGCTTGTTGCTAATTACTTAGCGATGAACATAGAAATCTGGATATGTGGTATGAAAATTCTTATCGTATCAATCCAAATTTAGCATCATATTGTATGCAACTCATAAGTCATATTGTAGCATTATATGTATATTAATTATTCTTTTCACAATCAGAACATAAAAGACAAATGTAATAACTAAATCTTACATGAATAATTCATACCCAACCCCGCTCATTTTAAAATAAGGGTTATATGGGCCAACCCATTTTTTACCCGCAATAAAATGGGTTAAAAATGGATTGGGAATAGGTAAAAACGGATAGAAAATTTATGTTTTTGTGAAAAATGTAGAACAATGCTCATTGCTCACTTTTGATTCCCCCAAAGTATGCTACCCGATTCTGTAGCAAATTCAAAAAACACGTCAACGGTTTATCCTTCTTTTTTTAACCTTTTCTTTAACATCACTTGTCTATGTAATTTCATTTGTCGAAAATTTCTTACTAACTATTCTACTATAAATCTATTATGGAGGTTACTAGGAAATTTTGATAACATGTTTAATTAATGGATTGAACAAGTAAGTAGAGTACTGTCTTTTCTAAATTTCTTTATTTATTTGTAATAATAATAATAATAATAATAATAATAATAATAATAATAATAATAATAATAATAATGGGATCATTGGCCCACATTAAAAAAATAAAGGAAAGAAAGAAAGATAATAAAGTAACTAAATAAAAGAAAACAAAAGAAATTAAAAGAAAAACAAAAGAAAGAAATGAAAACAAAAGAATTGAAAACCTAAGGAGAAGCTAGGCAAGGAAAGCGGCAGTAAGCCACCATTGTTGACGAAGAGCAAGGTTTCTGGTAATGATTTGGCAGGGCAACAAAAAAGAATTTTCCTTGTCAATTCGTGTAAGCTAATCATTCATGATTCTTGGAATTTATATATTAATATGAATCATGCCAAAGGAGTTGATAAATTCTAAGAATCATGAATGATCAGCTTACAGAAATTGACAAAGGAGAATTCTTTTCTGTTGCCCTGCCAAATCCTTGCCAGAAACTTTGCTCTACGTCAACAATGGTGGCTTACTGCCGCTTTCCTTGCCTAGCTTCTCCTTAGGTTTTCGTTTCTTTCTTTTGTTTTTCTTCTAGTTTCTTTTGTTTTCTTTTATTTAGTTGCTCTATTCTCTTTCTTTCTTTCATTTTTTCTTTTCTTTTATTTTTTTAATGTGGGCCAATGATCCCACTTTAGAAGCCCACTGTATTATTATTATTATTATTATTATTATTATTATTATTATTATTATTATGTAGCGCTAGTGCATTGTACTTGCCCACCATATATATGAAGTGCATGGTACTTGCTCACCATATAAATGAGAAGTTTATTATTATTATTATTATTATTATTATTATTATTATTATTATTATTATGTAGCGCTAGTGCATTGTACTTGCCCACCATATATATGAAGTGCATGGTACTTGCTCACCATATAAATGAGAAGTTTATAAGCATGCGTAACTAACATTTACATTTTCCTCGTAACCTACAAGCTTGTATTTAATATTAGGGTAGATATATGTAGGTTATATTTAATATTAGGGTGGACATATATAGAAAATTTAGTGATTTATTTACTTACGCATCGGATTAGTTAGTTCATTAATGCGTTAAAAATAGTTATCTTATAAGGTGACATTCTGCCATGTTCTTTAGGGTTCAACCTGTGAAGTCTTCTTATAATAATTAATTGTGTTTTCCTTACCCAATTTGTTCATACATGCAATTAATTACACCAATGCTAAGATATCATCTTATTCAATGTTGGACAAACTTGTAATTCTAACTATAATTAAATAATTTACTTTTGGCAAAACTAAAAATTAAGACTTTATCTCATGGCCGAACTTTACAATGTGTTTTATTGTTTATTTCGATTTAGTTTATATGATTACAAAGTAATTTTGGAGTTTAAGTTAAGTTCTAATATTGAAACTTTCAAGAGAATCAGGTAAATGTCTGTTTAATTAGTATATTAATGCAGGAACACTGCCTCAAGCTTCTTTCTTGATTGCTCCAACTTAACGTCGTCTTTTTGAGCTATTTATGGATGTTGGTCGATCTTATAATTAACATAAGGTAAGATTCCGTCTTTTTTCTTTTTTTTGGAGAACTTGTCTATTATTTCATGGATAGCTGTCATTACAGCATATATAACATTAGAGTTTCTATGCAGCTTTTATGGACGAAACATATAAAGATTTAATGGCATATGACTAAAACGTTGGGTTAATAGAATCAAATTCAATGTATGTGTAATTTTTTTGCGATTAATTATATCTTCTCACTATCTTCTCTTTATTTCAAATTCAATTGTATTAGTCGACTCTCTTTAAGATATAAGTTAACATAGCAATTTTGTTGATATTCATAACACAAGAATTTAGGCATGGATATATTAAAGTTCAGGTTTGGCGAGGCTTAAATGACTTGAGTTGCAAAATCATTAGCTAATGAAGCGCTGGCTCAACTCCACTTTATATGGTAAAGTTTGAATAGGCACCAATCCTAAGAAAAAAAGATAAAACATTTAAAATTTTGTGGCCATAAAATATTACATAGTATGTGTGCGTCTACAAAAGCTTTCCATTTATTTTGAAACTAACTAAATATGAAATGTTGTCACATAAAATGGAATAGGAGTAGATATTTTAGATAAAATTAAAGTTTAACAATATATCCATAGAAGGAATACTGAATAATCAAGACGTTACGTTGCACAAGAAGTCTCATGTATCCCGAAGTATTTTTAAGGACATACATTTGTAATAGTCAGCATTAATTCAAAATAAAATTCTCATAACAAATTTGAACTAACTACTTTTGTTTCTTAAGTTTATAAGCATGCGTAACTAACATTTACATTTTCCTCTTAACCTACAAGCTTGTATTTAATATTAGGGTAGATATATGTAGGTTATATTTAATATTAGAGTAGACATATTATTAAAGGATGTGGTATGATGGTACGAATTCTTTATTAATACTTTATCAAGTTAAGAATTTGAGTCTCACGAATAAAGAACTTTAAGTTAGAACCATTAGTGTAATTAGTGATAAAAAGAACAACAATTTAAACTTTCACTTGTATTTTTTATACAAAAGTACAAGTTTTAGAACTTAATTACCAAACATAGCAACATTTTAGCAAAATAACCCTACATAGAGGAAAACACAAGTTAATTACAAACATAGCAAAAATATACCAATATTTTTCCATAACATACCAAACCCTTACATTCTTCCTACTATTCCCCCCACTATCACTTTTGCTAATCCTATTTCCCCCTATTTCACTTTTTCTCCTATTTACATTCTTCTAAATTTGTGCGTTGTTTCTCATTGTTTCTAAACTATTTTTACCTTTTTTGCATTGTTTCATATTATATTTTACATTTTATTTCGGACTTTTTCCTAACTGTTTTAGACTGTTTCGTCGCTATGTTTGTACTATTTTTGCTCCGTATCGAACCGTATCTAGCTGTTTCTCAATCCAACTGTTTTTGCAGCACTGTATCTAACTATTTCTGCAATATTTCGGTTGATTTCAGCACTAATCTAATTGGTTCTGCACCGTATCAACTGTTTCTGCACCGTTTCGGTTCATTTCAGCACTGTATCTAACTGTTACTGCATTGTTTCGGTTCATTTCAGCACTGTATCTAATTGTTTCTGCACCGTTTCAGGTTGTGTTCAACACTGTATCTCGGTGTATCTGCGTCGTTTCAGACAGTTTTAACACCGTTTCAAACTGTTTCAGCGTCATTTCAGAATGTTTCAACACCGTTTCAAACCGTTTTTCACCATATCTAACTATTTCTAGACTGTATCATACTGTTTCAACGCCATTTTCAAACTGTATTAGGCTGTTTCAACGTCGTTTTCGGACTGTATAAGGATGCTTCAACAACTATTTCAGAGTGTTTCACGCTATTTCAGATTGTACAAATTTAAAGTCGTAAATATATAAAACTCAAAAAATAAAAAGGCACATGTGTAATAAAATAAGCAGTGAACTTCGTTTCCAAAAAATGAAATTTCTTCTGGACACAACATATTGCTTCACTAAGTCTTGGTATTGACTCATCAACGATGGTGAGAAATGTCAATCGCAAATCAAAAGAATTGAATTGAGAATGTATCAGTCTATCAGATATAGTAACACCAAAGCTGCTATTTCAAACGAATTCGTCGAGATATGATACTAATACCGCTGATGACGTTGACTCTTCAAGATCTGACGTGGATGATTTTACAAGTATCGTCTGTTGTAACGGTTTCTTTACGGTAATCGGAAACTGCTACTACTACCGGTGGATACGAAAACAGATCGGGGATTGCGGTGCAATACAGAACCGGTGGTGGTAGGGAGGCCCACCACTGCCGGAAAACTAGTGATAAAAAGGGATTGAGAAAGACGAAGGCAACAGAGAAAAACATATCAAGGCAGCGACACCAGGAAGTTGAAACGACGACGATCGAGGACGGAGCAGAAGTGACGGAGATCGAGGACGGAACAGATTCGGGTCGGGTCGGGTCGGGTGCAGCGGCGATCGAGGAAGGAGTAGATTGGGGTCGGGTCGGGTATGGGAGTTTAGGCAGTAAGGGGAAATGAAATAAAATGTTTGTTGAACAAAGGCAATGAAAAATAAAATGTGATAGGGAAAATATTGCTATGTGGTGTAATTTGAAAAATATTGCCATTTTTTTATAATTTGGGGTGCAAATTTTTATATTTATGTAAAATACCCTTTAAACTTGCACATGTATTTTATAGTAATACATTTAGGTATTAGGCATGTCCATTTGCCCTTAGCTAAAAGCTTTGTCTCAGTCGATCTCTTCTACTTATAATATCACTTGTTTAATTATCTGCACATCTTCCAATTCTGTTTACCAAACCTTTATACTTTTTCAGATCTTTGCTTTTTCTTTTATTCTGTGTTAATAAATTCATCACATTTTATATGGCGGTGCTTAACAAATATCAAAAGTCGATAAATTTTGGGCCGTACTTAAACATGTCATGATATTCTATGGCCATAATAATATGTTAATAAGAGTAAAATAAAAAGTTTAACAAGTTGATAAACTTTCGTAAATATATAGAAAGATACCAATCTTTTAAATAGACTAAAAAAGTGTCACATAGAATAAAATATACATGGAACAAATGTTATTCTGTTACAACCTCATATGCTCGCACATAATTTACATCATTAATTTAAGATACTTTTAATTCATGAGAACAATTTTTCAAGAGAGGGCATGTTTAGCCAAGTAGAATAGGGGACTAACACTAAACTTATAAAAAAATATTGATATTATACCACTTTATAAAATACGCCAATAGTTTTTTTTACATACCATATACAAGTTTCAATAAACACATAAAAATTAGGATTTTATCTCCTTTTTCCTACCTTCTCCACTCATCACTACCCTGAGGACTGTTGTCCGCCACTCACCGATGCCGACCAGCCACTACCCTCCGCCAGAAAGCCGCCACCGTCAGCCGCAACCCTGAATTTTTTTTAAATAAAGTTTTTTGATATTCAAATCCGAACATACAAAAAATACACACACACACACACACACACACACACACACATATATATATATATACATTGAAATTTTTAAAAATTAATATTTTGAAACTATATAAACAAACATACAAAAGTATACAAACATATACAAAATAACATACAAAAGAATTTTCTACTATAGACATACAAATACACAAGCATACAACAACATACATATATATATATACAACACATATTCACATACAAAAAACAGAGATGGACATTTATAAACAAAAAATGCACTTACATACAAAATAAATATAAATTTATACATAAAACATACACATACATACACATAGAAAAGAAAAAAAGAGAGGAGCAGATCGGAGCGCCACCGAAAAAGTCCTGCAGTAGTCCACCGGAAAGAGCACCGCTGCACTGCAGCAGTAGCCCCAATCAGAGCAGGGAAGACAACGGATCTTTCGACGGAAATGGGGTAGAAGTACGACTGGTGGGTGGAGGAGGGGGGAGAGAGGGGGGGGGGGGGAAGAAATTAGGATTTTGTATTTGAGAGAGTGGAAATGAAAAATGGTATGTAGGATAATTAAGTGGAAATTATTGATATGTTTTGTAAATGTTGTATAAGTATCTTTATTTTTTATAATTTAGCCGTTAGGATTATCAGCTGGCGTAAATTTTCCTAGTACAATTTATTAATTAGGTTGCATGGAGTGCAAGATATTCATTTTATTTAGTACTATATTAAGTTCTACTACTACATAGGCAGCTATACAGGGAAGGTGACGGCTTACATGAAAACTGCTATATATATGCCAACACTGCATGGAGATCCAAGTAGTACAACCAAAGGTCAAAATCTTTCCATACATAAAATTTGATCAGATTGAGGGTTTCGCCAAACTAGCTAGGGATGGTATCTATGGCCACCTCCATATGCGCAACTGTTAATTGTTTTCCCTTTTCTAGCGGTAGAAAGGCATCAGTACTTATACCAAAAGCATGTCTTCCTACAGCTTCCAATACTACTATTCCCACAAATATTCTTTCATCTAATCCCGATAGGCGTTCAGGGAATTACAAACCTCCTACGTGGAATTTTGATTATATCCAATCCATTGACAATCACTATGCGGTAATTAAATTTCTTATATATGCAATTATCAGGTTAAATTTGTTTTGCATTTATATTATTTGATGTAATTTTATAGTAATTTTTTGAACATTTGCATATATAGGCAGATAACTATACAAAGCGATTTAACAAACTGAAGAAAGAAATGCGAAAGAAGATGATTGCTGAGGGAGAAGAATTAGAGAAGCTGGAGCTGATTGACAACTTACAAAGGCTTGGACTGAATTATCACTTCAAGGAAGAAATCTTGGAAATTTTGAGGAGCATACACCAAGAGATACAAGAAAGTAGCAAAGTTATCGTAGGAGAATATTCATTATACGCCACAGCTTTGAAATTTAAACTCTTGAGAGAACATGGTTTTGATCTCTCTCCAGGTATTGCTTCTTGATAACCATTAATCGGGTCCTTTTTCATATTCTTAAATTACTTCTTTTTTACTACTAAAACTTGCCGGCCAGCTTTATTATAAGCCGACCAGGATTAGACTTGCAGCAAATTTGCATGTTTAAATGTTGATATATACATTACACATAGGCAGACCTAATATTGTGATTTTGAAATTATATGGGTTCAAAAATTAATTAGATGCATCCGCCTCCTATTAGGACGCGCATGGACTAACATAAAATTAAATTGATAGTATTAGTTTAACATAATTCAAGAGCTATCAGTGTGGGAAAGAATATGGCTAAATTATACAAATATACATATATAGTAGCAGGTTTACAATAAAATAGCAACATTATGTCACTTTTTAAGAATAGCAATACTTTCTTAACATTATATATACATGTTATTAAAAAAAAAGATTTACTCAATAAAATTGAAAATACACCCTGCACCAAAATCGCCCATAATTATAGGCATGTCTTTTCATCTGTTTCTACTCTTTTGGGATTACAACAACTCAATTACTAATTCTATTGTATGTCTATTGTATGGTGTATGTGTATAGTATGTATATTGTATGACTATTGTATGTGTATTGTATGGCTATTGTATGTGTATTGTATGGCTATTATATATATATTGTATGGTTATTGTTTCTTAGGTATGCCAATTGTCAATTTTTAATAGATGGTTTTGAGGTGAGAGAAAAAATTTTGGGTGCATAAATATATGATTAGATTTATCTTTTTTTTTAATTATATTTTTTTTCTTTTTAAATACATTGTGGCAATTTTTGTAGCAAAAAACAAGAATGTTGCTATTTTTTGTAAGTTTTGAAAATATTTATATATTTTGTAATAAAAGTACATAAAGTTATATTCTGTGTAATTTTTCCAAAGAATATCGGACTACTCATTATTCAAGAGCCACTAGCTCACTCATATAATTATAAATATGGAAAAGAATATCTAACTCTGATCAGCCTTCATTTGGTTCTCATATTTTATAGATGCAATGTTGAACAATTTCACGGATGAAGACGGTAATCTCAAGGAAAGTGTTTGTAAAGATATAAAAGGATTGTTACAATTGTACGAAGCCTCATTTCTCTCTACAGAAACTGAAAACACTCTGAAAATCGCCACAAGACTCACCAAGTCACAGCTGAAGAGCTATCTTGCTCATGACAATGATCAATATTATAGTGCGGACAGTCTAACAGCCACATTAGTTCACCATGCCTTGGAACTCCCTCGGCATTGGATGATGTTGAGATTAGAGACAAGGTGGTACATTGACATTTATGAGAGAATGCCAAACGCTAGTCCTCTTCTGCTCGAACTTGCTAAGTTGGACTTCAACATTGTTCAAGCAACGCACCAAGAAGAACTAAGAAATGTATCAAGGTGGAATAGTATATTTATAATTATCTGATCATGCGGCGCGCACTAGCAGTAATATAGTATTTCCATTAATATACTATTTAATTAATTGAAGGTGGTGGAAAAGCACGTGCCTAGCAGAAAAGTTGCCATTTTCAAGGGACAGACTGCCGGAGTCTTTCTTTTGGGGAGTAGGGATGGCAGTTGATCCTCAACACGGCTACTGCCGAAGAATGGTGGCAAAGCTCATGGCTATGGTTTCAACCATTGATGATATTTATGATATTTATGGGAGTTACGATGAGTTAGAACTCTTCACTGATGCTGTAGAAAGGTAAGTAAGAGAGTTTAAAGTGCGAACCACATATAAGGGGATTCCTCGCATTGACTGAGTACCCAACTCTAATTTAGTGAAGAACTGCGGCTATGTTTGGTATGATGAAAAATATTTTCAAAGAGAATGCTTTCCAGAAATATAAGTACTCCATTTTCTTACTTATTTTATCATATTGAGTTGACGAGTCTTTCTAGATTATTAATACAATTTAATTTACTAATCTCATCTTTTTGTATAAGATACTAGCATAATTAATACCAGTATAATATAAAGTTCTTTGTTTTAACCAGAAAAAGATAAAGTTCTTGGTACTAATTAATGCTAATCAAATCAAGAATAAAACTCCCTATATTGATCTAAAATTGCATAATCTTGGCAACGCGGGATTCTTCAAAGCTGCTATGTGTCTTTTACTATGTTCCTTCTTCTAATATTCGCATAAATATGTTCAAATTTCTGGGAACTACAATTATTTCCACTCTTGAAAAGATCTGTTTCCTCTAATTAGTAATTACCCCTTTAATAGTTTTATTTGTCGTCTTTCTCTTGTGTTTAGAATGTGCAAACATATTTTAATTCTGGTAAGAATTCAGATGGGATATAAAAGCTGCCATGGAGCAACTTCCGGAATATATGAAAGTAATGTACCTTGCGCTCTTCAACTCTATTAATGAAATGGCATATGAAACTCTCAAAGAGCAAGGCATCAACGTTCTGCCCTACCTTACAAAAGCAGTAAGCATCGTCCTATTAGAATCTTTCAACCCCGGAAACCTGCCTACCTTTCTATCTAATTAAGTAGTATTATTACTACTATTTGAAACATGTTGTTACCATACTAGTGGGCAGATCTGTGCAAAGCTTACTTACGAGAAGCAAAATGGTACTATGATGGATATAAGCCAACTCTGCAAGAATACATGGGTAACGCGTGGATGTCAATTACAATGCCTATGATATTAATCCACGCATTCTGTTTTATCACCAAATCAATAACGAAAGAGGCATTGGAATCCTTACGCAAGTATCCTGATGTAATTCGCTTGTCTTCAACAATTGGTCGTTTCGCAGATAATTTAGGGACATCATCGGTTCGTATTTACTTGTATTTTTTTATACCTTTCTTAGTTCCAATCGTTTGCATTACTTTATGCAAGCATGGTCCATTTGAATGCAGATTGATCGACTTTTGTGATGAAAGATATTTCAAATTTATAACAGTATAACGGTGTAAAATTTTTTAAAATGACATAAATACTAATTAGTGAATATCCAACATTATAAGTAATTCAAATTAAATTTTGTTTAGACATATATTTTTTGAAGCGTCTTATTTAGTCAACTTATTCTTATATTAATTAATCCAGGATGAATTGAAAAGGGGAGATGTTCTCAAGTCAATTCAGTGTTACATGAACGAAAAGGGTGTTTCCGAAGACGAGGCAAGAGAACACATAAAATCTTTGATAAAGGAGAATTGGGAATTAATGAACAGAGCTCTGATGGAAAACTCTCAATTTTCTGAAGCATTCGTTGAAATGACAAAAGATTTTGTAAGAACAGCACAATGCATGTATCTGCATGGAGATGGCCATGGAATTCAAACTACTGAGATTCAAACTGGCATCTTCAAAGTACTTTTTGAGCCCATCACGATTCCAAATCCATTGGGCCCCACGTGCTAATTCTATACCTATGTTTTCTCCTCATTGCTTTGGTTTTATAATGTGTTTATTGGTCAGTCCACCACCTAGTCTTCTTCCATATGCTTACACATTGTAACTTTAAAATTATCAAATAAGACTAATAAGACTTGTTCCCAAGTCGTGAAGGCAAAGAGTAAGAGAACATATTATGATTTGTGTTTAGCTTTGGTAATGTATCGTTTGATGTTGTATTGTACTATTACATAGTAAAAGCAAAGTAAATGGATATATGTTATATTATTTGTTGTTATTTAGTAATATTTTTTGTTTGATTTGATTGTATTGTATTGGATGATTAATACTAAAAACAACATCAATATCAGTATGATTTCACAAGTGGGCATAGGGAAGATAAAATGTACGAATGCACAACACGAAGACTTCAAATATATATTTACCATTCATAACAAGATGTAACTTAACTATAATTATAGCTAAAAGAGTTGTGTAAGAAAAAAGTAAACATCTCACATATAATGCAAATATATTTGACACGGGTAATATTGTGTGAAATTTTACGGAATATAAAATAGTGAATGCGATTGAAAATGACACCTAATAGATATTGCATAAAATATGAGGATGAATACGTATATTGTTCAAAATTGGGGGACGAGTTTGATTTTTAAAATAAAGTTAGAAAAGGAAAATGATTTTCACCAATTTATAATAGAAGTATAGAAAGATGATTAATCTTTGATACAATACAAGTTTTTGAACAAGATAGACAGATCTAGCGACGCTATTACAGTTTTAGATCCTATTAGACAATTCTTACATTTCTAGCCCCAGTCAGGAAATTTTTTTTGCAACCACTAGAGTGTACTCCAACAAATACCAGGTCATGTACTAGTAAAATCTGATGATCACCATGAGTTTTCCTAATTGGGTCCAAAGTTAGGACTATTCTTATGGAGGATAAATCTGTTTCAAGACGCCAAAAGCGCCTATTTCTATAAATCACCGGATTGAATAAGCGGTATTTAACCGAAAAACGACACAGTAGCCACTTAAATCTGATTGCTATTTAGGCAGTAGCTTGTAGTTATAATGTAGTTAATCTTTAGCCATTATTAAAAATTGGGGTGAACCCTTTTCAAGACACAATGTCCTTGAGTTTAATTTTTCAGTTCAAGACACCAAGTTCTAAAGTTCGCCCCTATTGCAAATTGTGGTTAAATATTAAATATGTAGTAAACATGGGCTAATCACTAAATAGGAGCCATACGATTGGCTATTGGTGCACTTAACCTGCATTAAACAGTTGAAACGAGTTACAGAACCAGGAAGTTCATTCATTATAGCTACAGACCATCTCTAGAATATTTCTTTGATACATATAGTATCAGAAGCAGTTCCCAGCAAGGGCTCTGACTTTGGTATCAAAAGGAATAACGCAATGGGAGGGTGTTCTCAGATTGAAAAGACGGCATTATTATGATATGGGCCAGATTTAAAATGCAATGGATCAACAATTTGGAGTAAAATTTTCACCTACAGGCCATTTTTTTCACTGGTATTTACTTTAAAGCTACTTTTTTTAATGGTCTTACATAAAAAGCCACTTTTTGAAACTTCAGGGTTGAACTTCATGCCTAAATTATAATGTTTCAACTTCAATCTGTAAGGGCTGAATTTTTAGGTATAGATGCGTAAACTTCAACCCTTGTGGGCTGAAGTTGAACTTCAATTCTCGTGGTGGGCTGAAGTTGAACTTCAATCCTTGTTGGCTGAACTTGTGTGAAGTTCAACCCAAAATAATTGAAGTTCCAAAAAGTGACATCTCCTGTAAAATCAATAAAAAAAGTGGCCTTAAACCAAAGACCACTGCCAAAAGTGGCCTTTGATGCACTTCGCCCCAATTTGGAGTCCATTTGTCTAAAGAGAACAAGGAATTTCTCAAAAGTCGTGCTTTAAACAAAGAAAATTAAAAATAAGGGTCATATTTTATTCTTACATACATAACACATTTCTTATATTTTAAATTTAGGTACTCCTTCAAAATAAAAAATTCTAGTTGTCACCCCCCCCCCCCCCCGCCAAACATAGTAAACTAACGGTGGATTGCTATATTATGTAATTATTACTAGTTCGGGTAAGAATCGCAAATAGAGACCATTTTCAGTAAATTTTGTGTGTTGCTCGTCTCCTAGTGTAAAAATTCCAAGGGAGGTTTACGAAAATACCCATCAAAATTAAAATATTTACCCATCTCTACTCATAAGTTTCATATTTACAAGCCCTACCCATAAAATACATGCCCTACCCATCTAGACTTGTATACTATTATTTATGCAGTATACCTTAAAGGTATACACTCATATCTAGCATTGTATACTATTATTTATGCTGTATACATTAAAGGTATACACCTATTAGTTATAACAAAGATATACAGTAATAAATGGGTAGGTTGGATAAATACTTTTAATTTCATGAGTAGTGTAATTTTTAATAGGTAGAACTTATAAATACTTTAAATTTTATGGGTATATAGTATAAAAAAACCCAAATTCCAAAGAAAACAGCTCAAAAGGCATCTGGGCCTTTAAGTTTGCTTTCATGTTAGGCTAACAAATGCATCAATAACAAACTGCTGGAAATTATGAGTAAGCCACTCAAAGGGATGCCCTTTACGTTTTTAGCTACTACATTTTACTTGACAGAATTATGGATTTTTTTTACATAAAAGTACAAGTTTTAGAACTTAATTACCAAACATAGCAATATTTTAGCAAAATAATCATATATAGAGGAAAACACAAGTTAATTACAAATATAGCAAAAATATAACAATATTTTTCCATAACATACCAAACCCTTACATTCTTCCTCCTATTTCCCCCACAATCACTTTTGCTCCTCTCATTTCTCCCTATTTTACTTTTCATCTCACCATTTCCCCCAATTTCACCTTTATTCCTATCATTTCCCTCAATTTAGCTTTTCCTCATCCCATCCTCGATGTATCTCGTTGTATCTCACCGTATCTAACTGTTTCTGTACCGTTTTAACTGTTTCTGCAGCACCGTATCTAACTGTTTCTGCACCGTTTCAACTGTTTCTGCAGCACCGTGTCTAACTGTTTCTGCAGCGTTTCAACTATTTTTGCAACACCGTATCTAACTGTTTCTGTACCGTTTCAACTGTTTCTGCAGCACCGTATCTAACTGTTTCTGCACCGTTTCAACTGTTTCTAACTATTTCTGCACCATTTCAACTGTATCTCTGCTGTTTCTGCATTGTTTCATTCTACTCGTATGTTGTTTTTACTGGTTCTGAACTATTTAACTATTTTTGAAGAAAAAGAACAACATACAATTTTACTAATTTGTAACAAAATTGACCCGAAAACCATAAAGAAATCCCAACTTCAAAGATAATTTTTAATGATAAATAAAGCAGAATGAGTAGTAGTCAAAAGACTTTAATTATAACAAATTATAATATTTTTTAAGTAAAATGAAGATGTGACAAAATAGGTTTTTGCCCATGTCAAAAAATCAAAAGAAAAAAAAATCGAAAAGTCCTTCTGGAGTAAAAACACCAGTGACGATGGCTTCTGTTACTCTGTAATTTGCTATCTTTCATGAAATTAATCTGTTACTCTTTGGTGCTTGCAGCAACAGAAGGGCATGCATTTTTGAAAGAATCTGCGAACTCCTTAAAACAAATGGTATCTTTCGTGTATCTTGAATTACTGTAGGCAGAAGTACTTTGACATTCATGTTGTCAGTTAGGTGCCATCTGACAGTATTCTTGATGAGTAATTATAGCAAAAAGGAATTATTTTTGCTGCCTATTCATGCGCCTCTTGCTTGATATTATGTCTCTGCAGCTGTGAAGCCTTTAGTCCGGAAAATGGTATGTGGGGGGGGGGGGGGGGGGGAGGGCGGGGGGAAGTTCTGGTGTAGGTCGCGATTGGCAGTGATGAAGGGGTCGGGGTGGTGGGGGTGGATGTGGAGTGATGGGAGAAAGAGAGAGTAAGTGAGAGAATTTTTAATTTGGGGAAAATGGGAAGTAAAAGTGAAAATGTGTTAGATTATTGTTAAATGTGTTAGAAAAATAATGCTATGCATTGTAATTAGAAAAAATATTGCTACTTTTTTTTTTATAATTAAGAATGAAAATATGTATATTTGTGTAAAAAACCCTAGAATTATTCCTTACTCTCTACTACTTTCACTTATTTTTTCCTCACCCAATTCCAGCAACTCAAACTATCTAATTCTATTACAATTGTCATTCTGTTATATATCATAATTTCACTGCTTGTTGCTAATTACTTAGCGATGAACATAGAAATCTGGATATGTGGTATGAAAATTCTTATCGTATCAATCCAAATTTAGCATCATATTGTATGCAACTCATAAGTCATATTGTAGCATTATATGTATATTAATTATTCTTTTCACAATCAGAACATAAAAGACAAATGTAATAACTAAATCTTACATGAATAATTCATACCCAACCCCGCTCATTTTAAAATAAGGGTTATATGGGCCAACCCATTTTTTACCCGCAATAAAATGGGTTAAAAATGGATTGGGAATAGGTAAAAACGGATAGAAAATTTATGTTTTTGTGAAAAATGTAGAACAATGCTCATTGCTCACTTTTGATTCCCCCAAAGTATGCTACCCGATTCTGTAGCAAATTCAAAAAACACGTCAACGGTTTATCCTTCTTTTTTTAACCTTTTCTTTAACATCACTTGTCTATGTAATTTCATTTGTCGAAAATTTCTTACTAACTATTCTACTATAAATCTATTATGGAGGTTACTAGGAAATTTTGATAACATGTTTAATTAATGGATTGAACAAGTAAGTAGAGAGTATGTCTTTTCTAAATTTCTTTATTTATTTGTAATAATAATAATAATAATAATAATAATAATAATAATAATAATAATAATAATAATAATAATAATAATGGGATCATTGGCCCACATTAAAAAAATAAAGGAAAGAAAGAAAGATAATAAAGTAACTAAATAAAAGAAAACAAAAGAAATTAAAAGAAAAACAAAAGAAAGAAATGAAAACAAAAGAATTGAAAACCTAAGGAGAAGCTAGGCAAGGAAAGCGGCAGTAAGCCACCATTGTTGACGAAGAGCAAGATTTCTGGTAATGATTTGGCAGGGCAACAAAAAAGAATTCTCCTTTGTCAATTCGTGTAAGCTAATCATTCATGATTCCTATAAGCTAATCATTCATGATTCTTGGAATTTATAAGCATGATTCATATTAATATATAAATTCCAAGAATCATGAATGATTAGCTTACAGAAATTGACAAAGGAGAATTCTTTTCTGTTGCCCTGTCAAATTCTTGCCAGAAACTTTGCTCTCCGTCAACAATGGTGGCTTACTGCCGCTTTCCTTGCCTAGCTTCTCCTTAGGTTTTCGTTTCTTTCTTTTGTTTTTCTTCTAGTTTCTTTTGTTTTCTTTTATTTAGTTGCTCTATTCTCTTTCTTTCTTTCATTTTTTCTTTTCTTTTATTTTTTTAATGTGGGCCAATGATCCCACTTTAATTAGAAGCCCACTGTATATTATTATTATTATTATTATTATTATTATTATTATTATTATTATTATTATACAGCTTGTGCATTGTACTTGCCCACCATATATATGAAGTGCATGGTACTTGCTCACCGTATAAATGAGAAGTTTAAAAGCATGCGTAACTAACATTTACATTTTCTTCGTAACCTACAAGCTTGTATTTAATATTAGGGTAGATATATGTAGGTTATATTTAATATTAGGGTGGACATATATAGAAAATTTAGTGACTTATTTACTTACGCATTGGATTAGTTAGTTCATTAATGCGTTAAAAATAGTTATCTTATAGGGTGACATTTGCCATGTTCTTTAGGGTTCAACCTGTGAAGTCTTCTTATAATAATTAATTGTGTTTTCCTTATCCAATTTGTTCATACATGCAATTAATTACACTAATGCTAAGATATCATCTTATTCAATGTTGGACAAACTTGTAATTCTAACTATAATTAAATAATTTACTTTTGGCAAAACTAAAAATTAAGACTTTATCTCATGGCCGAACTTTACAATGTGTTTTATTGTTTATTTCGATTTAGTTTATATGATTACAAAGTAATTTTGGAGTTTAAGTTAAGTTCTAATATTGAAACTTTCAAGAGAATCAGGTAAATGTCTGTTTAGTATATAAATGCAGGAACACTGCCTCAAGCTTCTTTCTTGATTGCTCCAACTTAACGTCGTCTCTTTGAGCTATTTATGGATGTAGGTCGATCTTATAATTAACATAAGGTAAGATTCCGTCTTTTTTCTTTTTTTTGGAGAACTTGTCTATTATTTCATGGATAGCTGTCATTACAGCATATATAACATTAGAGTTTCTATGCAGCTTTTATGGACGAAACATATAAAGATTTAATGGCATATGACTAAAACGTTGGGTTAATAGAATCAAATTCAATGTATGTGTAATTTTTTGCGGTTAATTATATCTTCTCACTATCTTCTCTTTATTTCAAATTCAATTGTATTAGTCGACTCTCTTTAAGATATAAGTTAACATAGCAATTTTGTTGATATTCATAACACAAGAATTTAGGCATGGATATATTAAAGTTCAGGTTTGGCGAGGCTTAAATGACTTGAGTTGCAAAATCATTAGCTAATGAAGTGCTGGCTCAACTCCACTTTATATGGTAAAGTTTGAATAGGCACCAATCCTAAGGAAAAAAGATAAAACATTTAAAATTTTGTGGCCATAAAATATTACATAGTATGTGTGCGACTACAAAAGCTTTCCATTTATTTTGAAACTAATTAAATATGAAATGTTGTCACATAAAATGGAATAGGAGTAAGTAATTTTAGATAAAATTAAAGTTTAACAATATATCCATAGAAGGAATACTGAATAATCAAGACGTTACGTTGCACAAGAAGTCTCATGTATCCCGAAGTATTTTTAAGGACATATATTTGTAATAGTCAGCATTAATTCAAAATAAAATTCTCATAACAAATTTGAACTAACTACTTTTGTTTCTTAAGTTTATAAGCATGCGTAACTAACATTTACATTTTCCTCTTAACCTACAAGCTTGTATTTAATATTAGGGTAGATATATGTAGGTTATATTTAATATTAGGGTGGACATATTATTAAAGGATGTGGTATGATGGTACGAATTCTTTATTAATACTTAATCAAGTTAAGAATTTGAGTCTCACGAATAAAGAACTTTAAGTTAGAACCATTAGTGTAATTAGTGATAAAAAGAACAACAATTTAAACTTTCACTTGTATAAAGTACAAGTTTAGAACTTAATTACCAAACATAGCAACATTTTAGCAAAATAACCCTATATAGAGGAAAACACAAGTTAATTATAAACATAGCAAAAATATAGCAATATTTTTCCATAACATACCAAACCCTTACATTTTTCCTACTATACCCCCCACTATCACTTTTGCTAATCCTATTTCCCCCTATTTCACTTTTTCTCCTATTTACATTCTTCTAAATTTGTGCGTTGTTTCTCATTGTTTCTAAACTATTTTTACCTTTTTTGCATTGTTTCATATTATATTTTACATTTTATTTCGGACTTTGCCCTAACTGTTTTAGACTGTTTCGTCGCTATGTTTGTACTATTTTTGCTCCGTATCGAACCGTATCTAGCTGTTTCTCAATCCAACTATTTTTGCAGCACTGTACCTAACTATTTCTGCAATATTTCGGTTGATTTCAGCACTAATCTAATTGGTTTTGCACCGTATCAACTGTTTCTGCACCGTTTCGGTTCATTTCAGCACTGTATCTAACTGTTTCTGCATTGTTTCGGTTCATTTCAGCACTGTATCTAATTGTTTCTGCACCGTTTCAGGTTGTGTTCAACACTGTATCTCGGTGTATCTGCGTCGTTTCAGACAGTTTCAACACCGTTTCAAACTGTTTCAGCGTCATTTCAGAATGTTTCAACACCGTTTCAAACCGTTTTTCACCGTATCTAACTATTTCTAGACTGTATCATACTGTTTCAACGCCATTTTCAAACTGTATCAGGCTGTTTCAACGTCGTTTTCGGACTGTATAAGGATGCTTCAACAACTATTTCAGAGTGTTTCACGCTATTTCAGACTGTACAAATTTAAAGTCGTAAATATATAAAACTCAAAAAATAAAAAGGCACATGTGTAATAAAATAGGCAGTGAACTTCGTTTCCAAAAAATGAAATTTCTTCTGGACACAACATATTGCTTCACTAAGTCTTGGTATTGACTCATCAGCGATGCTGAGAAATGTCAATCGCAAATCAAAAGAATTGAATTGAGAATGTATCAGTCTATCAGATATAGTAACACCAAAGCTGCTACTTCAAATGAATTCGTCGAGATATGATACTAAACTGATGACGTTGACTCTTCAAGATCTGACGTGGATGATTTTACAAGTATCGTCTGTTGTAACGGTTTCTTTACGGTAATCGGAAACTGCTACTACTACCGGTGGATACGAAAATAGATCGGGGATTGCGGTGCAATACGAAACCGGTGGTGGTAGGGAGACCCACCACTGCCGGAAAACTAGTGATAAAAAGGGATTGAGAAAGACGAAGGCAACAGAGAAAAACAGATCAAGGCAGCGATACCAGGAAGTTGAAACGACGACGATCGAGGACGGAGCAGAAGTGACGGAGATCGAGGACGGAACAGATTCGGGTCGGGTCGGGTCGGGTCGGGTGCAGCGGCGATCGAGGAAGGAGTAGATTGGGGTCGGGTCGGGTATGGGAGTTTAGGCAGTAAGGGAAAATGAAATAAAATGTTTGTTGAACAAATGCAATGAAAAAAGAAATGTGATAGGGAAAATATTGCTATGTGGTGTAGTTTGAAAAATATTGCCATTTTTTTATAATTTGGAGTGAAAATTTCTATATTTATGTAAAATACCATTTAAACTTGCACATGTATTTTATAGTAATACATTTAGGTATTAGGCATGTCCATTTGCCCTTAGCTAAAAGCTTTGTCTCAGTCGATCTCTTCTACTTATAATATCACTTGTTTAATTATCTTCACATCTTCCAATTCTGTTTATCAAACCTTTATACTTTTTCAAATCTTTGCTTTTTCTTTTATTCTGTGTTAATAAATTCATCACATTTTATATGGCGGTGCTTAACAAATATCAAAAGTCGATAAATTTTGGGCCGTACTTAAACATGTCATGATATTCTATGGCCATAATAATATGTTAATAAGAGTAAAATAAAAAGTTTAATAAGTTGATAAACTTTCGTAAATATATAGAAAGATACCAATCTTTTAAATAGACTAAAAAAGTGTCACATAGAATAAAATATACATGGAACAAATGTTATTCTGTTACAACCTCATATGCTCGCACATAATTTACATCATTAATTTAAGATACTTTTAATTCATGAGAACAATTTTTCAAGAGAGGGCATGTTTAGCCAAGTAGAATAGGGGACTAACACTAAACTTATAAAAAAATATCGATATTATACCACTTTATAAAATACGCCAATAGTTTTTTTTACATACCATATACAAGTTTCAATAAACACATAAAAATTAGGGTTTTATCTCCTTTTTCCTACCTTCTCCACTCATCACTACCTTGAGGACTGTTGTCCGCCACTCACCGATGCCGACCAGCCACTACCCTCCGTCAGAAAGCCGCCACCGTCAGCCGAAACCTTGAATTTTTTTTAAATAAAGTTTTTTGATATTCAAATCCGAACATACAAAAAATACACACTATATATATATACACATTGAAATTTTTAAAAATTAATATTTTGAAACTATATAAACAAACATACACAAACATACAAAAATATACAAACATATACAAAATAACATACAAAAGAATTTTCTACTATAGACATACAAATACACAAGCATACAACAACATACACATATATATATACAACACATATTCACATACAAAAAACAGAGATGGACATTTATAAACAAAAAATACACTTACATACAAAATAAATATAAATTTATACATAAAACATACACATACATACACATAGAAAAGAAAAAAAGAGAGGAGCAGATCGGAGCGCCACCGGAAAAGTCCTGCAGTAGTCCGCCGGAAAGAGCACTGCTGCACTGCAGCAGTAGCCCCAATCAGAGCAGGGAAGACATCGGATCTTTCGACGGAAATGGGGTAGAAGGATGACGGGTGGGTGGAGGAGGGGGGAGAGAGAGAGGAAGAAATTAGGATTTTGTATTTGAAAGAGTGGAAATAAAAAATGGTATGTAGGATAATTAAGTAGAAATTATTGATATGTTTTGTAAATGTTGTAAAAGTATCTTTATTTTTTATAATTTAGCCGTTAGAATTGTCAGCTGGCATAGATTTACCTAATACAATTTATTAATTGGGTTGCATGGAGTGCAAGATATTCATTTTATTAAGTTCTACTACTACATAGGCAGCTATACAGGGAAGGTGACGGCTTACATGAAAACTGCTATATATATGCCAACACTGCATGGAGATCCAAGTAGTACAACCAAAGGTCAAAATCTTTCCATACATAAAATTTGATCAAACTGAGGGTTTCGCCAAACTAGGGATGGTATCCATGGCCACCTCCATATGTGCAACTGTTAATTGTTTTCCCTTTTCTAGCGGTAGAAAGGCATCAGCACTTATACCAAAAGCATGTCTCCCTACAGCTTCCAATACTACTATTCCCACAAATATTCTTTCATCTAATCCCGATAGGCGTTCAGGAAATTACAAACCTCCTACGTGGCATTTTGATTATATCCAATCCATTGACAATCACTATGCGGTAATTAAATTTGTTATATATGCAATTATCAGGTTAAATTTGTTTTGCATTTACATTATTTGATGTAATCTTATAGTAATTTTTTGAACATCTGAATATATAGGGAGATAACTATACAAAGCGATTTAACAAACTGAAGAAAGAAATGCGAAAGAAGATGATTGCTGAGGGAGAAGAATTAGAGAAGCTGGAGCTGATTGACAACTTACAAAGGCTTGGACTGAGTTATCACTTCAAGGAAGAAATCTTGGACATTTTGAGGAGCATACACCAAGAGATACAAGAAAGTAGCAAAGTTGTTGTAGGAGAATATTCATTATACGCCACAGCTTTGAAATTTAAACTCTTGAGAGAACATGGTTTTGATCTCTCTCCAGGTATTGCTTCTTTATAACCATTAATCGGGTCCTTTTTCATCTTCTTAAATTACTTCTTTTTTACTACTAAAACTTGCCGGCCAGCTTTATTATAAGCCGACCAGGATTAGACTTGCAGCAAATTTGCATGTTTAAATGTTGATATATACATTACACATAGGCAGACCTAATATTGTGATTTTGAAATTATATGGGTCCAAAAATTAATTAGATGCATCCGCCTCCTATTAGGACGCGCATGGACTAACATAAAATTAAATTGATAGTATTAGTTTAACATAATTCAAGAGCTACCAGTGTGGGAAAGAATATCTGACTCATATGTATAATTCAAGAGCCACTAGCTCACTCATCATAATTATAAATATGGAAAAGAATATATAACTCTGATCAGCCTTCATTTGGTTCTCATATTTTATAGATGCAATGTTGAACAATTTCACGGATGAAGACGGTAATCTCAAGGAAAGTGTTTGTAAAGATATAAAAGGATTGTTACAATTGTACGAAGCCTCATTTCTCTCTACAGAAACTGAAAACACTCTGAAAATCGCCACAAGACTCACAAAGTCACAGCTGAAGAGTTATCTTGCTCATGACAATGATCAATATTATAGTGCGGACAGTCTAACAGCCACATTAGTTCACCATGCGTTGGAACTCCCTCGGCATTGGATGATGTTGAGATTAGAGACAAGGTGGTACATTGACATTTATGAGAGAATGCCAAACGCTAGTCCTCTTCTGCTCGAACTTGCTAAGTTGGACTTCAACATTGTTCAAGCAACGCACCAAGAAGAATTAAGAAATGTATCAAGGTGAGATAGAACATTTATAATTATCTGATCATGCGGCGCACACTAGCTAGCAGTAATATAGTATTTCCTTTAATATACTACTCCATTTAATTAATTGAAGGTGGTGGAAAAGCACGTGCCTAGCAGAAAAGTTGCCATTTTCAAGGGACAGACTGCCGGAGTCTTTCTTTTGGGGAGTAGGGATGGCAGTTGATCCTCAACACGGCTACTGCCGAAGAATGGTGGCAAAGCTCATGGCTATGGTTTCAGCAATTGATGATATTTATGATATTTATGGGAGTTATGATGAGTTAGAACTCTTCACTGATGCTGTAGAAAGGTAAGTAAGAGAGTTTAAAGTGCGAACCACATATAAGGGGATTCCTCGCATTGACTGAGTACCCAACTCTAATTTAGTGAAGAACTGCGGCTATGTTTGGTATGATGAAAAATATTTTCAAAGAGAATGCTTTCCAGAAATATAAGTACTCCATTTTCTTACTTATTTTATCATATTGTGTTGACGAGTCTTTCTAGATTATTAATACAATTTAATTTACTAATCTCATCTTTTGGTATAAGATACTTGCATAATTAATACCAGTATAATATAAAGTTCTTTGTTTTAACCAGAAAAAGATAAAGTTCTTGGTACTAATTAATGCTAATCAAATCAAGAATAAAAGTCCCTATATTGATCTAAAATTGCATAATCTTGGCAACGCGGGATTCTTCAAAGCTGCTATGTGTCTTTTACTATGTTCCTTCTTCTAATATTCGCATAAATATGTTCAAATTTCTGGGAACTACAATTATTTCCACTCTTGAAAAGATCTGTTTCCTCTAATTAGTAATTACCCCTTTAATAGTTTTATTTGTCGTCTTTCTCTTGTGTTTAGAATGTGCAAACATATTTTAATTCTGGTAAGAATTCAGATGGGATATAAAAGCTGCCATGGAGCAACTTCCGGAATATATGAAAGTAATGTACCTTGCGCTCTTCAACTCTATTAATGAAATGGCATATGAAACTCTCAAAGAGCAAGGCATCAACGTTCTGCCCTACCTTACAAAAGCAGTAAGCATCGTCCTATTAGAATCTTTCAACCCCGGAAACCTGCCTACCTTTCTATCTAATTAAGTAGTATTATTACTACTATTTGAAACATGTTGTTACCATACTAGTGGGCAGATCTGTGCAAAGCTTACTTACGAGAAGCAAAATGGTACTATGATGGATATAAGCCAACTCTGCAAGAATACATGGGTAACGCGTGGATGTCAATTACAATGCCTATGATATTAATCCACGCATTCTGTTTTATCACCAAATCAATAACGAAAGAGGCATTGGAATCCTTACGCAAGTATCCTGATGTAATTCGCTTGTCTTCAACAATTTTTCGTTTCGCAGATGATCTAGCGACATCATCGGTACGTATATAGTACTATATAGTACTAGCTAGGAGTATTCTTTTTATACCTTTTTAAATTTTGATTTACATTACTTTATGCAAGCATGGTCCATTTGAATGCAGATCGGAAATGTCTTATTTAATCAACTTATTCCTATATTAATTAATCCAGGATGAATTGGAAAGGGGAGATGTTCTCAAGTCAATTCAGTGTTACATGAACGAAAAGGGTGCTTCCGAAGACGAGGCAAGAGAACACATAAAATCTTTGATAAAGGAGAATTGGGAATTAATGAACGGAGCTCTGATGGAAAACTCTCAATTTTCTGAAGCATTCGTTGAAATGATAAAAGATTTTGTAAGAACAGCACAATGCATGTATCTGCATGGAGATGGCCATGGAATTCAAACTACTGAGATTAAAACTGGCATCTTCAAAGTACTTTTTGAGCCCATCACGATTCCAAATCCATTGGGCCCCACGTGCTAATTCTATACCTACGTTTTCTCCTCATTACTTTGGTTTTATAATGTGTTTATTGGTCAGTCCACCACCTAGTCTTCTTCCATATGCTTACACATTGTAACTTTAAAATTATCAAATAAGACTCATAAGACTTGTTCCCAAGTCGTGAAGGCAAAGAGTAAGACAACATATTACGATTTGTGTTTCGCTTTGGCAATGTATCGTTTGATGTTGTATTGTACTATTACATAGTAAAAGCAAAGTAAATGGATATAGGTTATATTATTTGTTGTTATTTAGTGAGTAACAGTTTTTGTTTGATTTGATTGTATTGTATTGGATGATTAATACTAAAAACAACATTAATGTCAGTATGATTTCATAAGTAGGCATGGGGAAGATAAAATGTACGAATGCACAACACGAAGACTTCAAATATATGTTTACCATTCATAACAAGATGTAACTTAACTATAATTATAGCTAAAGGAGTTGTGTAAGAAAAAAGTAAACATCTCACATATAATGCAAATATATTTGACATGGGTAATATTGTGTGAAATTTTACGGAATATAAAATAGTGAATGCGATTGAAAATGACACCTAATAGATATTGCATAAAATATAAGGATGAATACGTATATTGTTCAAAATTGGGGGACGAGTTTGATTTTTAAAATAAAGTTAGAAAAGGAAAATGATTTTCACCAATTTATAATAGAAGTATAGAAGATGATTAATCTTTGATACAATACAAGTTTTTGAACAAGATGGACAGATCTAGCGATGCTATTACAGTTTTAGATCCTATTAGACAATTCTTACATTTCTAGCCCCAGTTAGGAAATTTTTTTTGCAACCACTAGAGTGTACTCCAACAAATACCAGGTCATGTGCTAGTAAAATCTGATGATCACCATGAGTTTTCCTAATGGGGTCCAAAGTTAGGACTTTTCTTATGATGATCACCATGAGTTTTCCTAATGGGGTCCAAAGTTAGGACTTTTCTTATGGAGGATAAATCTGTTACAACACGCCAAAAGCGCCTTTTTCTGTAAAAACGTCGGGATTTCTACGTAAATAGCCCACAATATTTCATATTAACAAGTCATTTAGCAATAACATAATATAGCCACAATATTTATATTTAAAATTTAATTTATAATTAAAATACCAAATATAATAGATTGATATTTTTTATATATACCTTCTATACACATATATATTTGTCCTATATTTTTTAAATATTTATATCATCAAATTATATTTAATAAATATGCTAGGAAAAGAAAGAAAGGACAAAATATGGTTACAAAAAGTGTATAAGGGTTGGGAATAGTTATGTGGGGTAAAAATCCCAAAATCGTCACAGTGGCCACTTAAATCTGATTGCTATTTAGGTAGTAGCTTGTAGTTATAATGTAGTTAATCTTTAGCCATTATTAAAAATAGGGGTGAACCCTTTTCAAGACACAATGTCCTAGAGTTTTATTTTTCAGTTTGAGACACCAAGTTCTAAAGTTCGCCCCTATTGCAAATTGTGGTTAAATATTAAATATGTAGTAAGCATGGGCTAATCACTAAAGAGGAGCCATACGATTGGCTATTAGTGCACTTAACCTGCATTAAACAGTTGAAACGAGTTACAGAACCAGGAAGTTCATTCATTATAGCTACAGACCATCTCGAGAATATTTCTTTGATACATATAGTATCAGAAGCAGTTCCCAGCAAGGGCTCTGACTTTGGTATCAAAAGGAATAACGCAATGGGAGAGTGTTCTCAGATTGAAAAGATGGGACAATTACAAAAATACCCACAAAACCTAAAATAATTACAGCAACTACCCACTATTTTCAAATATTACATGACCTACCCACTAAATTATTTACCAACTCTACCTATCCAGACTTGTATACCATAGTTTATGCAGTATACCATAAAGGTATATACATATAAGGTATAACAAAGGTATACAGTAATAAATGGCCCTTCAAACCTTTATACCATAATTTATGCAGTATACCTTAAAGGTATACACCTATAAGGCATAACAAAGGTATACAATACCAAATGGTAGGTTGGGTAAATACTTTTAGTTTTATGGGTAGTATAATTTTTAATGGGTATGACTTGTAAATATTTTAAATTTTATGGGTATAGAGTGTAAAAATCCCTTGAAAAGACAACATTATTATGATATGGGCCAGATATAAAATGCAAACGATCAACAATTTGGAGTAAAATTTTTACCCACAAAATTTTTACCCACAGACCACTTTTATCACTGGTATTTAATTTGAACCCACTTTTTTTAATGGTCTTACATGAAATGCCACTTTTTGGAACTTCAATCTTTGTGGGCTGAAGTTCAAATCTTGTGGGTTGAACCTCATGCCTAAATTATAATTTTTCAATTTCAATCTGTAAAGGCTGAACTTTTAGATATAGATGCGTAAACTTCAACCCTTGTGGGCTGAAGTTGAACTTCAATTCTTGTGGTGGGCTGAAGTTGAACTTCAATCCTTGTTGGCTGAACTTGTGTGAAGTTCAACCCAAAAGAATTGAAGTTCCAAAAAGTGGCCTCTCCTGTAAAACCAATAAAAGAAGTCGCCTTAAACCAAAAACCACTGCCAAAAGTGGCATTTGATGCACTTCGCCCCAATTTGGAGTCCATTTGTCTAAAGAGAACAAGGAATTTCTCAAAAGTAGTGCTTTAAACAAAGAAAATTACAAATAAGGGTCATATTTTATTCTTACATGCATAACACATTTCTTATATTTTAAATTTAGGCACTCCTTCAAAATAAAAAATTCTAGCTGTCACCCCCCCCCCCCCACACACACACACACACACATTGTAAAATAACGGTGGATTGCTATATTATGTTATTATTGCTAGCTCGGGTAAGAATCGCAAATAGAGACCATTTTCAGTAAATTTTGTGTGTTGCTTGTTTCCTAGTGTAAAAATTTCAAGGGAGATTTACGAAAATACCCATCAAAATTAAAATATTTATCCACCTCTACTCATAAGTTTCATATTTACAAGCCCTACCCACAAACTATTTACATGCCCTACCCATCTAGACTTGTATACTATTATTTATGCAGTAAATTTTGGAAGCCACATTTTTGTAGGAAAATTATTAGTAGTTTAATTAATATGCACCGACGATATAAATCTTCTTCTACACCAGTTAATTAAAAGCGAATTTCAAATAAGATGTGAGAAAGTTGTAATAGAGTAGAATCATCAAAATAATGAAAAGTGGGACACGATAAATTTTCTATTGATATATATGTGGTATGCAGTGTAAATAACTTTTACATCATACTACTATAAAAGCATGTCCTCAAGAAGGCTAAAAGTCAGATTACTAAAATGCCCCTTCAAAAACTAAAAATACCCTACTTATAAAAAAGTTAAATAAAAATATCAAGTTTATTTGAAGCTAAGGGATGTAATCTTTCAGATTATTAGAATGGATGTCACTTTATTTGTGAATAGGCACTTCCCACTAGGTCTTAATAATAAGTTGATTGAGAGACTAATCTGGGCAAGCCGTCATTTGGGAAAGACTTAAAAAACCTAATAAGAATTAATTCTATGTGATGATTGAGAGCAATAGCAGCGTGTATTTGAAAATGGAAAGTCGCACTCGGAGAAACCTTAATGGCTGATATTAATAAAATCGAGTTCTATATTTTCTACTCTTTAATACTCATTGTGATATATATGTTGAAATTTGATTTGTACAAATATTAATGTAGATTATTATGGGATGTAATCTTTCAGATTATTAGAATAGATGTCACTTTATTTGTGAATATGCACTTCCTACTAGGTCTTAATAATAAGTTGCTTGAGAGACTAATCTGGGCAAGCAATCATTTGGGAGAGACTTAAAAACCCAATAAGAATTAATTCTATGTGATGATTGAGAGAGCAATAGCAGCGTGTATTTGAAAATGAAAAATCGTACTTGGAGAAACCTAAATGGCTGATATTAATAAAATCGGGTTCTACGTTTTCTACTTTTTAATTCTCATTGTGATATATATGCTGAAATTTAATTTGTACAAATATTAATGTAGATTATTATGCGATTATCACAAAAAATCGGGTTCTACGTTTTCTACTCTTTAATACTCATTATTTAGTATGCATATGCGACATGATTGGGGCAGTTTGTTGGTATTAATTTGATAGCATATATGAAATTATGTGAAAGATATTTTTTAAAGGTAGCAAGATATGAATTAGGCTTGCGTTGATACTTAAAATTACTCTTTAGAACATGATGAGGAAATATACTAGGAAAAATCAAGTGTATATTTGTTTGGAATAAAAGATCAATTTTGAGAAAGGATTATGAACCATTGCTTGGAGAATTGATACATAAAATCAAGATCCTACGGAGTGATGGAGGAGGTCATAAAATACTCTCCAAACTCTCGTCACATTTAGTTAAATTTAAATTTCACAAAAAGTTTGTACTTTATTCCGTAATGTATAATTGTTTATTCAATATTTTTTAATATTATTGTACAATACCGTGTATTACAAGACTTGATCTTTACGTGCATCGCACGTGTCGAGAAACTAGTAGGATGTTTTATGTAAATTATCCAAAATTTATTCAACGTATGACTTTAGGTAAAAGCTTTGCAGGTACAATTTTCTGCTAAGCTAGACTAATTAATCCTCCCCCCCCCCCCCTCCAACAAACAACACCACCCCCTCTACCGTCTGCTTTGCGGACGTTTGAGAAACACACCGGCCTACGTTAGTAGCAATAAGTACTCAAGTAGAACTAGTGCATTGTCCGTGCCCACCATATATAGGAAGTGCATGGTACTTGCCCACAGTACCATATAAATGAAACTTGTATAAGCATGCGTAACTAACATTTACATTTTCCTTTTAAACTAGCTAGCTACAAGCTTGTATTTAATTTTAGGGTGGATATATGTAGGTTATATTTAATATTAGGGTGGACATATTATTAAAGGATGTGGTATGATGGTGCGAATTCTTTATTAATACTTAATCAATTTAAGAATTTGAGTCTCACGTAAGAACTTTCAGTTAGAACCATTAATGTAATTAGTGATAAAAAGAACAAACAATTTAAACTTCCACATGTATTTAAACTTGCACATGTGTTTTATAGTAATACATTTAAGTATTAGGCATGTCCATTTGCCCTTAGCTAAAAGCTTTGTCTCAGTCGATCTCTTCTACTTATAATATCACTTGTTTAATTATCTCCACGTTTACCAAACCTTTGTACGTTTTCAGATCTTTGCCTTTTCTTTTATTCTGTGTTAATAAATTCATTATATTTTATATGGCGGTGCCTAACAAATATCAAAAGTTTATAAATCTTCGGCGGTTTTTAAACATTACTAGTACCGGGAACGCGCGTTGCGCGTGGAACTTGATTGTAGGGCTAAGATTGTTGCGAATGTTATGGAAGCAATTGGATAAAGGAGTAATAATTAGAAAATTTTGTGGAGTAGATAGTTTTGTTTGTGTCGACTGCTTAGACTATCTAAAATAGAGTAATGTTAAGCACTCGTGAGGTATTTGGCGTAAAAATACTGTTGCTATCAGTCGAGGACCTCGAATATTAATCTCGCATTTCCAACAATGTGCTTTTAAGCATATAATTAATTAAAATAATGAGCAATAATCTTGTTAGGATAAAAATTTGTTATATTTATCGAACATCGATCTTCATTATTTCTTTTCAGCGACAAATTCAAAGAGTAATAGTCCAATGACATACAGTTCCTTTCTTCCAGCCACCACCCTATTAATCACACTTTATTACATTTTCCATTCGAAATTTGACTGTTGCAATAAACACCGTTGGAAGCATAATTTTTGGATAAGGTTTATCTTCTATATATTCTTCATATATTACAATATCAGTTGTCGCTTGATACAATTCTCTTCGCAAGGTTGATTGTTTTTTTGTAAAATAATGAAGTCTTGCCGCTTCGAGTTTGATGTATATATCATCCCCGTAATCTTCAGCCATCACGATATCTGCAAGTTATTTATTATGTATTTATACATCAATAAGTGGTGTTACTGTAAATATATTGCACAATCTGTCTAGGGAATTAAACTTCTAACTATCTAGTTCCCTTGAAACATAGACTACAATATCCTATTTTATTGAAGAAAAGCAAAGGACAGAAATCAAAGGCATAACTTTATTTGTACAAATCTGTAATACATATATATAGGAAGATGATTCAATATTTGGTATGTATGAATTTAAAGGGATACAGACTTGCTGTTGTTGGGAAATAAATTAACTAAAATATCATTAGTCCTGAACCTGTGAACAGAATGTGCAAGCATATCAAGCACTAACAGAGAATTGGAAACGGCGATAAGAATGTTACCTGGGTGCTGCAGCTGTTTGTAACTACTGAAAATAAACCCAAACCTATCAAACTTATATAATGTGTATTAGAATTTGAAAGAAGGCAGACAGTAATGTTTCCGTGACTACGTTCAATGAATGGAGAAAACGTAAAGTGTGCTCAGAGGATTTATGCAGCTGATGAGTTTAGGGTACCTGAAGAGTAAGGGACGTGAGGAGCATATTATTAAGGGAGAAGATCAGACTCTTTTAAGCGGCACTCACAATGGACTCGACAGCAATCACGATGGGCCGGGATTGGTCATCTTCTGTATAAAAGAACATAAAACTTTTTGAAGTTACGGTTGCGAGCATGAGTTTTAATGTTATTTATTTCCATTCTTCTTATTCGGATGTACATTGGGATGTACTTGGAACACTTAGAGCAAAGATAGATGGACATATTTTGTTATATGTTTTAAGTTTGGTGAAGATATATATTCGTTTTTCATGTTCGGTCAATAACCGGAGACTTCATGAGATTTTTCTCATGTGTTTAAGTGGAATAGTTTTTGTTAAGTTTAAACTTAATTCATTTATGAAGTGTGAAGCGGACAATTCATTTTACATATATATAAAGAAAATTGAACAGAGGCCGAGTCGTAATGGATTTTTTTAATCTTTTGTACTATAAGAGCCACGTGGGCGGAATGTAATTGTAGTGCTAAGCAGTTGGATCATGGAGGAATAATTGTAAAATGCTGTGGAATAGAAATTGTCTGGGGAGTATAGCTATGGAAGTGCAATAGTGTTCATTTCTTTCATGAGATAGCTTGATTTTGCATCGATGCATAATTGCGTTTCACGGATTTGTAAAAATTTGCAGGAACAAAAAGAAAAGGACTGAAGCAACCCCATTGTCACCTTTCAAATGCCAAAATGAGGTGACGGCACCGATTATAATAAGTACAATGAAGAATAAATTTCAGAATTTAAACTCTACTGACCAACTGTAGTGTTCATAGAGTTGTTCAATTTACAGGTGGATATGAAAATATAAATTCCTATGTTCCTCCATCGCGTGATGCAGCCAATTTAACGAAGAGGTGGCTATAAGGAGCCGTGAGCAGTTAATATTTAGGAGGTAGCTGTAGGGATCACTTAATGGTGCTTCAGCTTTGCCAAACTGAATACTGACTCCTGGGCATTGAGCTACGACAAACAGCGATGATACGATAATGCCGCAGATAGTTGCTGCAAGTTTAGATGTATTAGGTTGCTGAATGCTGAAATTCCCTTAAATCCTTCATTTGCTCTGCACGACAGGAAATAGTATTAGTTGTGAAGGCGAGCTGTAACAGTTGAGAAAAGTATTGCATGTATGAAGAAACAGCTTAAACACTCTTACTTATTACTTCAGACTTGTAATTTTTCGAGAGAATTTAGTTCAATTAATCATTTAGTTGAACAGAGCTGAGTATTTTGTGTTGATAGTACGAAACAGTGGGATGATATATGTATTGGATTGTCAGTAGTCCTATGGAAAAAGCTCAAAAACATGCTTAGATTATCTAAAATAGAGTAAGTCTGCAATTTGTATTTTATTTGGTTTAAAAATACAACTACCTCAGAAACTGTTGGTCCTTGTCGCTGCAGTAATTAGAAGCATTGTCTTCTGTATCAGTCCATCAGTATGCATCACTGTTGAACTGTTTCAGTATTCGCAAATATTAATGTATGAAAAATTGTAAATTAAAGAGAGATGTTCTGTATAGAATGAAGATATTAGAAGCAAATTGCTGTATCGAGCACTTCTTTGTAGACAATGTTTTTTGTGTAAGTTCCCTTTCGACGCTTGGGTTGTTCCATCGTTGCCAAGACTCTTGTGGTGGACATGGACGTCCCTCGTGAGAGAGCGACGTATAGCTGTCCATGGGAGAATACATGTTGGGGTAAATACAATCCGACATTTGAAATTGTTCGGCCTTGTGCTTTGTTAATTGTCATAGCAAAGCATAAGCGCACAGGAAATTGCTTCCGTATGAACTTGAAAGGATATCCCTCATTATCCGGCGGGGATAGTTGAATTCTTGGGAGGAAAACATTTTTACCCGCACAATGGCCAATCATAATTTCTGCATGGATGACGTTTTTGTCAAAGCCTCTGCATATTAGTCTTGTCCCATTGCATAAGCCATTTGATGCATCTAGATTCCTGAGCAGCATAATAGGTGAATTTTTTTTGAGAACCAACCTGCAATTGGTAAACATATTTGTGGATATTAAATTTTTTGTTATAAGCCTTCAAATGAAAAGTTGATATAGATTTATGTGTATCCTCAGGAACCTGTGGGGTGGGAGTCCGTTTGGTGTCAAAGTATTGAGATATTCTTCCTGGTAGTAGTTGTTTGTGTCGTCTTCAGCCGAGTCAAAACTAACATATGTTTTGGTCTCTCCTGGGAACTTTTCAACCAAAATTTCATTCAAGTAATCAACATGTTCGTTTCGGCTAGCCAAAATAGCTCGTTCTGTAACATATTTTGCAGAACCTGCATTTTCCTGTAGCGCTGGAAATATTTCTCTTACCAAGGAATCAGTGGCAGTATCATCACTGTCGTATTTCACAGCCACCTCATTTGGAAGAAGGATCAAATTATCTTCAATTGTTGGTTCATCTCCATTTCCGACGCGCAGCAAAAAGTCACTGAACGTTGGATCTGTTATTGCTCGCATGTTTGTTCGGAATTGAATCTTTTCCATCAAAGGCCATAGGAATGATTTGACCAAACACGCATCTATTGTTTCTGCTCTTGTAGCTTTGGGAACTACTGGCAAGACCTGACGGAAATCCCCCCCAAAAACAATAACTTTTCCACCAAATGGATAGTCATTGTCCATTATATCCCTGAAGCTTCTGTCGACAGTTTCAATGGTTTGCCGCTTTGCCATAGGCGCTTCATCCCATATGATTAAATGAGCTTTTCTAATTAATTTAGCTGGGCCACTTTGTTTTGACATTTTTGTTATGGTTGTTTCATCTGTTTGAAGAGGGATGTCAAATCTAGAGTGAGCTGTTCGACCTCCGGGCAAGATAGAAGCTGCTACACCACTGGTTGCAGTTGCTAATGCAATCATACCTCTGGAACGGATGTTTGCTAGCAAAGCTCTATATAAGAATGTTTTACCAGTACCACCAGGTCCGTCGACAAAGAATAATCCAGGCTTGGCAGAGTTGACACGTTCTAGAATTGTTTTGAATGCGTGTTCTTGTTCCGTGTTGAGCCTAGATTGCGTGTCAAAGTCTTCTGCGGTTACCTGCACAGCCAATTCTTCCGTTATTTCTCTGCATTCTGATTGACGACCATGTTCAGCATGTACTTGAATTTTGGGGAGGTCGTAGTTGTCAATGCTTTTGCCCATGCTCTGCAAATAATAGTTGATGTTGTTCAACGTACACTGTAACGGAACATTAGATGAGGAACCATGGATTCTTGCGTAGTGTTCAGAGAGGTTGCTGTAGTATGTTTCCCAGAGGTGGCTCACATCTGTGGGATTACAGTGAACCAATATTGTGGCAAATAAGCTCCGTAGGGCAGCCGGCATTTTGAAATGGACAGCTTCGTTCAAGCATTCAGAAATGCTGTTATCTGATTCTAGTAGGCCTCGTTCTTTGGCAGCTTCTTTGAATGTTTCGCACAGCCTTCCATTTACAGTGAGCAAGTCCTGGAAAGACGTAGGTCCTCTGACATGATTTAGTAAGAGTCGCTCATAGTATCTTTCTCCCTCTCTTGGATTTGCTGTACAAAACCATATATGTCAGTAAAGTCGATTAAGTTTAACGTAAAGTCATAATGATTTGGCAAATCATAAAAGACTATATTCTGTTAAAAACAAACTGTGGCATTAATATAACTGCCTGCGTCAACGATTTCATTTTTATGTCCAAAGCGTACCTGTTGCAATTCGACCAATTACAGTTTTTTTTTCCGTGGTGTCCAAATCTTGGATTGTGGTTTCCAAACATAGTGCTCTGGAAACTCCTTGTAGAGGTACTGCCGTGCGTCGACATAGGTGAAGCACATGCGGAAATATTCGGTAAGCATTGTGCGCCCGACATTTTCTCCTGCAATGACATTTTGCAAATTTCGCGTGCTCCAATAGCACACTGTTGGTGACATTATGTAAGTTAGTCAAAGTGTTGGTACCGAAGAGATGTAGATATGGAGCCTATTTAATTTTATACCTGTTTGTTTATTTGGCAGATGTAATTGTAGACTTATTACAGCAGGTTTGATCTCAGTTAAGTTAAACTGATAAATTCTCCATAGTGCCTCAGGAGCGGAAACCCAACGTGCATCTTGGAAATTTTGTATCTCATCAATGACCTTTTCCCCATCTTCTGATTCAATATACACGGCACATCTATCATGGCCTTTGTAGACGTACTTGTAAAGGTACTTGATAGCCTTAACTCCTGAACAAACCTCCACATTGATGTGACAATTGTATCTGGTTAGCAAGTATGGGTTATATGGGACAACCCACTGGTTATTCATGTTCACTCCCCGGACCTTCTCAACCCGGTTGTCATTCCTTCTTTTATAAACAGGATAGCCGTCCTTTGCTTGAGTTGATTTATTGCTGAATGGTCGGGGATAGTGATATTTGCATTGACCATCCTTCATACATGTATTTGATGGGTGTTTTTCACCGCAAGGACCGTGTATCATGTGCCTGACAACTATATCATATAACAATGGATAATCAGCTTTGTTTGGTAACTCTGCAGAAACAAACTTGTCATACTGATCCGCTGTTTTGATTTTGTGGCTTTCCATAAGGATGAGCAAGAGGTGTATGTGTGGAAGACCTCTTTTCTGGAACTCGACGACGAAGACATGAGCTGCAACATTACCAAATATTTTCTTGTTGAATATCTGGTCCTTGAGGTCCTGTAATTTTGCTCTAAATACTCTTGTTACCAAATCAGGTCTATCTTGAGCTGTTTGCCCCACAGACAACGCTTCCTTTATTTCTGGCCAGTCAGGATTACATGTAACGGTTATGAATAGGTCAGGTTTCCCATAATGCTGGACTAAAGACATTGCGTCCATGTATCGTCTACGCATATCTCTGGGTCCACCGATGAATGATCCAGGCAGGAAAATTCTTTGGCCAATTTTATCGCCTCTATATTCACCGGCCATGATGCTGTCAACTATGCCTTGTAAAACCTCTCTTCTAAAATTTGATTGTTCATTTCTATAAAATTCAAGCCTTGTTGTTTCTAGTTTGATGTACATGTCGACGACAAATTGTTGTAGTAACCGTCCACACAGCAGTAATATGGACCTTTCTTCCTCCCGGACTTGCAATTTGTAACAGTAATATTCCCTGCAAGATACTGCGTTTTTTGTTTCGCGCTGCACATCTGTTGAAGTTTAGAAATTCATGTTGAAGAAACCACAGTAATATTGTTATTTAAAAAATTAAAATAGCAGAGACACAACAATATCATAAATGCGAAGAATTTTATGAATGGTCCCGTGGAAGAACTAATCTGTAATGGTAAAGTCAAGAACACCAGACTATTAA